>VYXH01004078.1:32986-134029 GCA_013397275.1 Burhinus bistriatus
AACTAATTTAAGCCTATGTTAACATTGCTTATGAAGCATATCGAGTGTTTAATTGCAATGCAAAAAAGAACAAATAATGAGAATAAGTTACCCAAATTATTTCATTATAAAATAATTAATGTGATGGGCAATTAAAGTATGCATTTAAGTGTACTCATTACATTGTCATTCAAAATTACCTAAGCTAAGGATAAAGGTGTTATTAAAAACATTAATTTAATTTGTTATAGAAAAGACAGATAATTATCATAAAATATTGCAAATTATAATGAGAAACACTTTAATGAAGTCTTGGTTTAATTAGCGGGGGTATCATTATGATTTGCCTGTGGGTAAAATGGCAGACTGTTAATATATTTTCTTTTCATTATGATTAGAGTCTTAGAGAGTTATTTAACAACTTATATGAAGAAATATAGGCTTACATTTATATCTTTGGGATGGTATCTCATTTTGCTCGCTACAGATTTGTGGTACTATAAAGATTTGATATACCCAGTTTCTCAAGATAGTGTTCCAAGTGTTTCTTATACTGCTTAACCTCTCAATTGCATGTAAGATGCACTGTTGAGAGCCCCTTAGAAAAAAAAAAAGTCTCATGGAACTTGGAAGAACCTGAGAATACTTCCTTGGTGGCTTTTGGCCTTTTCAGACAATCATGCAAAAAATATTTGAAAAATACTTTAAAACTGTATTTGTGTTATACTAGGCTGTATCTCTAACTCAATCCAAGAGCTGTTCTACAACACAAGCTAACTCAAGATAGGTTTCTTGGTATAAAATTCTGAGAAAGCACCTCCTTTTTAACTCTAAGAAGTTTGTGAGTGAGCCGAAAATTTGAAGAAAAAGGTACGTTCAACTTGCTGAGTTTTCGTTTTCGCTGGGTTTTTAAAATTGTTTTAGAAGTAATTTGTTCTGCATCCCCTTCATGAGAAAAAAACCTAGAAATAGAAATTCAACTGGAGATTGTTCTGACAAGGAGAAATGTTTGTGCTTGAGAACTTCTTATCCTTGTGATGATGGTCTTCTTGCCATTCCTTCATCCACTGCTTCTGGAGAGCTGGTAAATGCCATCAGAAGCTACCAGGTTGTTATCTGGAGCAATCAGAATAACGTGGGAAAATATCTGATGGCTGAGGCAGTTCTAGCTTCCTCACCTTTTTTGGTTACAGCAACAGCAGTGGGGTTTTTTTCCTTAACAGCAAAAGGGCTGTATTTCAGAGACAATATCTCACTGTGATGAATTTGGCTTAACTGCCTATTTTATTTAGTAATGTAGCTACTCTCACTTACCATCTTCTATTTACCATCTCTTTTTTTCTGTCTCTCTTCCTTTTTATTTCTAACTTTCATAGTTAGTTTATAGTTAACATAGTAGCAAGGTAATGGATTCAATCCTCACTATTTACTGACTAGTGCTTGCGGTCCAGTAAGCACATTTCATTTGGTATAATCTTTTTTATGCATTATTATGCACATGAATTCAGGTTTGGATAGATATTGCTAGAAGCTAAAGCCTCTTTTTATCAAAACAAAGTGAACTGTGACTTGCAAACCGTTGCATGTATCCCTACAAGATATATTATAGCATGGTTAGGTGAAGAGAAAGACCACAGAGTTTTTCAGGAAGTCAGGTTATTTACTTAGAGAAATGAAACTAATATGGGCATCTTTTCTGATTTTTGGTAACAGCTACACTTTTCCACCAAGAATTGCCCAAAAGTCAGTTTTAATTGCAATCTCATATATAAAATATCCCTGAAATTAAACTCTTTTTAAGAATTCAATTATTTGATTTCAATGAAATAGAGCTATAATAGAGTATATATATGAACTGTGTCTTAGACAGTAATTTTGTTTGATTTCTCTAATCAGTTTCATAGATTTTACTAGATTAACAAAAGAAAAGGTCCTCATGGCAGCCCGATAACTCTGCTATGCTCTACTTGACAAGTGGCAGCCTCTTCAAATTTACTGAGCTGTAGCTTGAGATACACCTGCCCCAATTGCCAATGTGATTATTTAAAACTAACAAAAGTAATTTAAATAACCCATTTTATTTCAGAACCAGCTAGGTTATGGTCATGCCAAAGCAAACATCCACATCTGTCTGATGAGATAGTAGGGCTTGAGGGTACACTTTCAATCTGAGTTAAAATGGTGTATTAGATGCAATTGGATAGGTCAGAAAATAGATGGATATCCACGTAGTGACACAACCACAGTTACTAAACTCACTGTAATTTAATAATTAAAATTAGTGTGTTTGACAGATATTTCCCATACAATGGAGATATTTTAAAAATGTGTTCAATTAAAATACTATTTTCTAAAGGAACAACATTTGTTTTTTTTTTTAAAAATGAATTGATATATAGATGCATATAAGTCATGAGACATTCTATGTAGTCCTTATAGTATATTTTCATCTTTAACTTAGGCATTGCATGTGTTCTTTGATCAGATATTCTCTGATGCTGAGACAAGGCAAGCAGCTCATTTTACTCTCTAAAATCAATGTATTCAGGCATAGTAACAGGTGGCTGAAGAAGGGCAAATAAAAGAAGTATGTTTTGCATTAATCGATTCATTCATCATGAATTCTGCTAAAATGCTGAATATGACCTGGTTTTTCTAAGCTTTTCTGAAAATATTTGTCTGTCTAAATTTCCCTCGTAAGTCAATGAGACTGCTGGCAATTCCTGTTGAGGGTATCAAAGCTCTATAATACTTTATCATTTTTTCCTATTTTCTTCACACATAAGGAGAAGTTGTATTTATTTTGCCATACTGGATGAACTTTTTACACAGGCTTCTGCTAGTGGTTTCCAATTAGGTTGCATATTTGTTAGGCTTCATTTTCTCCCCAAAGAACTTGACTGTATTTTAAATAGAATTCATGAAGAAAAGTATACCTTGAGAATCATTTTTGCATTTGATAGCTCAGTTTTGTCAGTCGTGTGAGGCACCTGGCTCATCAAGGAACATGGAGAGATGAGGTCACTGATTATCCAGACCAAAATGTCTACATTTTGCCCTCAGGATTTTCGAGTCTTACAGTGCATATCCTGCAAATTGCTGTGCTCTTAAAGGAGAAGCCATGTGCCATTTAGGAGGATTTATGGGAAAGATACTAGAGATTGATAGCATTAGATTGTATAATGGTGATACCTTAGTGATACCTGAGCTGCATGTATGCATGCAATAACAGCCAGCTTAAGCATTTTGACTTACAATGCAAGATGCCTCCTTCTGTTCCGTTGGTCCATTAGCATCCAAGTAGTATCTGAATAAGCTGTTTATCAGCCTACATAGATGTCTCTCAGCAGCATTTTTGCGTGCATCAGAAGTGTATTTTTGAAAGGTATCTCATGCTCATACCAAATATCTGTGCTTTGGCTTGCACTGATATTTTGGTGGATACAAACAGCTCTCCTGTATGATGAAACTAACCTGAAAGATGCAGTACACGTGGTTGCCATCCTTGAATAGGTGTCAGGTCTACAGGATCAGATCAGAGTCAGTCCCAAGTAAACTCCTTGAAGCATGGATAGTATAAGTATCAGGTCCTCAACAGAGAAGTTTTCACTCTGTGTAGGTCATCCGTGCTCCTAGTTCCACACTACTTGCTCGCTCACATAGAGACAGCTTATGCTTCAATACTACATGTGGTTCAGATATCTATTTGGTCAGAGATCTCCACATCACTGCCTGCCAAACAGCACAGATGTAGTCTGTTCTTACACACAGCTGGCTACCTTCCAGCTGGAGTTACAGTGCAGTGAAAACTCTGATGCTGTATCCTTAGTTGAGTAAACTAAACCATACTTAAATTGCCTCAAAGCTGATAACAAGGTTAGGGAAAAACCATGGAGAGCCTGGATTAGCTTTGTAGTGGTAGAAATTTTCACTTTCTGATACAGCAACATGGTACACTTAATGAGAGAGACTGCTGCTAACATAGTCCTCTAAGGGCAGCAGGTTTTCAGGTTTTTTAGTTGTAGACGTAAAAATTTTCCCAGATTGTTAAAAACTGGTTCATGTCAGGGACTAGAACTAGATAAAGTGCATGACCTGTTGCATGAGATATAATTAACTTAGGAGCAGCTTGGCCATATCTGAAGCAATAGAAAGCAATTTTCTTGAGAAAGGTTGAAAAAATCCATATTGATCAGTACTAAGTAGTAAAAATTTATTGCAATGTTGTCAGTTGCCTTATTCCAAATCAATACAAATCTCACCAAAAGCTTCTTAAATGCAATAAGAATCTGACAAGGCCTTTTTGTCACAGATTAGTGTTAAAGCAATGAAAAGGCCCCCAAGGAAAACTGTCTCTGACCAGAATGCCAGTTGTATCCCACTTCAGCAGTACTCCTTTTGGCAAGAGACATCCTTATTGGCATTTTGGAACCCTGAAGAAAAGCTTAATGTCTTATCAGTTAACTAATGCAAATGTTAAGAAATGCCTAAAGACCTCAGATTTTTGACTGTTTTTATCAAATTGTAAAAGTCGTTAGTTTTCAGAAGAAAAAATCAATCAGCCACCTGAATAAAAATGAAAGACTGGATATAGTAGGAATGTTCTTTCTGTTTAAAATTTAAAGAAAAAACTTTCATAAAAAAATAAGTTTAGTTAGACTAACATCCTGTGGTAGGAATGCTGAAATTAGCACACACCGCTATAAGAGTAATACTTTTCTTCTTAGAAAGGCATTCTTGTAAACAAAAATTAGTACCACATTCAGAGCAATTTCGACTCCATTATTACATAGATTTGAATGTTGGTAAATTACCTTCCCAAAGCAGCACAATCCAATTTCAGGTAACAAACAACTAAAACAACACCCCCTGTACTTTTAGAAAGAAGTTTTTTCAGCAATTCTGGGTGTACTAGCATTTGATTGATTAATTGGCATTACCATAGTAGTTTGCATGAAAAGAGTTATTTTAGTTATTAAGTTATCATGTCCTTCATTATTTCTGCAGAAAACGTACACACACATTCATTAAAAATTAACGAATCTAGAATTAGTGATAAGTACTTACTTAACGTGTTTTAAATTATATATTGTTCAAAGCATGAAGTGAGCTCTTGATTTCCTTGGGGGCTGGGGACCTGAATGCCTGCAAACGTGTATCCACAAATAATGCAAATCCTATTGAAAGATAATGACATTTTAGATCCTAAATCACTTAGAAGCTGTTAAAAAATCACACCTTTTTTTTTTTTTCTTTGTGTAAGATAGTGTCTGTGCAGGAATATGATTTAGCACCTTATCCCTACCTCTTTCAAAATACGCTTGCCAACATCCTGAGTGTGTGCTACATTGGTGTATTCACTGATGCTAAGTCAATCCATTCTTTTAGAACCAGACATTCATCTCACTTAAAAGACAGCAAATAATAGGAGGAAATTGCTTCCTAAACCTTCTCTTGGGTTTTTCTAATGATACAAGTGCTGCTGCTGTGTTCCACCTGAAACAGAACAGGTTGTCTTAAATCCTTGATCTCAACCAAGACAGCAAGGCTACTTCATTTCCTAGTCAGACTCTGATGGAGACTGTCCACCAACTAATAAAAGATAACTGGCTATTAAGAAGGCTAGGGCCACTTTCTGGTTGAACCCCTTTATATTATTTTGTCAAATATTTAGTAGTTTTCTTCTTACATACAATGTTTCCCATGAATCACTACTTAAAAACATGAGTAACAAAAATCAGGTGGAGCAGTGCATCTACAAATGAAAATACCAGAGAATATGGAGGGAAGGCCTGCAGAATAGAGGAAAAACTCTCCAGAATACAGAGTTCCAGAGTAACTAGATGTCTAACAAAAAAAGAAAAAAAAGAAAAAAAAAAAAACACAAAAGCAAGTGAAAATGCTAACTAAAGGAGAATATATATAAATTAGTTTTATAAATTAGTTTTTCTTTATCTTGGTGCTGATGTGTTGAGACATTTGTCTCATAAGCTGCATCTGAAAGACAGCAAATTTTTGGAATACTGCTACATATCTATAAGCAATGAACCTACTGAGGGTTATCAACTCAAACTTTTGAATTGCTAATTATGTAGCTTTAGAGTGGCTAACAACAGAGCTGCAAGTGTCTTTCCCAGATACGCCAGTTTAAAGGCTTTCTGGAACCTTTCATTTTTTATGAGTTTGCAGTCAGGAAGGAACAATAGCTGAGAATCATACTTCCAATGCAGACTTAAACATGGAAAAAAAGACAGTTTCCATTCATCAAGTTTCATAGGTGAGGAAAACCGTGGTAGAAAGGATCAGTAATCAACAGAACACACAGAAACAAGCTAAACCCTGAAAGCTACTGAAAAAGAGGTAACAGCAAGGTGAAAATGGAGGTGTATGGGAGATGCAGAAGCAAACCA
This sequence comes from Burhinus bistriatus, assembly GCA_013397275.1. Classification (NCBI taxonomy): domain Eukaryota; kingdom Metazoa; phylum Chordata; class Aves; order Charadriiformes; family Burhinidae; genus Burhinus; species Burhinus bistriatus. Next base: position 39,376 of record VYXH01004078.1, read on the forward strand.
GACTGAATCAGTGGCTGGCATTTGGAAAGAGATGCTGCATTTACATGACCAAAATTCGTTTTCAAAAGCTCACAGGGGAAAAAAAAAACCCAATCAATCAAACAAACAAACAAAGAAAACAAAAACCAGAATTCAGCAAGTATCTTGATTATTAGTCCTGTGTTAGATAGCAGGTTAACCATCACATGCAAGCGGCACTAGTGTCTGGTTGTACAAGGACTCCTTCCGTATAGCCCCAGATCCAGTTCAAACATGTTAGTCAAAACCCTGTGCAGTTCTCCACAGAGCTCTTGGCTGCAGAAACCATGCTCTCAGCTGCCTTCTTTCAGTGCCTGATTCCTGGTCATGGAAGTCATCCTTCCCTGACCTCTTCCACACAACTTACCGGCGGTTTAAACTACTCAGTCCAAATCAGCATTAGAAGTCAGCAGTTACCAGTCTTACATCAAAGGCAGCAATACTTCCATATTGTCACTATTTTGCAGTTTTTCAGTGCTTTTCATCTCCTGCCTAAGATGACAGGCTAAGCTATTTATTTAATTTTGCACCAGAGCAGAGTAGGAGAGGAATAGTCACTTGGTCAGACAACAGTTTAGATGGATGAAAGAAGTATAGTCGCAGCAAATTCCAAGTCTGATGCTAAGTCAGCTTAGTTTAGCTTAGCTTAGTTTAGTCATAGACATTTTAGACACATTATCTTGGCCAGTTTTAGCTGAAAAGCAATGTAGAAAGCTGTTAAAAAAATGACAGCAAAAAATTAATGTCTAAGATGCTGACAATTCATCAGTGGCTTATGGGCCTTTGAATGTCTACATATTCACATTAAAAGAGTCAGAACTAATTTTAATTCTAAATTATATGAACAATTTACAAAGAGAAAAGAAGCTGAAAGCAATTGCTAGCATTCAGACTGATTGTCATGTTTTTTTTCATCTTTTGTCATCTTTTGTCATCTTTTTTTTCATAAATGTGTAATGTGTGTACCTTTGTACTAAACAAAATCACTTCCAGACTCAGTCCTTAAGTCAATTGCTTAGGGAAGTGTAATGCAAATGAAGCAAAGGAAATTGTACCTTTATTTCCCGTATTATTTTTCTTCAGCCTGCCGAAAACAGAATTCTTATGCTGAAGTCAATGGCAAAACTCTCTGCAGAGCAACATGCTACTTAGGTGGGTTTAACATTTCTGTTTTTAGCGGGCGTGATGAAGTTGATTGAGGGAATGAGACCTCCGTGTGGCTTCAGCGCAACAGTGAGACCTTGGTGGAACTTCAGGGCAATAGAGGGATGCCTCAGAGGACACTGATCGGTGACAATAGATCTTTCCCCACTCCCAGATATGATTTGGGATCTGGTTTCCAGTACGTTTTTTTTATGTTTCCAGCACATTTATGTGATGCTGCAGATGGTTTGTAACATTCTCAACTGTTTCCCTGTCACCATAAAAGCAATACTTCATTTTAGTAGATAGGATAGGGATATATAGAGTAGAAACGAGACTGAAAAATAGTTATTTTAATGTGAATACACCAGGACACGGGAAGAAGTTACAGCTAAGATGCAGTTTAGGAGGGTGCTTCCTCTCACCTCTCAGTTGGTAGTTACCAGTCCTTTGAAAAGACCCAGAAAGTGACTACAAGACTGTTTATTTAGCCCTTTTGTGCTCATATAAGACTTGAAATCTTTTCCTGGATTTCCTAATTAAACCCAAGGATTTTATTAGCTGAATATACATTTTAGTTTCCATTGCAAAATCAGCACACGATGGCAGAATTTTATCAATGAGTATGTCAGCTTCTTATTCTGACTTCTAGTGAGAATACAGATCAGAGCAAATCAGAGTAAACAGTTTTTACGCAGGAGATGCAGGCAAAAATGCATTCAAAGCTTTAATCCAGCCATTTTCATTATAGTCAATAATGGATATGCAGAAATGGGCTTGAGAGAGTTATTTAGTGGGAGGATTGCAGCGAGAGCTCTTTTATTGACTGCTGCTCTCATAGAACAAAACACAGAAAAAAGGATTTTTGTAAGGCATTTGTAAGCCATGACTGTCTCTTTAGATGGTTTAGTTGTGTTAAAGGCTGGATTATGGAAGCATTCTTATGTTCTGTGATGAATTAAAAAAAGATTTGCTGCCTTGGACAACGGGAAGTCATGCAATCCAAACTAAGTAACATCTGCTACGTACTTTTATGCCACTTGCAGACTGTAAATCATGTAGTGGGGATCTACTGAAAAGGAGGCAGCTTTCGAGGTCCAAAATATAACAACAGGTAACAGATGTTTTGGTCAGATGGTTAAGCTAAAATATACATTTTGTTACTGGTGTCTGAGACAGCAAATAAGACCTGAATGTATGACTTAACAAACCTCTTATACAGTAATTTGCTCAAAAACCTCCTCGGGATACAAAGCAACATTACAAATAAATGTCATATTCCTATCATCAAGTAGTTCTATTTTAGGTGTTTGTGAATGGATCCTCAATTTTAACTTGACTGACCTAAGCACTTCTGTCAGATTTCCAATTTTTTTATGTATCCAGCAAATTAATTAAAATTGGGCACTTACAGATGGTTTGTATGATTTTCATATGCATATTGTGTATTTATAAGCATCTTTTGCCATGTCTAGTACATCAGTAGGGAAATGGGAACATAGCCTGACTAAATGCTTTTCATATTGCTAGGATATTTTTACTGCTTTATATTAAGCTACGACACTCCTCTTAGCAGTCTGGTTAAGACTTCGTTTGATTCAAGCTGCTTGTCTTTAGTTGACAAAAATGTTGTAGAAAGGCATGAATGTGTTCTCCAGGCTTATCTGAAATTTCAGAGAAGTAGGAACCTGGGTATTTCACCGCAAGGCTGTTAGAGAAAGCAGATGAGTTCAGTCACTTGTTTTTAAGGTGCTGTCACTGCTCGTGAAGGCCCTCAAATGGATAGCCTTGGTGCTTCCGGCACTGCTGCGGGCGTGCCAAAGGCCGCTCTGCAGTCCACGAAGTGGCTGCCGACCGATGGGGTGCACTGAGACTTCCAAAATGTCCTGGATCCATGGAAAGCTTCAGGAGTGGTTGCTTCCCGCCACACAGTTGGTCAAGTTTCTGTAATGGCAATCTGTGACTATAAAGGGTAGAAGATCCCAGAACTGAAAGAAAATGTGGATAATCACATAGCGCTGTTGTTAGTTTATCCCATTACAATTTATGAAAAATCAGTCAGTTGCTAACATAATGCTGCACCCTTAAAACATGATTCCTTTGCCGCAGTTTATCTGTGTTGTGTTTGCCTATCATTGCTACTTTACTTCAACTGATGCTCTCAAGTTCTTAACCATGGCAGTGGGGAATCTGGTCTCCCTCCAGCTTCCCTACAGCACATCCCAGAACTCCTCAACTTAGACTATCTTACACGGACATATTTTCTTTCTTAACTTGGAAACAGAGAATGAGGTAGATTTTTTTATTATTGTGCTTTTTTATTTCAAGATTTGCTATTTATTAATCTGAACTGGGTGAGACAAAAATCACTTTTTTTTTTTTTTTTTTTAATTCCAATTGGTTTGATTTTCACATGTCAGATTCCTAAACTGACTTGGTACATAGAATTTTCAAAAATAAACATAAAGAATTGCTTATCAGAGCCTTGCAGGTTGATCTCTATCCTTCCCCATGGTAACACTTTTTCAGCACAGTAGCAGCCAGCAGAGTAGATAATGGAGCACTTCTGAACCTGAAAATTAGATGCTGTCTGCCATGACTAAAAAGACAAAACTCACGGTGGAGGGATACGAAGAGAAGGGGATAAAGTTAATTTTTGTTTTGTATTTAAATAAAAGGCAGATGGAAAAATACAGAAAGTCAGCACTAATAGGAGAGATGCGTGCATGAAGTTAGGGAGATCACCAAACAGACCAACCTGTGCAATTGCCTGGAAAGAGTAACACAGACTTTTTTCACTCATTTAATAGGTAGAAAGTTTGTTTGGATTTATTTATTGGAAAGTAGTAATTGGCTAAAAGAGACAGAGTCCCTGTTTCCTTTCATATAATTCCCTAGCTAGGTTATCTGGGTATGTAAGAAACTATTTTGTATATATATTGACATAGGTACTGCAGTGCCTGTATTGCCATTTCCTTCTTACAGTGGCAATATTTACAAATAACAGTGTGAAATGAATAGGTGAATTTTTCTAAGCAGACAGCAAAAAAAAGCTTATGGACAATTATATGATGCAAATGAATAAGAGTTGTTTCTAAAAAAAAAAATTGGGGGTTTCTATTTAATTTTTTCATTTCTTTAAATGATCACGTGTATGTACCTATTAATGAATCAACTGATATGGTGGAGAGAAGGGAGGAGAAAGATTAAAGCCTATATTTTTTTATGCAAAGAGCCCTTTGACTTTTCTATCAATTCAGGGGTGTTTTATGCTTATAAAGTAAAAAGATGAATGAATTTCCTTGAAAATTTCTCAGTAGTGGTTGCTGATGCTGAGCAACAATACCCCTTTTCTGATTGACAGCTGCAGCAGTCTAACTCTGTCTCTTGTAATACAAACATCACACTGAATCTTTCACGAATAGATGTAGTCTCCTTCCCTTTATTAGCTTTCTCTTCCCACAGAGCGCAGTCAGTATAGGCATCATTCCCGTCCTTTAGAAAGAAGTAGATTAGTCCATTTCCTCATGGGGGCTTGCAAAGTCCTTCAAAAGACGTGACTGGAAGAGGAAGAGGCTGAAGATGGTGGCCTAAGGGAATAAACTGCTGACTTGATAAATCTTTGGGTCTTAAGAGGTCATCTCTTGATGTCTGAAAGAAAGATTGACTTACCAGCAAATATGAGTACTATTTTTTATGGCTTTGTGAAGGTTTTTTTAAGTAATATAGAACACATTTGTATATGAGATACTTATAAATTTTCTACAATTATGGAAACAGTGTTTTCCTTTCTCAGGTCTTAGGAAATTCTCATAGACTTATTTATTCTTTTTTACAGTGTGCACACCGTCCATGAGATGTGCGGGGAATTTTAATGAGTTTTTACACTAACAAATGCAGCTATGAAATACATGAAAACTGAAACACTGTGAACTTTTGTTACATGTGACGCCTCACAGACCTTAAAGAGCATAAGTGCAGTGAACAACATATCGTTAATGAAAATTCTGATGTTTCATATCCATTGTCCTGAGGTGAAAAATCAATTGCAGCTAGGAGTAGATTAAATTTAATTAATTTTCTTTTTCCTAGAGTATTTCATGACTTGTGAAGTTTTACTCTGTCTCAGAGAACCTATGTATTTTTGGCAGGGGATTGTCCACAAACATTTAACTTTTATTACTCCTTGCTACTGGTAGATTCTAAAAACTCATAGCCAGACCCTTAGTTATAGAAATTGAGGAGGTGCATCAGGAATCAAAGGAACAATTTGCGTTTGAAAACATTTTTTTTTTTTTTTATTGTAACTGTATTATATAAATAGGGGTTGCAGACAAAGAAATGTAATCTACAAATCTTCAGACAGTAATTTAAGAAGGATTGACTTCCCAGACAGATGGACCACCCTGTTGTAACACTGTCTGTGAAGGGTTAAGAGTCTGGGTTAGGGGACAGAGTTTCAAAGGAGGTCCACCTTAGTGGATGCCCTGTGCTCATTTTTGGTTGACATTAAATCTATTGGTAGATTATGCTTTCTATATATCTTTTGTTTCTGTAACTTACTCTTGACCGACTTCCTGCTGCTGCTTAGTACCCGCAGTCCACAAAAGCACAGCGTACTTCTGGGTACTTTCGTGAGTGCAGAAGGCTGTCTAGGCTGCAGAAGGAGTCTAAAAGTACCTTTGTGACTTGGGGAAAATAGCAAAGTGCTAGTCTTTCATGTGACATGCTCAAACTTTCATAATTTGTAGTTGAGCAGGGATTTAGATTCTGATGTAAATTCCAGGCAATTTTTGGAGCTGATCTTGACTTCACTTTGACACTTGGGGACAAATATCGTGCACACGTAGATCATAGTTTTCCAGAAGCACGACAAATCTGTGAACAGAACCGGTGACCTACCTCCATTAAAAGATTTTTATTAATTCCTTATTGTTAGGGTCTTATGTTGTGAAGTGGTTTGGTATTTTTAAATAATAGCTGTCAGGACAAGCAGTGGTATACAGTTCTGGTTTGTTTTTTTGAAACATCTCTCTCCTGAGAGCTCTATAATCTAAGTCCAGATTGCTGCTATCCTCCCCTGACAGGCTGGCAGGGAAGTATTGATCCATCATGGGAGGATGTGATGAAGCGACAACAGCAGGGACTTTCATTTGCTCATCTCAGAAGAAAAGTACCAGAAGGCAGTGCTTGCTAATCTCCCATGTTTAGGGAGGAAGAAGATGTGCAAAGAACAATGGGAAGAATGTACTTGATTATGGCTTCCATTACAACTTGGGCAAGGGTGTTTTGGCATTAAAGTTGCCTTGCTGAGAGTAAAAACACTATAATTTGTTGCAGTTTTATGATCATATGCAACAGGATCAAGAGAAGCACTTAGAGCCTACCCCCACAATCAAAACCAACAGCAAAAGTGATGTTTTGTCCAAAGGGTCCACAGAACATCTTGCCCACCACCTGACAGAAGCCACAAAATATTGCAAACATTTAGGGAAAATGTAGACTGTAAAAGAAGGAAAAAAAGTCACAACTATAAACAGGAAGGTGTTGCTTTTTGTCATAGGAAAAGGTACAGATTAAAATAAAAAGGAAGAGAAAGGAGTGTTTGGGGGCATTAGCAAAAGTCAGCATTGAATAAAAACATGTGTTTCTACAAAACCTTTGGCAGAAGATGGATTAATGCCATTTTTTTTAGAAGAAAAGAAGAATAGCAAAATTAATTTGTAATAGAATGTATATCATTCACAAGTGCAATCTGTATTTTTTGCTCAATAGTTCAGTGTTCTGCGTACGCTGCCAAAGAAATCAAACAAGTACAATGTCCCTGAAAAACAAACTGCTAGGTTTGTTTAGGACAGCAGAGGTGCACAGGAAAAACAAAAATCTATTAGTATTCAGTAGGTATATCTGAATTCTAGTCCATACACAGAAGAGCAATTGTTCTGATGCCTAGACGTTGACCTTCACATTTTATTTTACGCTGTGTTATGCCATGCCTTATTAGGCTCCGGTTCTGTGATGCTCTGCCTATGGCTGGATTGCTGCATTCAAACAGACTGTGATGAAGTCAGCCAGCTCACAACAAATTCTAAAATTGGGGCAAAAATGAAGAACATTAAATTGGAGAATAAGCATGATAACATGTTTACTTTTGCAAAAGTAAATCCACAAAATGTTGCTGGCTAGGGTAGCACAGGCTGGGATCAGGACATAAAAGTACAGTATAGCACAAAAGCACTGCATGTACTGCACAATTTTCTAGATTTTTGTTCTGCTTTCTTTGCAAAACCGTTTTTGGCTGTAAAATATCTTGCACTTTCTTGCCTAGGGAGCACTTCTGCAATGCAAGGAGAGATACATATCACAGCTTGATATTGTTTTGTACACAGAAGTAAAAAAATCCATTTTACTAGGCGATGTAAAGTATATTAACTATCAGCCATCACCAAATAACAATATACTGTCTGTGATATGTTTAGTATCTTGTGAAAATTAGGGAAGTCTTGTGACTGCATTCTGCTTAATCCCAGTTAAGTCTCTTAACTATTAATTACACTTTATTTGTAGGCTAGTTGCCATCTTCGTGACTCTAGCATTTCAGTTGCTGTAGTCTGATCTTCACTGAGCCTTCTCTGATTTTTAGGAAAACTGGACTAAGAAGTTGTTCATATAGGGGTACAGCAAAGAAAGACGAGAAAGTGAAGAAGGTGATTCTCCAGAAACACTCTTCACTAGTCACCTCAGCTTTGTACCTCTGAAACTTATTCTCCACATCTAACATTTCTCTGTTGTGTTATAATGTTTTCAGTAATAGAGTAGCTGTGCCATAAAAATGGCTCAGAAAGATTGCATTAGGCAGATACATAAAACAACAGACTAGGAATATTCTCAAACTGAAGAATATAATTTGAAAAACATTGTCTGAATTAAAAAAAGCAATTAGTCATCCACTTGCCTGCTGACCTATGAACGACTACGCTGCTAACTATCAGTGCAGCCTCTGACTTTGACAAGAAAATGTTTTCTTGTTGGCAGTGTGGATGTTTTTAATTGACACGCAGGAAAAAAAAAAAAAAGAAGAGATGAAAGGAAACATATAAATGCGGCACAAATGAAGTAAATAGTAGTGTCTGTATTAGACTAATAGTAGTGTCTAATAATTCTGGTCACTAATTTCCTAACATAGAGTCACACTGAAGAGTAAGTAGTAAATCCTGACATATCCACCAATGGTTTTTAGTTCGTATGATTTATGACATGCTACAAAAAAATGAAAAGCCATTAAAAAGTTCGTTTTCTAAAATGTTAATCTTTGCTTAGTTCTCTGGGTAGCAGGAAAGTATAATGTCAGCTTAAACAAGTCTGAAACAAGAAGTGAGAAAGGGATGAAAAATAGTAGCATCCTCAATTGAAGAATGGTTCTGTATATGACTACTTTACATCCTCTATTTGAAAGGTAAGAGAATTTAATTCTGTTCCTTATGAGTATGAAAAATGTATTTTTAGGGAGACCTTTAGAAAGCTCTGTTTTAATGCTGTTAAAACTTTAACTTTGTGTGAAACAGCCTGGAATGTTGATCTTGAAATTTACTTTGGGAAAGTGCAGCATTTTCTGAGAAAACTAGCCTCAAAATAGGAAGAAATTTACTCCGGAATGATACCCTTTTACTATTACTTTGTTTCTGTTATACTAAATGGTTGACATAGATACAATCATTCAATCTGATGTTGCAGCAGAATGAAAATTGATCAATATATCATTATTGATCAGTTTCTTTCTGATTGGCTTAGCAAATCTGTGTGTTATTTCTAGCCTCACGGTGGCAATCTAGCCTATCCAGAGTTAATCTAAATAAATGTTTGCGTCTACTAACACACAAGGTTTACAAAACAAGTAGATTATATAAAATCGAGCTGAACAATAACATAACTGCATGTATATCAAAGCATTTAAAATGTGCTTAAAATTAGGCATGAAATTAAAATCACACTTAAATCTAGACATGAAATAAAAGTACTTTGCTTAGTCACAGTCATAGTAGTTTAATAACCTCTCCGTTCAGCTCAATTTATGTAAAGCCTTTAAAAATTACAGTTTCTGGGAACCATACACTATAACCCTGAGTATTTCAGTATTTTCCAATTGAGTTCAAGTAGGTGCTTTATTAATAAAGCTCTTAAAATAGATTGAAATATTTTACAGCATTATAAAAAGGCATGTTGCAACTGGTGCACTTAGCACAATCCAATGAAATAATATCAGACCCATACTTTACCTACTTTTGATGTATTCTTTACATACATCATGACTCACATTCAATAAATGTTTGTGATTCTGTAACTGCATTCTTAGTTACCTCAGGAGCCTTATTTGCCTCCTGCACATGAAGCAGTCTTTTTTAGGGTTTTTTTTTCCCCCAAGTTTAGTAAAATGATTTTTAACACCCAGTTAATCAAGATGCTAACCAGCAAACCGTGATAAGTTCATCAGCTCAGATTGCTTTTAACATCCAGTTCTAAGTCTCTAGTGGATAACGTGCTGAAAATCTAGTTATTTTATCAATTGCATGTCTGTCCCAGTCTGGTTTCTGTATGGAATGACATCTGATTAAGAAACTGTGTCACAGCACAGCTCTTTTTCTCCTTCGTTCTTTTTAGCATATATCCAGCGGCATAGAAGTGCAGGGGAGGAAGGGTCAAGTAACATTTGTGTAGCTCAACCTGAGAGGTCAGATTATGCTTTCACTACTCAGGTATCATGTGTTTGAACTAACATAATTACAACATCATTCCATTATGTCAACAAAAAGAGGTGTCTGAAGCTGATTATCTTGCTGCTCCATTGTTACCCTCCTTCATCTCATTTACTTTTCCTCAGTAAAGTGTTTTAAAGAGGAGTAAATTGATTATCAATTTTTTACTTGCGTACATCTTAGTCTTTAACCAGTGTGTGCTGATTTTACATTAGAAATTATTTCAGAGTGAGAACAGAGAGTTAAAGGCCGTACCGTAAGGATTGATCCTTTTGGTTTCAGGCACAGCTGAGAGTTGTTCTGTGTAAAGATGATAGCAAAAACACATTCTTTAGACCAATCCCAAAAAGTAATTTATAGCCACTTTGTGAGCACTTGGTCTCTTGGACACAGATATCATAACCCGCTGAGACCCTCCAATCATTCTCCTTCAAGAAAAGCCAATGACAGACAAGGTTATGCTTCAATATATGCACCAGGAGCTTCCCAACCCATAGTTTCCTCAGTCAGATGGATAACTGCTCTTGCAAACCTGACGGCCTGATTTGCACACATTTTTCAAAGAGGGGAGATGAAATCATTGAATTGAACAGTATTCAATAGCCAATACTCAAAAATTGTATGTGGCAAGCAGCATTGCGAAGGAGCAGTTACTGTTTCCCTTGAGGATTGCTTCTTCTCCTAGATTCTTCCTTGTAACCAAACCATCCCAACAGCGTTTCACCTCATCTTCCTGCTGATGAGCCTGTTCATTGACTCATTTTGTAGAACATAAAGTGATTTTAGTTTCCTATGAGTGATCTCCCTTCTGGGGCCAGATGTTCTCCCAGGTTGAGAAGCCTTGTAGCCCTCGTTGGCCTGTGCAAATGTGGCCAGACATTACCTAAAGCCACTTCCATCTTTTCATGTTCATGAGATGACAGAGCTCACCCAATACTACTTGTCCTCCTGTTACTTCATCATCATGTGTTCAGAGAGGGGTAAAATATGCTGTTCTATCCCCTATTTAAGCTATGAATTTTCTGGACTCTGTTGAGTTAAAATCTATCTTGACCAGTCTGAGTAGGTTCAGTAAGGTACATCCTCTACAGTCTCTTTTCTAGCCAAGCAGAGGGCTTCTGTTGGAGCAGGTCCAGAGGAGGGCCACAAAGATGATCAGAGGGTTAGAGCACCCCTGCTATGAGGACAGACTGAGAGAGCTGGCGTTGTTCAGCCTGGAGAAGGCTCTGGGGAAACCTTACAGCAGCCTTCCAGAATCTGAAGGGGGCCTACAGGAAAGCTAAAGAGGGACCTTTTACAATGGCATGTAGCGATAGGTTGAGAGGTAATGGCTTCAAACTGGAAGAGGGTAGACCTAGAATAGATAGTGGGAAGAAATTTTTCACTCTGAGGGTGGTGAGACACTGGAACTGACCAGGGAAGTTGTGAACACCCCATCCCTGGAAGTGTTCAAGACCAGGTTGAAGGGGTCTTTGAGCAACCAGGTCTAGTGGGAGGTGTCCCTGCCCATTGCAGGGGGGTTGGAAATAGATGATCTTCAAGGTCCCTTCCAACATAAACCATTCTATGGTTCTATGATCTTCTTTGTTCATGCAAAGTGTCTGCTGAAATCACTGCAAGCCTTAAGCCTGAATTGTGATTGATATCTGCTGTAATTGTCATATATGATAAGATAGTCATGTTCTGTGTTGCACCATCTTTTTGAGGAAATACATTTTTGAACATTCCCAGTTATTCCCTGTGAGCTGCTTAATACTACCTGTTTCTTCCGTCTTATCCCTTTTTCTTCAGCTGCTGTTCCTAACCATGTGTAAAAGGCCACATGAAACAACAACAACAGAACTATGAAGTATGCACCTTTTTAAAGGGGCTATAGCTGGAGGCAGATGGTCCCTACCAATTGCTCCCATATACAAGAAACTTCCTTGGTGCTGGCCATCTTGCAAAACGACACAACTCTGTGAGCAGTTGTTCAAATTGCTATTTATAGAAGCAATGATTAATTAGAACAAAATAGAAGTGATAGAGCTAAAGGAGCCAGAGAGCTGGGTTGGCTTAAGCCTGGGTGACTTTGCTTGCCACCAGGCATTGCTACAGGTGTCTGATCAATGACAACAATAATGCTGAAAGATAATGGGGTAGCTTCCCTGGGAACAGGGGAGGAAGCCTGACAGCCTCCCCATCTAGCAGTAGGAAATACTAGGTACTAGGCATGATCAGACCTGCAGCATAGCATCTTCTTTGTAATTCTCACTTTAACAAAAATAAAGTCTTTTCCTTAGACAGAAAATACAGAACAGGGCTATTTTATATAACAGTGAGTAATGAATAACTTTATGTTGCGTTCAAAACCAGTTCTTCTCCAACTCATATTGCCGCAGCTGCTCCAACAAGGTGAAATTAACTTGTTTAAAAACGTGACACTACAGTAAGAACTATATGAATCATGGATTTCTAATGTGATGACTGAAGAGCAAAAATTGAAAGAAAAAAAGTAATTTTAAGTTGAATAAAATAAAAATAATCTATTTTCTATTTAGCTTTGGGTCAGATAAAATCTTTGGAGTTTGAGATTGTTTATACAAAATTTAGTCAAATTTAATTTCAATATATGAAATTAATTTCTTTCCTACATAGCTAAAAATATTTTGATTTTTGTATTAATTCATCTTTTTTTTTTGCAAAAGCTATTTTCTAAATTACCCCTTACTTGTGTGTTATTTTTTTTTAATTAAATGTCAAGTGAGAACTAAAAAAAACCGCTACTTTTCACCTAAGATGTTCATTTTTTATTCCAAAAATTCAAATTACTCTGAGTCTGGGTGAAGCTGAGCAAATTGTGGAAGCTTGTCAACCTCATCCTGAAAGGATTCTGCAGAGTTTGGAAGTAGGTAGTGAAAATCAGAAGCTCATTCTAGAAACCCACTTAAAAGTGTGTGTGTCTCTGTTTTTTACCCTGAGTGCCCAGGCTGAACACGATATTATCATTGAAGCAATGGAAATCCATGAATACTCATCCATCACAGTAAACACTAGAAATACCTGCTGAAATCCAGCTCAAAATGTGGCTTTTTTTTCATTTATTCCCTAAATGAATTTGTAAATTGATGTTTAGCTAATAACCCATCATTACATCTAGAAGCTTATCATTTCAGTTTGTGAACGCTGTTTCATGGTAAATAAGGTTATTTTTTTTCCAGTATTATAACAGTGACTTGTGCAATAGAATAGACATTTACTCAATAGCATTCTGCAGAAATAGAATTCTACAGTTTCTGCAGTATATTTTTAATGGATGTTTTTTCTTGAAAACCTTACTCCTGGTGGTGAAAGCTGACTTAGAGCAGAAACTCACCCTCTTCAGGATTATTGTCAATAAAAGTGAAAATGTAATTTGAGTGATAATGAAAGAACATTTTATTGAAAATCTCCAGAGAGTCTGTTTCACAATATATAATTGGAGAGGGGCTAAGAGCCTCCTGCACCAATTTCCAAACTAAGCATCTCAACCATCAAGATGTGTATATTTTAAAACTGTCAAGAGGGAAAAAAAAGTAATATAATCAATAACAATATAAGATTAGAATACAGCTATGCTGAAATGGGGACACAGAGAGGACCAGAGAAGAAGTCTAAAACTGATGCAATTTGTACACTGAAATGTTGTTTGTCGATGTATTTTTAACCTTCCTTTTCATGCATATCTTTGAAACTGCTGGAATAGATCTTCATGTGCTGCAAATTGTGCAGCTGCACTGACTAGCTTCATTTATAGTGATAAAAGACACTGCAATTTTTTTTAAATTTATTTTATTTTTTTTAAGATAAACAAAGTTCCAAACAGTTTGTTGGTAGAGTGTGAGCTTTGCTTTCTGACACTTCTGTTTCAGGGTATACTGAGAACCCCAAAAATCTCCCTCCTTCTTCTGTGGCTCTAAAATCCCATCTGGAAATGAAAATGTATGTTTGAAACATCTACCATAACTTGCCAGTGTATTTTCAAAGAGTTTTTGACAGCAGAGTTGCAAGATTTTCTTTGGTTGTTTTTTTGTTTCCTGTTAGCGTTTAATTCTTTAACATTTTAGACCTCAATGATTTGAGACTTACTTGTTTCAGAGGTGGCCTCATTTCCTGCTCGATTAGTGCTTTAGTCACAAAAGCTGAAACTGGAGCCCGTCATTAAAAAAGACAACAGATTACTGGCTCTTCACTGCAAGGGAATTTTGTGGATGAAATCTGCTCTTCTTCCTGGCCCAAAATAATTGAAATCAATTGACCTTTAGTCCCATTTCTTTCTTTTAATCTAAGCTTTTGCGAAGAAGTAGAAAGATTGATATTTGAGAGTAAGTAGTCGTTTGATTCCATTTGACTGCTGATTTGTTGTCTTTTTTTGGTGCTGATGAAAAGCTTTTGGTTATTTTTAAAAATCATGTCAAAGGTACTGAGAGATGATTTTTATCCAGTATCTTAATTTAATATATTAATAATAATTAAATTTTGTATATTATGCTTGATCGTCACTTTACAAAACACACGTTCATTAAAAATCTTCCTCTAATACAGACTGGAAATAAATGAATACTCATATTGCAAGATTAGTGCAATTATGAAACATCACCAACTTTCTTAATGCTGAGAAGCATATTGTATTATTTGTCTTAGATACACAAAACAGATTTTCTATAGTTAGGAGTGTGTTCTGCTAGAACATGAATTAGCTATGATTTTCTTTTGGGTCCATTAACATCGTTAGCAGGGTCATTGTTTCCATAGTTTTAAAAGGGTGCAAGAACCAGTGAGGAACAGTTTGCTTGTGTGCTACAAAAATAATTTTTGTACTCATGCAATTTTCTTTCTCGTGGCTTTCCTGCTCCCTTTTATCCTGTTATTTTTTCTCTAAAAAAAGTTAAAAATATTTTCTTCTGGTTTCAGAAATACTGTCTTTGTGCTTCTAGGCTTAAAATAAGTATTTTACTTGTAAGTACAAACTTCCATGTAAGCAAAAAAAAATAATTCTAAATTATTGTCGCTGATAACAGGGGAAGGATTTTGGTGGACATTGTTAGAAAATAGGCTTACAATCTCCTTTGCTTCAAAGACTGAAAACACAAAAAATTATTTGCTTTAAAAACCTTCAATCAGTTTCTTTCCATATGAATCTTGTCTTTCTTTTCTTTACTCTGCTTACCCGTAGAAGGAGCTGAATGATTAAAACTGATATTCCTAAATCATACTAGGACAACCTGAGTACTAAATCCAATGTAATGGTGGTGATATTTCTGAATTTCTGTTTAGACACTGAGAAATAATTTATAGCATAGGTACTTGACACTTAACAGCTTGAGAACCACTCTGCTGCTGAGCAAAGCTGCACAAAATACACCTTGTCCTAATAACCTCACTTTGTGCTGCCATTTTTACATAATTGTAAAGCCACCCTTGTGAATTTCCATAACCAACTGTTTTTCTTAGTTGCCTTTTTAGAGTTATTTAGTCATGGGTAGTATAGAAGAATTCTTTTTGTCTCCTTTGTGGATTTCCAGCAATGCCTTGTAGTCATGGGTTTGTGACCAAACTGTACGAAGTCCCTACAGTAACCTTTGCAAGCATCGCATTAGGGCAGTTCATCTTCATCTTATCTATTATATGGTGTTATTTTAGTCCTGTATTATCATTCGCTATTGAAAATGTATGCGTGGCAATAAGGTATATGCATTTCATTTAGCATTGGGGGAGGCGAGTTTTGTTCGGGGTTTTTTTCTGTCTTTTTTAACCAAAATGTTTAATGAATATGGAATATTAACATTGGCATAAAATTAACCAAAACCAGTTTGCCAGTTGGGAAGCTGGATGCAGAATTAATGTGTGTTGGCTTGATGAAACAGTGAAAAGTTGACTGGACAGAACATCTGAGTAAATGGGAAAAGAAGGATAGTGCGAAAATATGGATTGCAAAGGACACCATGGTAGGGAGAGATACAACATCAGCCAGATACTTCAAACAGAGCCTGTTTAGCTTCAGCAGGGCTTGTTCGCTTTAGTTCAGCCATGATCTTGCTAGGCCTTAACTGGTTCTCTAATGAGCCACAACCCAGATAAATCAACTGCAGATTACTTGGCAGTGATTATAATTTGAGAATCATTGGTTTCAATCTCCTATAAAATGGAAAAATTTACATTAATGTGAAACATCAATGACCAAACTTTAGTATGGGGAGAAAGGAAAGGAAGAAAAAAATTATAGTCGTCTTATTATTTCCCTTACATCTAACATGCTAAACCATGTCTGGAAATATCTGAACATCCTTTCCACTTTGTTGTGACAGATATGCCAAAACTCAGAAATGTAAAAATTATGGTGATGTTTCTACAAAGAGTTTATTTTTTAACAGGGCCAAGTTTCAGCAAAATGCTAGGTAATATGAGAGAGGTTTTGTTTTTCTTTTGTTTCAAAATGTTGTTATTCTGGAACAAAACTATAGGTCATATATTGTGCTCTGAAAGCAGACAAATGCTTACCTACCTGAGCTGCTAAATGGAGAATTGACGGACATGACCCTGGCAAAGCTTCATACATGAGCAAATTCTGGAATAATAATAGTGCTCTTTAGAGGGGTAACATCCTCCGTTCTTCAGTCTTCCTACATTATGCACAGATGATCTGTGTACCCTTTGGGTCTTAAGGTACTTAAATCTAAGAGCTGCTCACTGTGTTCCTCTCCTGCTTTGTGGAAAAGAATGTGTGAGGGCATCCTAGACCTCCACAGCCCATTTTTATAATCTAGATATCACAGGTAGGCATATATTTTATACCAATAAGTGTATGACAGGACTGCTAGAGCTGAGTGGCCAGCACAGCTGAATGAAGTTACAGTGGTATTTTCTTATTACAATATAAACCAGAAACACGTATAGAAGGCAGCCATATCAAATCTTCCTACCTCTGCATCTACACATACGTATTTATACACACACACACACAAATATTTATACAGTTTAGGCACGAAGCTGTGTGCCAAGTAACTGTAATCACAGAGAAAGATCCATTGTGATCTTAACTAATTTTGCTTTTTGACAACTGGATTTTTTTTCAGAACACTTGGATTGCATGAAAAATGCTTTCCTGTTTGCTTCTATAGTATGCTCATGACCACAGCATATGAGCCTTTGCTAAAATGGTTGAATAAACTCATTTTGAATTTTTGTCGTTTCAGAAGAAATGTTTAAATCGTGTCACCAGGTACATGAATTAGCTGTCCAGTTTCCTAAAGCTTTTCATGCTTGATAAAGAAAGTATGGGAAAAAAGTAAGTTAAAACCTTCTCTGAATTTTCCTGCAGAGGAAGTTGTGGGTTGATTTTTTTGCCTTTCTTGATTAGGATTTCATGGAGTCTAAATAATTAATGCAGTGAGCTGAAAAGGTAACTAACAGTGGTGGGAAGATTACTCCTTTTTTTCATCCCCTCCACTGAAGAATTTCTCCATAAGGTCAAACAATTTTTTAAATGTTTGGATTATTTTCATGTCTTATGCTTTCAACCACCCCATCTCCCTGCCCCAATCTTTCATTGTTGGTTCTTCAAATTTTTAAATAGTTGACTTCTCTTATGAATGCCAGTATTTGTAACTACAGAGACACTTTATTTCCCTGCTATCCCACTCCTTACTTGGTCACAAAGCTGTTCAGCACAGTGAGACATTGTCAGGACATTGTGATAGACTATAGCATGGGGAGGGAAAATCCCAACTTGTAAGTAAGCATGTTAAGACTGACAAAAGAGACACTGAAAGAGCTTTAAACAGAAACAAAACACAAAAATCCAAACCTGAATGGGGTAGGAGGAAAATGACAGGCTGTGATTGCCATAGCTTTTTATTTCTGTGTGAATTTCAGTGATCAATGGCACACCTCAAAAGATGTCATTGGGGTGTTTTGCTTTTCCCACAAGAAATGACTGATAAATAAGCTGAAGGCATGTTCTCAGAATGAAATATCATTGCCACTACTCTTTTAATTATTACAAACTGATACCATTATGCAATAAAGTGTTTCCACATTGTGTAGTGAATATTTTCTCACTTAAGAGTCTCTCTTTAGAGATGTGGCAAGTAAGGTCAGATGCCTCTTAAGAGAAATAGAAATGAAAGGCACTACCTCATTGATTTCTTCTCCACTTCCAAAAATGAGATCTTTTTTTTTCCTCTCTGCTTCATCATAGTGATTCCAGATAAGCACCTAGGTAACAACAGACTGGTATGAAGAGGTATAATTCTTCTTTTCAATGATATTCTATAGTAAGTTTATCATAGATTCAATTCGCTGCCATGAGATGTGGCTACAGTTACTAAGAGGAGCTCTCAATAAAAGAATTCATCTGGGCATGGAAGACAGTGAACCAAATTCATCCCTGCTGTAAATCATCCAACTTTATTGGAACTGCCTCAGAAAAAAAAATTTGTCCCACTCCATTTATCCATCACTCTACAGAAGGATGCCTTTCATAAAAGTTATTTTCCTCTTTGTTGCTCTGCTACTTACATATTTCACTCTGAGTAGCAAAAGTGAATGCATTGAATGAAGATGAGTATTTGGTGCCCTACTTCTTTTACAAAGAAGTTCTTATGCAAAGAAATACAACTCTGAACATTTCACTCTAACTGACTTGTGAGACAAAGTGTAAGCTTTCCTGGAGAGACTGTAAGCTATGGGACTCAAAGCAAAACTTGACAAAAATACTGGTCTAGAAAAGTGTTTCCACCAATTTAATAGAAGCTATGTTTATGCAGCTGTTCTTTTATTCAAGTTGTCGAACTTTTCATCAATAACTGTTCCTCACAATGTCACTGTCAATGAGGAAAAGTTATTGTTCCAGGACTAGTGACACGTGAACAGATTTGATGAGCACTACAAACTGAGATAGGCATCAAATCATCTGCTGAAAGAATAGCTCTTATTTAAAATAAAATGTACATCCTACTGAAAGAAGTTTTTTTGGCAATACATCAGATGCATTTCCTGAATTATGTTTCTGATAGTTTGCATATTATCTTGGAAAGGCCAAGTTTTAAGACGATTTTTCACTCCTTGCACAGATCAAGTTAGCTAGGAGTTAAGTTTGCAGAGTAATATTTGGTGGTGAGTAGGACAAAGGTAATTGCTCCTATTTACCGTATTCTTAGTGATAGCACTGAAAAATAGAATGGACTGAGAGGCCAAGAGTGTACTGAAGTGTAAGACAACATGCTAAAAATCAAATTTCTCCTTCAGAAGTCTTAATATAGGTCTATGTCACATTTTGAGGTATTATAAAATTGCTTACATCTCTCTAAATTAACCCTACTTGTGTCTATTATAAATACTTATTTTGCATAAGAAAATCTAAAAACTCAGATCAAGGGTTGAATTAGTTCCTTAAACTAACAGCAGTTAAGAACATTTTATTCACTTTGAAATTCTACCTTTACATACTATTCCCCTCTGATACACAATTTTATACTTACAGAAATCTATCAGTCATGAAGCACTTAAAAACTGTCAGAATAACAAAAAGATAGCAAATGACACTTAAAATACACTTATTGTTTGCATACTATGAAAGGAGAAAGTTTAATTAGTATTGTGTAGTTTGGATTAGCGATACATTGAACAGCGCACTGATTACATAGTGAGAAAGCGCTCTCAGTTTTGCTTCAGCACCCAGCCAGCCTGACTCCTGCTTATTGCATGGCATAAAGCAGAAATCCACACATTAGCAATATTTCAATCTGACATTTTCTGTTCTAATGGATTGAACCTACTCTATTGGTTAGCAAATACATCATTGAAAATTAACTGCCTAAATCAGCAATTAGATTTTCAACTGCAGATAATAATCTCTCTAATATCCAGATAAGATTTCCCATTTTTTCTCTCCCCTCTGACATGCTCTGTATTTTATCCTGTAGAGGGTGCAGTACACAAGAGTTTAGGAAAAAGTGGACATTAGATGTGAGAAATCTGTGGGGGCTGTTGTATAATTAAATGTGACCGATGTGGCAGTGACCTTTTTCATGTACAGCTCTGGTACTGAACATGTTTGCTCTTTCTGTGGATCTGAATTCAGTTAAAGCTGCACCAGCTGCTAGAAAACCTACTGGAAAATCTTTTACACAGAAGATCAAGGTGAAGGAACTAGGACCCTGTAAGGCAAAGCCTTTGTGAATAAGTTCACCTTAAGTTGAATAACTCCATCCATGTTAAATGGGACTTTTTGGCTGATTTATGTAAAATATGTATTCAAATGCTTTGCTGAAGCATAGCCTATATTAGCTGTTTCTTGTGAAGGGAGGCTCTACTGAAGAAATAAAAATCTGATCTGGCACTGGAGTTTCAGGTGATCATGCGATTCATAGATGTCGTGTTTCTCTATTTTTGACTGCAGGTTAAAAGAAAAAGAAGATGCCGTGTAAGTTCAAATCATCAGAGAAACAATGATTTCTATGACAAGTGAACCTTGTCCTGCAAGCTTAAGGGAATGGTGGCAGTTATTCCATCTTTAGAAGGTCTGAATCATTTTATCATCCAGCTGGAAAGCAAAAGAAATAAGGAAAGTTGGCTGAGGTGAACCGAGGGGAAGATGTATTTTGAATGATGATGCCATCTAAATAACAATATATACTTTTACTAAAGAAATAGTTTCATCCAAAGCCCTCTCAGGACAATTAGAAATCTCATGGTGATTAAAATAAACTTTAGCTCAGACCATGTTTGTGATTTGTTTTTGTATGATAGGAGAAAATGTAAACAGTCCTACTGCAAATATTTTAACTGGTAATAATCCAGAAGTGACAGAAGTTACTAAAAAAAAAAAAAAATTCTAGTACGATAATGTTTGCTGGAGTACTTAGTGGTGTTTGAGTGCTATATCAAAGAATGAACATATTGCATCAGCTCGTGCCAGGTATCTTGGGATGAGTGGGGTGGAATATATTGAAATGTTGATCATGTCGCACATTAGCGAGCTGTGTATTGACAAGGAGCTTCCATACTCAAGGTGTTGATTTTGATTTCTTGTTAAGCTCTCTCAGTGATTTGTGACTAATCTATATCTAATTTAGAGTATTCAATAGAATCTCCCACATCTCTATTTTGAAGGCCTTCTTCTTTGATAGAAATTTTTCTGAACTTTATTACCCCTTGATTACAGTTAAATACCTTGTGCACAAGTCTTGAGAGAGCTTGTCTAATGACTCATAATTGGTTTGATAGCCAGTCCTATTAGACAATCCACAAAATTTTCTTCCCCACCTATTAGTTTGATGATCTGTGACCGCTTCATGGGAATTACAACATGAGATATTGCAAAACACACATTAAGATGAACCTGAATAATGTTATTTACTTGTGATTGCAACTGTAATTGTTTAAGTGTCAGCATCCTGTGCTCAGCAGAAGCCTGACTCTCAGCTGCCTGTTCTGTTCAATGTAGTGCTTGTCTCACCTTGGGAGCGTGGTACCAATTTTAGTGGTTCTATTTTCCTCATTATTGAATGTGACTTTGATTAATGTGAATGGTATTGGCCAGGACACAGGAGCACTCAGTTTTTCTTTGAAAAGCTGAAAATTTACCCCTAAAACCTTATGCAAGCTTTTCTTTCTTAAAAAAAATTAAAAACTGGCTTTTAAAGCAGACTTTTTCCACACACAAGGCCAAAGGTTATACAAACCATCATTAAATGGAAAAAATAACACCTACAGCAATAATAAAAAAAGGTTGATGAGGGAAATACGTGAAAGAGGACAAGTAGCTTTCCAGTCCCTCCCTTTCCTTTGGAATAAAGATATGCATGGTAGAAATAAGGGAAGAACATAGAGGTTAAATAACTGTGGCCCCTAATGCTTACTGGCATGGACACTTTGATCACTATGTGAAGGTCTGGGAGAGCCTTGATTCAGAGTACACATCTGAACTTGTATTCAGATGGTGAATCTGCCCCTTCAGCACTATGCATGTTCCACAACTATGGATGAGAGCAAGGGCTGGGATCCCTTACTCTCTGACTTCCACCTGCTGAGAACTTCCAGTTCGGAGTCTTTCTTCCCCCAGAGAATAATAATTGTTGTATTCAAAGTGAAACAGATTCACAGAGGAACACTGGCAGAGACCCATCTGCTGGCTGGCATGCACTTCTGCAAGGGAGCCTCAAGTCCCTCCTCCTAACAGGAAAAGGAAGACAGAAGTGAGAGTAGTCCCTTGAAGCCCTAAGCTTGAACGTCTTTTTTGTTTTCGTTTGGTTTTTGTTTTGTTTTTACCATGCAGCCTGATAGGGAATTGGTTTGGAAGCAAATCCTTAAGTCTGGCAGAGGCTTAGGCATAAAAACACTACCATGACTCACCTAAGCAAATGTTTAGTAGCAAAAATGTTGGATGCTTAAACATCTTAATACTGACTTCTCCAAGGTAGAGCTATAGATGGATCACAATTTGAACACATACACTTTATAGTTAGGCAGCTGTAGGGAGCAGTCTCTGCAAATCTTACACAGACCATCTCTGAGCAAATTATGATACACTAAAACCTGATGATAGACTAATGAACGGGAGGATACAGGGGGTGGATAGCTTCTTACTCACAAAGCCAAGACAGAAAAAAATGATCTCAAAATATTACGATCCATTATGTTCCTGAGCGGTAAAAGAATGAAAAAAAAATCACCATCCATTACCATTTATGCATAGCATTTTCTACATTTAAAAATACCTTAACTTTTCATATAGAGTGGTGATTTTAATAAGGTAATAGAACGCTGACTACAGTAAAGCAAAATATTTGTTAAAATGATAATTAATTCCTTTGAGAAAGGAAAAAACAAAAACAAAAACAAAAACAAAACCCCCACAACTGAGCAGTAAGTATCTCTTAGGAGTATGTTCAGTATTTCTGTGCACGAGCCATGACAAGAGCACTCACAGGAATTCACAGAGGAAGCTTTGAAGCCCTGTGTTCCAGGTGATGTTCCCACAGGGGACTCTGCCAGTTCCTGCTGGAGAAACGAGCATATGTAAGAATCAGTTTTATAATACTTTTAATGTCTGTCTTAAACTAACTGTGAAATATTCTTCATAATGTATGTTGCAAACTTGCTAAAAGTAAGCAGACCTTTTTGCTTTTGCTGAATAAAGTTATATACTTTATTTACATAATTATTGTTATATAGTTTCCCATATTTTTTCATTTTTAAAGATTTTTATCATAAATACTCATGATGCCTTAGAGAAGGTAACTCTCATTTCTGTGTAGAGAGGAAGCAGAGAGTTCCCAAGCTCTGCAAACAGTGTATTAAATGTTGCTGTTAAACCTGTTCAATGCAGATTAAAAAAATAAGAGGACAATTACTTCAGCAATTTCCTATACCACTCTATTCTCATCTTTCTTCTAGTGTTTCCTGCCACTTACTGATCTACTGGGTAAAGAGGTGTCCATGGGGTTAAAAAAAAAAAAAAAGGTAAACGAGGTAAACAAAAGGAAAAAATAAAACAATTTTGCACTTTGAACAAGCAGTGATTCCAGTACTCTTAGGCTAAGGAAGTTGCTTAATTCTAAAGTCACAAAGTCTCAGGGGTTCATCTTTCAGTAGAAAGGTGTAAAGGATCTTCACGAAACAAAGCTTTAATAGGCCAGGACATGTGCCGAGACCTGCTGGCTTAGAGGAGATCCACTGTCCTTCACTCCCAGCGCCCAGTGCTACGAGGCCCTCTCCTCTCTGAGGGTTTGTCTGGGCACGCACACACGGACTTTCTCGTCCCAGGAGTCAGTCCTCTGATAACCAGAGCCATCTCACCCACCTTCAGGCACATCAAGGGGACAGTCCTTGTTGTTTAGCCAGACTGTGTCCCGAGCACCGTGTGGCTCCAGGGAGGGGAACTGCTGGGAGCATATCAAGGTATAGAATGGTTTTATTCTCAGAAAATGTGAAAGCAAAAGATGTCCGGAGAAATGAGGGTTGTGTAAAAGGTTATGCATCCTCTGCTGGATCTCGATGTGTCAGCTAAAGATTGGCTGCATATAGTGGTTCTGCATTTTCAGAAAGTGCTACTACTCTCCACAGCTCTGACATTTATACTACAGCTTCATAACTGAATTCAAAATCAGGTCAATTTGGCCACGTCTAGTTTTGCCGGTGTTTAAACCTAACTCCATTGCTCTGTCTGGAGGGAGTGTTAAGACACCCCATTCTCTTAGCAGGGGTGTAGAGTTGGGTACCTTATGCATAGCCACAAATGCAAAAATCCTTCAGTTTACTATCCTCTGTGCAGAGGATGCTGTTGGCAAAAAAAAGCAGACAAGTCTATAATTTAAAATATAACACTGTATAGAGAGTTTGGGAGAGGAATTGCATTGATGAGTGTGCCATGAGGAAGAGTAATAGGTTTGCTATTTGATTTGGTCTCCTATTACACATCATTCTCTGCCACCTACAACTTTTATTTGTCAAGGCAAAAAAAGAACAAAAAATAATTTCTCCATTTTTTCAGGATTTCTAGGTGCCACATGGCCTTGTTGCAGCTGAGCTGCCCAACGCATGGAATTTCTCCTTCGCTGAGATGCAGAATTCCTAGACAAAAGGCCCCTACCTTCTGCATGTGTCAGACTTACTGTTCACAAGCTGCTCAGCTATGCTGTGTATCCATCCATCCATCCATCCATATAACTATCTGAAATCAGATAGAAGTACGAAAGCCCTAACTTTAACTGTATTCCAGGAAGGTAGAATATTACAAAGATTTTCCTTAATATATATCTGGTATAAAAAATGGGAGGGGCGGTTGTATTATACTTTCTTCTCTCTAGGAATCACATTAGCAAAGAGCAAGGTTGCTGGTATCTCCCTTGGTATTCTCCCAGTTTTGTAGCATGTTCATGGCATTGTGACGAGCATGTGTTTTGTGGATCATCTGGAGAATTGTAAGCGACAGAGTGGCTGAGATGTTTGGGTACTAGAAAATTTCAAATGCTAACAAGAACGGATTATGCACTAACTGGAGATATTTAACCATTTCACTTCTTTTCTACCGTCATCTTTCTCCTTCCTCTCTCCACCTTTTTACAAACAGTTGCTTATAAAAATGGAAGTGTAGGTTTTGTTGCTTTGCATGGCTTTGCTCAGATTTTACTGACAGAGAGCGTTGTGCTTCTGTCTGGCTTGCTGCCAGAGCAATAGTCATATCCAATGCCAAATTGCAGCACAAGACTGTTTTGAATGACAGACTAATGTGTGTGTAAGGATGTGAAAACAGGTGGTCTGGGATGTCTGGTATCAACAGAGCATCTGGTCACTGGAGTGTGACTGCATTATACTTTGTACTCCTAATCTACAGTGGTATTAGCAATGAGTGAAGAAACTGGCTTCTTTTCCAGACCTATCATTTTGTAACCTGTCCTGAGTACCCAAATAGGGACAAATGTGTGTTTTATGGCTAAAAATACTTTAGTCAATCTATAATTTCTCTACATAATCTCTGTTTCGTAAATGACTAGAAGTCAGATTATCTTCACATGTGCCAGAATATTTGCACAACATGGCTTTGCTTTTTCTTTTTTTGAAAGACACACAGCTGTTGCAAAACACTTCATTGATTTTTGACCTCTTTGTTCAGTTACAACTGACTACGTAAGGTAAACATACTTTTATGTCTCCTTAATGTTACCAACTCTATTAATACTAGGCATATTAAATCAATAAAATTACTTAAAATAGCCTTTGAGGGTAAGCATCCATTCTCTCATTGCAGTCAAATGCTTGTTAATAACAAATTATGAGCAGTTTCAAGTGGGTAGATAAGCAAAGGCCCGAAACACTTTCTGTTAGGTGACAACAGAAGGTGCTTGGGACAGACCCTACAGGGAATGTGCAGGTTCTGCATCCTTTGATACAAGGAGCAAAACATTTTTCTTTAGCATACAAACACGGTTTTAGATACAGAATTGTAACAGCAGGTATGACAGTATATGATCACATTAAACACATGAAATGTTCAATTTCATAACATGTCAGCTCTTCCATGGTAACTCCTTATGTGCACATTCTTTCCTGCACTAAATAGAGGGTTTATCACATGCTGAAAGGTGAAACATAGGGCGTGGTTTCAGCGAGCGAGAATTTTCAGTTAGGTTTCTGCTACTGACTGGTTTTCTTTATAGCATGACTCTTACTGAAATCTGTGTAAGAAAGATTTCTGGTTTTTTATAAAATTAAGAAGGGTTGATGAGGAAGTCTCTAATGTTCTCTTTTTCTAAGTCGTTTACTAACACATTTCTCAGCTTCTGTTCAGGAGAACACACACCTTTAGGACTCCAGGAATTACCTGGAATATCCTTATTCAAATTTAAACTCAGACTTAAAAATAAAAATATTTTTTAAAAAACAACTTTCAAGACATTGATGAAGCAAGTCCTTTTTTACATTCTTGCAACTCTTCTGTTACTCTGTTGACAAAGTTAGGTTTACTGTTTCAAAGCAGGATTTGCACAAGAATACAGCACCACTGAGGATCTTCCAGAAAGAACTTACGATACCAGCATTATTCATTTGCCCTTGTGATAGTAATACCGGGGTGATACTTGATGATCTTGAAATAAATAAAAAAAATAATAAGAAAAATGCATAGAGACACCAGCATCAGGAACTCCTCTCTCTTCATGAAAAGGAAAATTATTCCTGTTATATAGAATACAGCCATTGATGCTAACCATGGTTGTATAACTTCTGATTGCAGAGACTGTAGCTTTTCATTGTGCAAAACTGGTGACCTTTCCCTTAAATTTCAGAGGTTATTAAAAGAGATCCTGTACAGTTGTTTACCTAACCAGATAACCTGTACAACTAGTGGACTGAACTCTCTAGTCTAAATATACATTATAATTCCCAAGGCACTGGTCCAACAAGTTTACTTACAACAAATCAAAAAAACCAAACCAAACAAAAAGCCATGAATCATTATTTTTAGTGTCTTTTTACAGTATTCTGAGTTTATATTTTCAAGGTATTGTCAATGACCTAAACGGAAAGAGAAATCAAATACTAAGGCTCTCCTCAATAATGGGCAGGATAGAGATGGTAGTCCAACTCTGGTCAGCTCACAATATTGTAAAGAAATAACCAATGTTTATTTTCTATTATGTTTTGAGTTCCTATGAACACTGAAGCAAAGCAGACTGAGAAACGGAGAGTTCTCTGACAGGCAGAAACCACATTTCTGCCTTTTATTCCAAAACGTTCTTTGGCCGGATTTTAAGCTACCATGTCTTGTTTTGTGAGATTTCACCAAGGAATAGCTGTCAGCATGAAAAAGTCAGCCTTTTAAGACAGTACAGCATGTATGTGTATGCTCTCAGTCCATCAAATAGCTTTGAAATACCAAAGGTCATTACCTGCTCTAGTACCAGAACCCTCGTAACACGCTGTGGTGTCTCAGGTACATCTGTGTGTTCATGTTAACTTTTTAATGGTGACAGCTTCATGGAGAAATGACTGTTGGTCTGAGGTGTTTCAGGCATTGTCCCTTCTCTGAGAAAAGATTTCAGGCTTTGCGTTTGTAAATATAAGTTATTTTTAAAATTAATATATTTGTTCTCATTAATGCAGTGCTATTAACATAACAATTATAAAGCAAGCAGGAGGTATACCACTGAGACAGTGTACCAATGGTGAAATAAAAACAAATATAAGTCAATTTATGAAGCATGTCTCCATCTCTGCAAATCCAATGAAATCCAGTGGCACACTGTAGTTTTTAACCAAAATCCTTATTTCTGTTCTGCTAGAACTCTAAAAAAAATAGTTATTTTGGGTCAGATTTTAAGATACTTTTCCCTTTTGGACTGTTGGAATGACAGAAGGAAGCAAAAGTCATGGGGTTAGTGAGGGAGAGCTTTTTGCAAGCCAGGTCTGGTGAGCTCCTTGCCACACCTGCAGGCATTGCCTTATACGCTGTGGGCAGCTGTAGGTGCGGCAGCCACATGCCATGCACCTCTTGTCCCCAGTGAGTCAAAATGACCTCTGGATCCATCAAAAAGCAGGCAAAACCAGCACAGACACTCTCCATTCCCTGGCAGTCTAGAGGTTGACAGGGAGAGAAGCTGCAGAGATGCAGGTGTGCTCACCTCCAGGCAGGACCCTGGCACTCATGAAGAAATGGACATCCGTTTCTTGTGGAGCTGGGTAGTCTTGGGGTGCCTCAGACTGCACACCATGATTGCTGGCCCCTGGTTTATGCTTTTCTTCTCCTTATTTATGATCAGTAATTTTTGGAATGTTGCAAAAAGTCTTGCAGAAGGGTAGAATAAAGGTCTTAAAGTTTACAGTAAAAGCAACATTAAGGGCTTATGTATTTTACAGTTTGTTCACCTCTGGTTTGGCCAAAACCACATTTCTCACCAATTAATTTGGCAAAGCTTACCACAGTGACCCAGTGACTTCACCAAATCAGGTCTGTGCTCTGATGAGCTTTTAAAAACTACATGCCTTTGTGTGGTTCTAATTAAAATGTTCTTCTTGCAGGAAAAAGGCTGTTGGAAAAGGTTACCTCTTTTCCATCCCACCTCCACCCTCATATGTAAAACTGAGTGATAAAAAAGAGTGCTAGAAAGAGGGAGAAGGGTATTTTCAAGCCAGTAATAGCAATAATAATAATTTAAAAATGAAAACAATTACTCATTAAATTATCTCTAAAATTTCATTCAAATATTTTTTCTCTGCTTTAGGATTAAAAATTAGGTTAATTCCTAATACCTAATGAACTAGAAATAGCACTTCATGGAAGGAACGAGGGAACCAAATTGTCAGCAGTTACTATAACACTTCACTGAAACATTATGATGTTTTGAAAGGTTGTAAGAAAAAGACAGGACTGATAGGAGATGTATTTTAAATATAACAAGTGTTCTGCATTCTTTATGTATAAATGTATTGCCTTACCCTTTTAATTAAGGGTATCATCTCTAATATATTTCAGTGCTGAAACCAAGATCTTAAATTATTTTAAAATATTCTTCGTTAATTTTGCTGGAACTGTGTTATGAATTAAAACTTGCATAGAAAAGTAACAGCCAGAGTAGTAAGACTGGAACCAGAATTCATTTTACCTTTCAAATTAGACTTTTATAATAAATGGTAAATTGAAATGCCATTACAAAAAGGTTACCATCTTTTATTACATGAAGTTAAGAACTTAAATTTTACTAATGGTGCAATTTTCTCTGTAATTCATCTTTTACTTAATAGCATATAATTGTTTAAATAACGTTTTAGTCCCTGTAAAAAGAAGGTATTGTTAGCAAGGAAAGTCTGGCTATTAGATAGCTCAGGAAAACCACAGAGAGTCCTCTTCTTCAGATGTTCAAATATATTACTTGGTATTTCACTAAGCCACAGAGGCATATAGTTTTCTACACCGCCAATTGATTTGTATTCTGGCTGATGACCTCAATTTCTTTCCCTTTTTTCCTAGCAAAACACTTGGGGGTGTTGTTTAAAATTCATTTTTTGGTGTGTGTTTGGTTTTTTTTACTAATCTTAATAAGGTGCTATGAATGCAATCTACTGAAATAGATTTGTAAGTGAAAGAAAAATGTGCTCAGAATTGCAATTAAGCTTGATAAGTGCCTATAGAAGAGAATGTGCAATTTTAAGCTTAAAACTTTCAAACCCTCAGGTCTACTCTACCCTCAAGGGATTCAGTCTCTCGGAATGCATAAACTTTATAGATCTGGATGCTTTTAAAAATGCCAGTAGGAAGACCTCACCTAAATGCTAATCCACTTTAGCATCCACAAAATATATTTGGGCAGCTGCATTTCTTTTAGTGTGCACAGGCAAAGACTGCGTGACCTTAGCCAAGTTGCATACCTTGCAGTCTGAAGCTGTTTTGGGACTCAAAACCTGCACGTGGCACTTCTAAGTCTCCTGAAGTATGGTTAACATGCTCCAGCACAATCATACTCATGGCAAACCCAATGCTTTTCATTCAAATTTGATGATGATGATGGTCCCCATCTCCTGTACAGGGGCTCGGTGGCTGGAGTCAGGAGCTGGGGGGTGAGTAAGGATAACAGATCTTACTCAGTCTGATTGCCCAGGTCATACCAATGAGTGAGATCACATCTGCCAGTGAACAGCGAGCAGGAGCTGTGTCCTGGGCCGGGGTGGTCCCACCACGCACCAGGGCAAAACAACTGCAGCACCCTGCTCCCCTTGGAGCCGGCTTGGGGACCACTGCATGGGAGACAATGCGAGGGCCATGGGGACAGGAAGAAACCAAGTAAGGCACTCTTCTGTAAGAAAAAAAAGCTGTGTTTCTCTGCTCTGCATGCCGTTATGTATCATAGACTTAATGCAAATGTATAAGCTGTCCCTGGAGCTGGAAAAAATCTATAATATTTCTATTGCTGTAATATCTATGAGCCAAGTGCAGACATTTGTTTGAATTGGCCTCTGGCATTTTTGTCTGGCATGCTCCCCATTTCATTTCTCCCACCTTGTATCAATTTTAAAGCTCTTTTGGTTAATTAAAAAAAAAAAAAAAAAGAAAAGAAAAAAAAAACTCCGACAACCTCCTGTGTATTGCTTTTCAGTTGAGATGCAAATGAAAAAAGCCTCCTCTTCTGAACTATTGGTACTAATGTGGTGGCAACCCTACTGAAAAGCTGGAGGAAAGGTTTTGCCTGTTGTGGTTCCCCATGAAATGCCCCCTTCCCTCCCAAGCTTGCTGTCATTCACCTCTTAAATAGAGGATGTTCCAGCTGACACATGCTTCACTGAGCAGTGTAGCTCGGTGGCATCCCAATCCTGCCTTGTCATGTCAGTTGAAATTGCTACGTTGGAATGTAAATTAACCCCAGAAATTACAGATACACTTTTGATAACTGCATTATTTTTTTTTCTGTATATGCATTTCTTCTCACCTAGGGGAGGGGTCCTGGATGAGACTGTGTTGGATAGCAAAGGTGGGGTTAACTGGCATCATAATTTACCACCATATTAACTTGTATTTGTACGTTTTAAGTGGAAAACCCAAAGCTTGTTAGGCTTTCAGGTAACAACTACATGGTGCTTATGTTATATGAGCAAAAAGGTTCTAGTTCGCAGTTAGATCAAATTACTAATAATTTTTTCCAGGCAAAGTTCCAGTAAGAATTTACTATAAGTAGCCACAAAGTGTTGCAAAAATGTCTTAACCAATTGTGGGGAATAAAGAGGCTCTCAAGGTGTAAGAAAAGGAAATTAAGTATTGCAGGTTGTCACTGCATCAGCATGTTAAGAGATTTACTGCAAGGTTATAAAATAGCTTTAAGTATTGACCCAAATTCATTCAATTTAAAGAAGAGTGTCCCCTGTTAATCACTGAGTGCTGGTTCGACCACATGATAGACTTGGTGTAGGCTCTAGATTCTCCCCAGATTCCTGTCCACTAAACTTGGAGAAACCCTGAAATTAACACTTACACTACAGTGAAAGAAGAATTTGGATTACTGGTGTTCGTTTAATATTTTTCTCTTTCAGTATGCAAACTCTCCCTCAGGTTATGGAAATCTAAAACATTATTTCAGGATCATTTTTCTCTACTTTATGTATTTTTTCACGTTACCAGCTTTATATTTTATGGCAAGCATCTGAGAATCATTAATTTCAAATGGCTGAATAAACATTGCTTACTTGACAGGCACTTATTTAAATGCATTATTTTTGGCATAAGTTCTAAAATGATGTTTGTAAGAGATGGCAGCATTTTTTGGCTCTTTTTTCCCCTCATCTCATTGCAATCTGGCGTAATTTTCCCAGTCTATCTTGTTTTACCTTACCATGGCTTAATAGTCACACTTAAAAGGATGAAAAGTACCCAAGCCTAGAAATAGGCAGTAATGGTTTGCTTAGAGCTCTTTGTTAAGCTATCCTGATACTTAGCTGTGTCGCTTTGTCTGCAGTCTCCACAGAGTAGACTGCGCCAGTAAGTGAATATTTTTAAACTCCCCATGTCAACAACCTAAATAATGAAAAATGGTAATTTCAACAATGGAGACCCGCACAGTTACATTTTCAATAATAGATGTTAAATGAACAGTAGAAAACTGCTTTAATGAATTTGTAGTTCTTTTATGCAGCTGTTCATTGCTCCTTAGTTTAACTCTAATTATGTTCCTTTGTACAAGTATTTCTGCAGCTCCACTGGTTCTCTTTCCCTTCTATTGTCTGAGATCTAATTACAGGACTTGTCAATATAGTTACACTGTTTTGAGGAACTGAAAAAAATATTCTCTGTGAGATGAGTGTATTCTGAACAGAGGAAAGTAACTTATTGTGGAACACTCTTTTCTGGTATTCCCTGAATCAGTTTGTTCTCTGTTCTAAAAGACATTAGAAAGAGGTCTAAAAAAAGGAGTACAAGCAAGAAGATACCCCACACACATTCCCTTGCAGTTGCCAGATATGTGTTAGCACTTGCTAACAGATGTACTTACGGACTGTCTGCTGTCTTCTGCCAGTACCTGCAAGCAGACAGTGCTTGCAGGCAGAGGTTCATGTGATCTTTTATATATCAATTGAAATAAATATTTTAAATATTTAAATGAAAAGTTAATGTTTGTGATAGCAAATGTATTATTTCTATTACAAGTCTTCCTTAATTAAATTGAAAGACATTGAAATATTACGGGGAAGAGAGTATCTTGATCTGGAGCTAATGAATCCATTTTGATATCCTTAAAAAAAATTATTCAATCCATGGTCATGAATTACCATCACTAGGCTGCTTCATAAGCAATTAGAAAGTGCAAGCTGACATACAATACTGGATGCAAGACAGTTCAGGGATTACAAAACGTTGAAAGGTGTGTTGAAATCGATTTTTCTAATGGAAAGAATGGATGCTGGAACACTATACCAGACTTTACAAGGCATTTATGTATGACTGTGTACAGTTTTCCTATACATTCTGTTACTATATATCACTCGTGGCTTCTACAGAGCAAGAGCGACCAACATGATATTTTAGAGATTTGCAACGGCACGCGATCTGATTGGACATGCAGGGTACCCGCGTTTACACTGATGATGCTCCTACCTTAGGCACGTTGATTAAACACCTAAAGATCAGTAAGATGAATTTGGGCCATATTTCAGCCAGCTGACAGGTCTATCCAGGAAACAAAACCAGAACTTCATTTGTCAAGTTCTTCGCTATACTACTTCAAGTCCTTCCATTTCAGTGGAAGGACCCAGTTCTCCTGCTATTGCCTTGCCTGTTATGCAGTCAATTGACCATGACAAAGTGAGTAAAATACCTGCTATTTTATAGTCTCTTCATTCTTGAAGGGATTTGGGCCCAAATATGTCTTTTTAAGTGAAATTATAATATTAAGTTAACTTGAAAGCAAGCTGCTACATTTTGTTATTTTGATGGCTGTCTATTTATAGATACACAGATGTGAAATGGGCTTTAGCAAGAACAGTTATGAATCAGACCTCCTAAAGTAATTTTATTTCATGAAGTTCATTGGTCCTTTTAGTTGCAATTACTTCTCAAATTGAGATCTGATCTGGGAAGGAAATTGACACTTGAGTTTCCTGTTTCTACAGATCTTCATAAGTGACATAGAAAAAGGGGGAAGAAGAAAAAACGAATAATCTGTGATGGCATGTGGAGGTGAGACACGCAAATTCCCTGCTTTTTGTATAAAAACCATTCAGAAAGTTATAAAATTATGCACAATGTTTTGCAAAAGCTAGTAAAAATCTTTAAGACTGTTGGAGCTGATGAACTCCATAATAAACAAATTTATAATAAATGAAAACCTACGAATGAGATGGATAGAGTGAGAAAAACAAGGAATTGTAGAGCAAGCAATACTGATAAAGGCAGGAAACGTTCATCCTGACCCAAATTGAGCCAGTAAGGAAGCAAAGCCAGGTCAGGGCAAAGCTAAGTCGGGAAACAAAGCTATGATAAGGCTAGATTATTAGCTTTTCTGTTCCTGATGTCACAGGCAAACTGTATGCTGCAGTAGCGGTTATGATGGTTGCTACCATGATATTTTAAAAGGCCTTATGTCTTACAAGTAGGAGAGAAATTATTATTGAAAGACTGCTGAAAAGTAATAAAATATTCTAGCAGAGTTTCAAGTAATATGTATAATTTAGCAGACTAACCGTTGTTCCATAATAAATGGAAAAAAAATATGCCACTCCAGAAGCTTTCATAAAATAAAATATTTTATTAAATTATCTGCATTTGGTCTTAAATGCCTGAGTTCTTGTTGTTCAGGAGATCTGAAACTGAAACTTCCTTTCAAGATAAGAAATTCATACTTACTGAATATTGACAGAAATATCTCCATTTCAGTCCAAAAGATATGTCTAACCAGGAAATTTTTGAGCATTAGTAGCATTTTATCACACTGGACGATAAGAATGAAACATCAACCCCCGTTCCAACACTTCAGAGATATTCACTGATTTTGGACCTATCCCTTTTTATTCAACTAAGTAGAGGTCAGTATGAGACATTTGAGACAGAAAGGAGCAAACAAGGGCAGGAGAGTTGCCAGAATTGAGTGAATTTCCTGCTTCCAGACTTGGCACCGCTCCTCTTACGTCCTCTTACATCCAAACGCAACATGGATCTGCAAAGGAAGCTCCCCAGAAGAAGAGTAGACATGGTCTGTATGCTGTATGATGGTACTGTGCCATGACAATTTCATGAAGACTGCATCTTACAGAGCAACTTTAAGGAGACCCGTGATTCATTAGATAGCTGTCAGCATCCATCATTGCATCTGCAACTGAAGTTTGTTCTCAAGAGGAGGACTGAACTGACACTGATGCTGCATTCAAAATGTACTTTATTTATGATGGTTGAACATGCATATAGATTATTTTTAAATTGAAAAAGAGACCAGAAACAAAGAGAAATTCCAGCAATGGGTGTTTTGGGACCATGGTTTCCTACCACATCTGAGAAACCTGAAGTGCTAATAACTGATCTGCTTTATGTGTATGAGCACAGAGCTTCTAGTTTTTATTGTAGAAGAGTGCTTTCAATTTAGAAAAAAATCAATCAACATAAACAGTAAATGGCACTGAGCTCCACATTTCTCCTTGGGAGCAGTCTTATAACATTTAGTCTTGCTCAACAAGAAGTTTTATATCCCTTTTGTTTATATATAGGATAATGTAATGGGGATACAGGACTTCCGTTTAGAAAGGTTATTGACACTCTTGGTGCTGTGTTGGCATTTATTCTTTGGATTTTTATTGCTTCTGATCTGTGGTATTTATGTCTCTGAGGTGAGACTTTTCATCTGTGATACATGCTCCTAATTTACAGACCGCATGGTGCCCTGATGTTGTCTGCAGGAACAGGAAATTAAACAATTAAACAAGAGGTAGACAGGAAGAGTAAAACAAGCTATTTCCCTCAGTGTATTTTTTTTTCAATATTATTGTCTGTTAGTCAGAGAAGGCTGAAAACCATTGCCATACCCAATGACTCTGGAGGAAGCAAGATAGGTTTCAATAGATGAACATGAGAAAATGGCAAAGCACTTCAGGAAGGGGAATTAACCGGACAGAATATGAATTCAGCCTTTAACGGCAGTTTGAGCTTCCATGGTTCTCCTGTGATGCAGCTCCCCTGAACTTATATGGCACAGCTGAAGCCATTTTTGCTGGCCTTTGACACAGACATGCACTTCCCCCCACTCCAGCTAGGTGAAGTGACCATTGCCAAGCTGCCTAGTGATTACTTTAACTGTAATAGCAATGACAGATCACTTTATTAATTGCAAATTGCACTATCTGAAGATGGTGACAACAGATACGGAGAAAGGTACAGAATATCCTAATTTTTCATAGCATAATCAGCCTGTTTGGAGCCCCAGATAAAAATAAATTACCTCAAGCTTACAATACACTTGACACATATTTATTGCAGCATTCTCTATCAGCAATTGCCATACCTACATGAGCTAAGTTCTCACACATTACCTTAAAATGTGAAGGGGATTGTTAATGAGAAAGGGCAGTCAAAGCAGGGCCCCAGGAGCTGGATCTGCATTCCAGTTGGTGCACGCCACCGGCTCTGGACGTTGCCTTGTGCAAACCCCTTATGCCCCCTCTGCTGCAATTTGCCCACCTAGGCAGTAGGCCCAGTGGGAAGTTTGTGTCAGACATCTTGAGGGTAAATGCATGACAGAAAAGGGCTTCATAATCCTTCAATGGTAGGAAACAATTCAATAGATAATGTTAACCAAGAATACTAAATACCGAAAAAGAAATTTATCCTGCCTTGCAGAAAGAGGGAGAACAATCCCAGTGACTTGAGAAGGAAAGCTGGCAACATCAGCTCAGTTTTGAAGAACTGAAGAACACGACTATAGACCTACTGCTTATCCATTCTCAGAGCCAAAGTTTAGAAGATTTTATAATGGAAGCAGACAATTTTTCAGTCCCTGTTTGCTGCAGCCGTTTTGGCGATGGCCTGAGTTGTTTGATACAAAGTCTAAATTAGTCTTGAGAAACAGGATTAACCTTTCCAATCACATTTGAGGTGAAATTGCTTAACTACAGCACACAATGTCATGCTGCAGATAATCCATGTGCTTGATTAATGCTTTTATAATCAATTGCTGTCTGGAAGTGACTCCTTCCCATCACACTCTTCACAAAAAGAGCAGATGGTATTTAAAAGGTTATGGCAAGAGGGCATTTCAGAGGTCAAATAGAACATCGATCAAGTGGGTAGAAAAATTGCTTTTTTCCTTCCCCTTCTTATCCTCACAATCCATGAGGGAATGTGGACTATGAATTATAGTTTGATCTATAGTTCAAGTACTAAAATGTTTTCTTGTTTCAAATTTCTATGTTGTTTTGGGTAATGAACCTGGAAATTGGATTCCTTTTGTGCCAATAAAAAATTGTGCCCAATACATGTATCTCAGCAACATAATTCTTAGACCCATAGAGATTTGCTTGCTACTACCTTGAATGCAGTTAGAACACTGGCACTTAATAAAGCCTGTACTAATATCCACAATGTCCTTAAATCAATTTGTAGCAATGATAATGACTCTGGGAAAAAAGGTACTCCCCATTTCCATGTTCTTTTATAGAAACCTATAAAAAAATGATATTGTGTGACTTACTCTTTTTGACTATTTTTCCTGGACATAGTTGGTTGTCATTCTGCATTACAGTCCAAGGAGAGCTATTCTCAGCTGGAGTGAAGGGGACAGAGAGACTACACCTACTAATGCAGCCTCCAAAACAAGAAATCAGGGGTTTGCCACTGTGCAATACATAAAATATATCAGCACCCTTTTTCCTCCCCTTTCCATCTCCTGTTGTGCTAACGACACAACACTAATAGAAACAGAAGAGTAAAATTTTTTTATGTTGTCTAGTAATTTTTGAAGTCTTACTGATGAAAATGTAATTTTTTTCCTATTGTTTTGGGCATGAATATTGTCATCTTTGCTGCCTAATAAAAGACCATTTTTGTCAATTTTCATATCTTCCCGGCCAATCATTTTTTATGATACTTTTTGTTACATAGGTTAGTGTGACAAGTGAAGTGCTCAGTCTGAGTAGGGCTCTAAAGTAGGCTTTCGTCTGGGAAGTAAAAAGTGAGAATACTATAATCCTGCTTTATGATCAAAACCAGGATTATTTGGCTAAGATACTTTTCAGTATTGTAACTTAGATTTAAGGGCCTGAGCACACGAAATATTTCTCATCTGAACAGTTCTCACTCACTTCATGTAAGTAGCCACACAGGAGCCTGCAAAGCTACTAATGAGGCACGGATTTATCTTCTTTCAAGAACAATTAATACCTCCCATATACTGCATAACTAAAGCTATTAAGCATGAACCTTCAAAAGGTGGACAAGAGTAGAACTTGATGAAACCATGCTAAATAATCCTATTAAAGTGACATCTGGGTGTCTCGCCATCCAGGAGTGGTAGAAAAGCTATCACGGGAACTGGTGGTGCATTTTAAATAGTCCTAATATACACAGCTATTTATAACATACTGATAAACCTTTCAATATCAGTTTTGTAGCTTTATTTACTTTGATTTTTTTTAAGAACGGATGTAAATTTTAAAACAGTTGAAGTCTATGAGACCCTTCAACTAAGTCAAGTCTGCCAGCGCTGTATATGAAAAACAAACACAAATACAAATGTGTATTGCATGACTTTTTCCACCATTTACTGGCCAAAAGAGAGAGAAAATCTTTCCATATGGGTGAGGTATTTCTATTTCACCACTTAACTACAGGTTCTTAAGAGGTAGCGCATGATAAAAAGATGTTAACGTGGGCATTTGCATAGTTATGAATGAGGAGTTAGGAGAGGCTTACTTCTCACATTAACTTAAACCACAGAGATTTCCCAGAAAGAGTGAAGCCTGGGGACTAGCTGCACTCAATGCATTCTTCATGGGGATTCCTGAGCCAGGAGACAGTACTGATCCTTAGCAGTTAATGTCAATTGCCTTGTTATGACCAGGACCCAAGTGATCAGAACTGCCATATTAAATGCAAATTGATAAATGGAAGTCTGCCCTACTAGTCTGAAGGCAAAAAAGGCTGTGAAAATAATGCTAGATATATTGACAGCATCCTAGCATTTTTCACAGTGTTTAATGTATGTATTTCATCACTAATCCTTTAGAAATTTTTAAACTAAATCTTTTGTCTTCTATTGTGTGTCCATATTGATCTGTTGTTGAAGCATTGCTTGTAACTGAGAGATATTATTCATTATATTTGGAAGCTGTTTGATCAGGGAAGAAAACAATACAACATGGTTTCAAGAGAGAGAGAAAATCAAATGAGGAAAAAGAGGAAAAAATAAATAGTTAAGACGTGCTTCTTCAACTTTCTTTTACTTATTTTTCAGTGCTTTTTTTCCCTGAAGAGACTAGCAAACCTTCAGATAAATTGACAGTCTCTTAAGTAACCTAATAAATAACCAAAGCCATATAGCTTTTAACAATAGAGATGCCTATAATTATAAATGTTTCATTTTAGCTTATTTTTCTCATGCTTAATTTCAAACTTTTTTTTCCAATTTTATAGAGACTTAAATAATGTTGTGAACCAAGTAATAGAATCACATGTACAACTGTGACCTGAGGTTTTAAAAATCTGTTGTAGAAGAGTGTTGACTAGTCCTTTGAATGGTAAATGTGGAACAAAAACTGCATACATAACATCAACCATAAAAAGAGAGGAACGTATAGAATCATTAAAAGAATTTTTCTTAACTGTCTTTCTTCTAACTAAACCTGTTATACCTACATATGCTTCTCATTGCTCTCCCTGCTCTGTCACTCTCCAAGCCATAGTTCCCTCTTACCTTTCATAACCATTCACAATCAATCCCACATATATTGTTTCCGTTACAGTACGAGAGTACGCAAAGGGGTTTTTTTCTGACATCTCCTATTCCTGATCGTCGACACAGTATCAATCATCAGGGCCATCACATATTTCTGCCAGGTGATCACTCTTCTGCACCCTCCGAGTATTTCCTTGGCCCAATTATATTCCTGCCTGGGTTGTTTGTTTCTTTCTCAGAAATCTATAGTACACTATCCGTTGGAAGGGGGAGGGGGGAAATGCCCTGGGCTTTCTAGTAGTTGTTGGGTTTGTATAGTTTACATTGCTACTCAGTCCATTAATGTAACACTAAAATGAATCTGCAGGATCTGTGTTTGGATGACTACTAAATGACAAAAGCTGTGCGGTATTCTTGTACAATCAATATCTTACACGTGAAACCTAAGACAGCACTTTAAATTACAGAAAAAAAAAAAAGATAATACAATATTAACAAAGCGATGTCTGTATCTGCTTTTGCTTGTGTATTGCTGCCTTTTCATCACAAAGTACTGTATCTCAGCTCCTTTCTGCAGCCACTAGCACCTGCTAAAAAGTGACACTGATAAAGCACGAGCTATTCACCCTCCACATTTGTCAGATCTGCTTCCTTGTACCTATCTGATATAAGTGTTCTGCGTCTTCCTTTGCTTCTTTGAAAGGTTTGCTTGAGTGTCTTCTGATTTTTAGGTGTTGTGATTTTAAGCAGGCCTGCTCTGTTACACTTTGGGCCTCATCTGTAAAGGTGAGAGAGTAGCTGCTTAATTACAAGGGGACAAAAGGTAGAAAAACAGGAAAGAAAAAGTGATTAGCAACATAGGGCTTTTTTGGTCCTGGTGGTAAATTTAATCAAAATATGAATGTGAAACTGTTTCCACAGAGGAACAAAGCTAATAATACCTGAAATTGTTCTACATGTTCCAAGACTTAATAACAGCAGTGTGCTATGACTAAAATTTCTCAGTCATTTAGGTTCAAAAATCCTACACCTACCTGCCTATTGGCAATTTCAAGCACCTGAATTCCTCCCTTAATTTGGTTTTCTGTTCCTAGAATCTCAGAGAGAGGGACAGTAAATCTGCAGTAAAATATGCAATAAACAAATAAGCTCAAAGAGATTACAGATTCAGATTTCTCTCGTAAACTGATTTCTCACAGACAGTCAAACAGCTTCATGTGTGTCGCTTGCCTGAGGGCACTGCCATCACCCGGAGCTCAGGCGCCCAGGACAGGATACCCACACTTCCCTCAGTGCGGACAGACAAACGCGTACGTGTGTCGCAGAGAGAGAGCTGGCACACGCGTGCAGTGCAAGGTGCTGAGCTACGTCGCACCTTGCAGGTCATGGCTCCTGCGGTGCGAACATGTTCCATCTCAGACAGGTTCCAAAACGTGCCAACCAGCTGTGCGTGCCATGGACTTTGTGTGCACCCGCCCAGCTCTCCCTTAAGTCCCTGTGCTTTGTTGAACACCTAGCAATGGGAATCATGGTG
Source organism: Burhinus bistriatus (assembly GCA_013397275.1). NCBI lineage: Eukaryota > Metazoa > Chordata > Aves > Charadriiformes > Burhinidae > Burhinus > Burhinus bistriatus. The sequence goes on from VYXH01004078.1 coordinate 80,202, forward strand.
ACAGGTCTAATTGGACTGTGAGGTATTCAGGCGTCCCACATATAAACTCTATTTCTTTTTTTTCCATCTGGATCTAGTTTCATGGCAGCAAGAGAGCATCCCTAGCATAACTAGGATATATGCCGTCTTTAGCTTTCATCCAACAGTGTCTTCACCTTATCACAGTTAAGAAACAGCTGATCTGTGAGCTGGAGTTAACTGATCTGGTAGCTGGGAAAAGAAATAGGCAGTTTGCTTCAAGTAGCAAACTGAGCACATATTATGTGGAATTTTTTTACAGGACAACATACATAGAATTCTGTGCTCAGAAATTATCATATAATTTTAAAGTAGTACTGGACTTTAATCACAAAATAAGCAACTGGTAACAAAATCTAAGTATTTCTGTGTAAACAATAATTGTCTTCAAATACATCGGGCATCCCTGAGCTTTTTGCTAAGGTTGAAACTACCTTTCAAATTAAAGGATATTTCTTGGCTTTTCAATTCAGATTTTCTAAAGGAGGGGCAGGGATATGTTATAGTGGGGAATTTTGAAAGCGTCCTGACTGACAGTGAGGTGAATTTCCTATCCTGTAGAGAAAGGGCGGGGGAGAAGGGGTGTGGGGAGGGGGGGCGAGGAAAGTGTTGGCTTTTATTTAGTGAACGGGAGCTGTAGTGGAGAATTGCACGAGCTGTAATTTGCCTGTTCCATGTGAAACTCCTTTCAGGCTGCCCTGCTCGGGGCAGGAAAAGACAGTGGGAGATGAAGATCCATACATGTCATAAGAGTTTGACAAAAGGCTAGGTGCTATTCTTATTTAGAGGAATATAAATGTGGAATGATTGTAGTAAAACCAGTAGAGTTCCTCCTGATTAACATCTGAACAACAGAGAAGAACATTTTACCTCCAAAACCTGAAACTTTTTTTTTTTGTTCAAATACACAGCCATTAAATCTGAGGACATTTAATATTTTTCTTTTAATTTCATTTTGGTTCCAGTACATTTCCTACTTTAGTCAGAGTAAGTGGATAACTCAGTATGTCAGGTCAGATTTACAAGGATGATCAGGTTTCTTTTTGTCCCCAAGGAAAAATATTATTAAACTACCCCCTTGAGGAAGTGAAATGTATCGAAACATCTAAGACATACAATGTTCAGTTAAAAATATAATCCTGTGAGATCCTCAATCACTGTATTGCCATTGAAAAAATATGTATTTATTTGATGATTATCTGATTGAAACAAAGTTAACACATCAAGCTGACTACTTCTCTTTTCTTTAGTCTCACTCTTAGTCATTAAAGATTGACTTGGGCTGGTGGACTCTGAAAGCAAATTGGCCACAGAGATGTACATGCTTTAAGGCAGTTGCTCTTGACAGATGAAGAGTGTAACGGGACTGACCCAAAAGGCATGCTGAAAGCTACTGGTGGAAACAAAGGCTGCATACTGAGTCGGATAAAAACAAAATAAACAAAACCAGAAATGGTAGGAGCTGGAGTAGGTAAGGAGAATTTTAAGATGGCCTCTGTGGGACAGAGACGATGATATAAAAATTTTAGGATGTGTTTTAAGAAGTGAATGCAACAATCATAAAGACGGTATGAAAACATTTATCACAGAATCACGCACCATCTACTTCAGCTCTTTATTTGGTTTTAACCGTATAAGCTTTTGGGAGTATGTCACAGTCTATAAAATTAAGGAAGTAGTTTACTTTATGAGTGATTAAAAAGTTGACATTCAATTAATTTTAACTGTTAATTGAGTTCTGTTATGTATAAATGTGGCTATCAGGAACCGTTCTTGGATGACCAAAATATTTTCACATTTAAAAAAGCAAACAAACCTAACTGAAGCAAGAGAAAATGCTGGTAGCAAACTAGGAATTAATGAAGCATGGAGAACACTACAAAAAAAGAGAAGAAAGAGGCACAGACCTGAGGAATTTTGGACTTGAGGAGATTTTAAAAAGAAAGCCTTGACTCCAGAGACAAAAAAATAATGTATTATTAAACCTTTATATTCTGGTACCATCTAGAGGCCAAATGGCACAGCATCCCATTTTGCTATGAGCTGTGCAAACATATAAAATGACAGCTATTCCGTCTTCAGCCCAACGAATGCATATGGCAAACTCACAGCTACTGAATGTTTATGTTGTTTCTTCTTTGTGGAATATTTTCTATCTGTCTCTATTCCTTACAAAATGTCTGGATCGTCTTCATGCAAACCATGGATGCGCAGTACTTCCAGTCTGCCAACAGCTGTGTCATGTACACGAGTCACAAGTACAGAAGGCAGAACGTGCCTGTCCGCTGCAGGAGCTTCAGCAGTTGTACCCAACAAAATCTTGTAACAACAAGAAACACAGCTCGTGTCAGGAACCAATTACCACCATGGTGCCTCGGGATTACAGTTTTCTTTCTCAGACTTCCAAAACAGTCTTTTGTTAGCAAGGGCCAAAAAATACATATAACAACCACAAATGTTTGCAAGTGTTGTCTAAGGAAATATCTATATATGTTTTCTGCTACTGTTATTTTGATGTAAAATTGCTGTGAATGAGCCACTCAAAGAATTTTTGAGCTGCTGCTCCAAGAAAGAAGCATTAAAATGGCAAGTTTTCGAGCAATCCAAGGCTCCTGAAGTGACCTGTGAACAAGCCAGCCCAAAGGCTGGAAGCCGTCACGACAGGATTACTTGAAGCTCTGTCTGAGCAGGCAGAATTAGGTAGCCAGGGCAAATAAACGCAGTAATCCGGGATAGAGCACTGTGTTAATGAAGCTGTCCTGCTTCAAGCCACCTAAGCACAGCTCTGGTTCCACTCTGGTCTACTGGCTGAGAGGACTGTCCGTTCCTTAAACAGTTCTGTTTATTATTTGCAGCTGGGCAATAAGTCAGCAAGGGTCTGTTTCCACACCCAGCAGTTTCTCAAAGGCTTTTTCACTGGGATTTGAACTGTGCTTTCTCACTGTAAGCTTCACTTTATGTTAGGGCTTTGTGACTTTAAACTTTCAGTTAAATTTTGCTTTACTGGTAAAATTCATGGAGTGAAATATAAAATACAGCGATACAGACTTGATCACGTTTCACTAAGGGTATTCCATAGGCTAGCTACAACATGCACAGTGATGATACAGATTAATTAAATAGCCTTACCAATTTTCCATACATTTAACACACAGAAAAGGTGACTTTTTTTTTCAGTAGAACTACTGGGATCTTTAAGCTTTCCTATATATATTACAGGAGGATCATGGAAACCAAAAAAAAATAGAATAGGGAATTTACTAATATAAAGTAGAAAACCTTCTATCCTTGGAATAGGACTAATATTGCACTGGAATTAACTGAAAGAATTGGGATTACTTTATGATCTTTTCAACTTCATCTTTTAATTTTTTATTTTACTCATTAGCAGACAGGTATAAAGAATGTCTGCCTTATTCAACTATCATTACACATGACTTAAACCAACAGTCCACTTCCAAAAAGTGAATGACAATATTCCTTTTAGCTTCAGTAGGAGTAAGATCAGGTGCTAGATACTGGCAAATATTTTGACTCTACTTGCTTCTGTAGGAGAAAATATCTGTGGATTTTGTTTAGTTTTGGGTGTTTTTTTTGTTTTTGATTTGTTTTGTTTCTGGTTTTTGTTTGTTTCTTTTTCCCCCCCNTACTTTAAAAGATAAAGTAGCATTTTAATTAGAAATTTTGAAGAAATAGAAGATGATCCAAGGTTTACCTGGGACAATATGCACTAATTTAATACTAGAATATTTGGACCTCTATTTTATAAATCAGGAAAAAGAGCAGCTCTGTTTTGTTTAATATGTTATATTTGCCAGTGCTTATACTGAGACACCATTCTCCCTTCCCACAGAAATACATCCAGATGTTTAGACACTTCCTCCTAGGGCTGGTGCTGCAATGCCACCATCCTGATCTTGCTGCTGCATGCTCTGGTACCAATGTCTGTGGTAGTCAGCAAGTATTATCAGTATATAAGGCTCATGGTAAATCTAGATATTCATCCACACTTTTTTGGGCCTGTTAACTGTTTTAATCTGTCATTTTAAAAGCATGATCAGTGCTTCATTGTTATTTTTTCTGCTGTGGAAAGATTTATACCCTTTATCACGTCTCAGGAATTTACAAGGAGAGCTGGTAAAATTTGGGCTTTTTTGTCCAGTGAGTTCTGTGTGCTTTTGGCCAAACTTTGCAAATGTGAAAGGTAAAAAGTAAAGGTTTGCTTTAGCCTTTCCATTCTTCATAAACTAATCCCAACAGCTGAACAGAAGAGGGATCACAGCGGTCACAATTTTAGCAGGTGGACACTGGAGAAGAAAATCCCACTCATTTGATGTTGATCATAATGCAACCAACTGATTCCTGCCCTGGAAGTTGATAGAGTATTGCTAAAATAAATAAGAAATCAGCTGCCAAAACAGTTTTGTTGTTTTTAATGAATTAGTAGACCAGATAGTCAGATTATGAAATCAGCATAATTTCATTGACTCCAATCTCTCTGTAAAGAATAATTTGAGCTGAATGATTTGATTCAACAATTTTTAAGGAATAGAGTCAGTTTCTGATGGAGAGAAGTTCCGAGTGACTTATTTGTGTTAGAGAAAAAAGATTTCTGGGACTCTTATTCAGCCAGATTTTCAACTCAGAGTGACTGTTGATGATCACAGCCATCCAAGCTGTCGCAGATGTTGTGTTAAGAAAGCTATTGACCGTCAGTGGGTAGTAAAATTTTTCTGCTTTCACTTTATTGCTGCCCCCATTAAACCATCCTCTCAGGTCCTATATTTGTGTAACTGGTTCTGTCCCCTACGGTCTGGAGTCATTAGCCCATTCCTCAATAGTGGACTATGTAATGCTTTCTTAATTAACCCTGTGGATCTTGTTGCCCCAAATAACATTTAAATGGGAGTTTGTAGCTGTAATATCTTGATATAGATTTCCACTGGAAGTGCTTGAATGGAATACATAATTTCAGGGAGAAATCCTAAAAACCCACAAGACACTTTTGAGATAATTACAACACTGCTTGTCATTTCAAAACAGAAGGCCTGCATTTATTGTCAAGACAGCATTCCTCTTTTGAATGCCACCTTTATTCAGCTGCAAATCATCTGAGTTTCTGCTAATCCAAATAAACTAAAAAGAGTAAGGCAGTATTTATCAAAATATTATCACATATATTACATTCCCTAAAATATTACTTTGCAAAAACCTCATCAGAATTAATACTAGCTAATTAATTCACAATTCTACTCCAACCAGCGTCTTTAATTGGTCAGTACTTATTGCTTCTTGAATTAGAAATTAATTTATAAGATATTACATTTCCATGCTTTTTGAATCATTTGTCTCCAACACGTTTCTGCATGTATCTTCAGAGTTGGTCCCAGCTATTTGATCATAGAATGAAGCACTCTCTTATTCAGCATGTCAAGTGTGTTCAGTGTTAGATAAGCCTACCAGTGTGAATTTATTTCTTTGTTCTATTTTCATTTCAATGAAAACATCAGTAGTCTTAGTGTTTTGGATCAATTACTTTTTTTTTTGGTTGAGTTTTGACATTTTTCTGTGGGATCAAAATGGGATTTTGCTGGGGATCCATCCTTGTGGATCTTCTCTTCTAAATGAAAGTCTAGACCACAGATCACAGAAGAAAGTAAGCCACTTTGTGCAGACAAGATTTTAATCACTATAGATGGCACAGAAGATTTCCTAACTATTTTATTTCTTTGTCATTTTATTTGTATTTCTTTTTCACCTCCAAAGTGGTCTGGCTTCAATGAATCATTCAAGGTTTTGCATTTACTGACAAGTGGCAAGTGCAATGTTTGCAGTCATGTAAACTAATCATGGAAACTATCACACTAAAAGATGAAATGCCACAGAAGTACAAACTGTAAGCCTGTATATACAGGGTAATGAGGCACAGTGGAAAAAGATTGTGTTTGAACTATCAATGAATGTGGCTAATATAGCCTATAACAGCAGAAATTCCAGAAATAATTGATCAGATACAGGTATTTTGGGTCTCAGGCACACAGCTGGCAACTCTCTATATGACCCTACCTGTAGGGATAGTTAACTTCTATCTAAATGCCATTAATTTCTCTGGAATAGTGGCTCCCTGACAACACTTTTCCATATGAGTTGTCCACTGCACCACAGTCCTTCTACATCATGCCCAACTTACTGCTAAAATTACCAGTAACTTAAAACTCTACAATTAGTGTCTGTTCTGCAGAGCCTCCCAGGAGTCAAATCACACAAATGCTCAGCGGTGAAGTTGGCTTACTGGGGAAGCATATGTGTTTATTTGAATAGGAAATGAGAGAAGATAGTTGAAACTCTCTAAAGAGTAAAAACTGAATAGAATGTAAGGTTAATAGATTGAGATTTTTCTTAAATATGAAACAGGGATGGCTTTTTAAAAGTACTAATTTAGTACTTAACATGAAAAGTTAATCTGCTTCCCATTTTGTAAAAGGATTATTACATGCTGTTTCATTTACGTTATGATTGTATATGTTGATAAAATGAGAGGTTCAGATGAAAAGTAATTAATTATAAAGTATTCACCCTTTTTCCTGGACTGGGCAAGCCATCTTATTTGTAAATAAGTTTTTGATTGTAATTATGGAGAGATTTCCACTTGCTAACTAATTGTTCAATATGCCTCATTATTTTTATTTGAGAAAATCTGCTAATGAGAAATATGAACCAAATGTTTGTTGTTACTGTCTCTCGAATAAATGAGATACTGAACAAAATTTTTGGCTTGTACTTTTTGGAATAGATCCCTTATGAAGGCATCTCTTACAGAACAGAGAGCTTTGCTTATTCTCTGTCTTTGATAAGCCACACTCGTATCTTTTCAGGAATAAGGAAATTATTCCTTTCTCAAGTAAGGAGAAACAAACAGAAAGTTAGACACCTTTGACAGAGGCACATTATAGGGCAGATGACCACAGTGATTTACTTAAAGGACCAGAGCGAAAATGGTATGCAATCTTTCATTTTTTCAAGAAGTGCTCCTTAAAACACTCTGAGATTTTTAGCTAAACTGCAATTGAGTTTTTTGATTGCTTGTCTCAGTTAATAAACAGTGTGCCCTTTGTGTGTTCTTTCTATCACCTTTAGCCTCCAGCTTTTCTCAAAAATGTTAAGAAAAAGATTGAGCAGCTTGCCAATACTCATTATATGTCTTCGCTATTACATGCTAAAACCCAAAGTTATTAGCATTCATATTTTTTTCCCATCAAAATGGCAAGTAGTGAGGATCAAGGCAACAGTGTGCACCTCTTCTCTGTGTGTTCCATCTACAATTTCTAAAACTGCAATGAATTTACACATTGAACACACATGACAAGCAAGAGGTTAGTGTTCCCACTGGATGTGATGAGGCTCTGTAAAGCCTGAGTTTCTTTTTTATTAGTCCAACGTGTTATCATGGATCCAAACACTTGCTGTACTACATTTCTCACTGTCCTTGAGAAAATGGATAGATAACTTATAACCATAATTATGCCCACTCACTGGTCTAATGAAGAGAATTAGAGAATGTGTAAACAATAGCTGTGCAGGGGAGAGTATGCATAATTGGCAACTATTAATCTAATAGTGAGAGATGGAGACGGGTGAGAATGATTAACACAGGCCACACAGAATGATCGTTTGTGATAAGGATGACTGAGAAGACATTGACATTACTTACCCTTCCCCACTGGCAAGGAGAATATGAATAGAAATAAAATTAAACCCAGGATGGAGCAGCAGGTGTAGCGTAGCAGGCTTTCAGCACCCACACTTTTCTTTCTCTGTCGAAAAATTGCACAAGTTTTCCTTTCCATGTCATTAGCATCATAAAAAGTGCTGAATGGTGATGCAGAAGAGCAAATGTTTTCCACTGTCTCATACAGAGTTTCAATGTTCAAATTGTCATTTTCTGGGACAGTCAAATGTGTTGCGAGTTATGGGAGGTAGACAGTTAGGTTCTCATTTGCATCTTCTGTCCTCTGAGTGGTTCTTTCCTTGTTGCAGGCAAGGTGGTGACTGCAGGATGATGGAGAGTGATTATTAAAATAAAGAAGGGGTAGGCAGTCCATGGAAAGGAAGAAAATAGTAGTTTACTGGAAGTGAAAATCAAAAAGGCTGTAGGGTTTGTGAAAGGAAGGTGAGAGGAGGATAACAGAGGATGACTGGGACAGGGATGACCTGGCATTTATGGGGTGAGGAATTCAAAAAGCGTATTGGAGATTTTTCAGTTGAGAGGATGAAGTCCCCCAGTAGGGGAGGAAATAGATGGAGGAATAAGAAGTCGAAGAGCAGGCGAATCTGGCAAGAGACTAGGATGTGGAGGTAGGGGATTGTAAAGAGTGGAGCTAGACCAGGTGAAAGTGAGATACCCTGGCTACAACATTGAGAGAAACTCCTTGATGTAGATATCTGAGACTTTAAAAGACTACAGCCAGCTGATTAAGAAAGGACATTAGAAATATTTGAGAAACAAGGGATTAAAAAGTGATATCAAACAGAAAAAGTATAGCTTGAAATGAAGGTGGGTGGATGGATATAAGACAAGGTTAAATAAGCAGACTATGTGTATACTGTAGGACACTTTCCTCCAGCACCTGGAATGGCAGCCAAGATGCGTAAGTATACTCTTCTCCTGTCTGCAAGGAACCAGGCCGCAGCTTCATCATGCACACCCTCTCTAATCACCAGCACATTTTCATCTTGTGTGCAGAGGTAAGGAACCTCAGCAAAAAAAAAAATACAAGGCGGTCATCTATTAAAAGTTGCCTCCTAAGGCTCACACAAAGGACTTAATGTAGGTTTGCACTGGAAAACCGAAATCTAGTATTTTCGTAATTCTGAACTTGATTTTCCTTTACTTAAACCTGGCAGGTGTTTTTCTGCATGTCTATACACAGCTGCTATTGAGAAGTTATGCAGACCACCCAAATTAGAGGAAGGGACTCCAAGAGAATAAACTCTAGCTGTCTAACCATCTTGTGTGAAAGTCTTTGGTTCCTCTCAGTAGTTGCTGCACAGAGTAGAGGGTCTTTGTAATAAAAAGTCTGCTCCGAAGACAGGGTTGTTACTATTAAGCTCTAAATTTATTTTGTGTTGCCACAGGCTTCCTAAGTACACCTGGGAGAAAACTTGAAAAAGATAACAGAAAAGGAAGCATTGGGAAAGCATAATCTTAGTCACCAAAATCTCACTCTCAATTTGTATTTTGCAAAAGGACTGTCTCAGAATTGCACCCATATCCATAAAAAAAATACCAATGGAAGTTATGAGATGGTCCTGTACTTTCCCAATCACATATAATTCCTTATTCTGCTTCCAGAAAATACAAAGAAAATCTTTCCATGGGGTTCATGTGGGTAGAACTAGAGGAAACACTTCAAAACACATGTTCCCAGGAAAGCATCTTATGAAAAGAAGCAGCCAATTATTGCTTCTGGGAAACAAAACCAGGCCAAAATCCCACTCAAAGACAAAACTAGAAAAATATAAAAAAAGGGACCACCTGAATCTCCATGAAAGCTAATACTTATCTAATTCAAGTTGATTCAGAGACAGTCCATCTGTTCTGTGGATGCTACAAATGCATTTTGCCTTCCCATGTGCTCCAGAGACAGAAAGCTTCCAAAAACTGTCAGTGGAATGAATTCTCTCCTCCTTTCCTCTGCTGTGGTTGTGATTGCTTGAATCAGATTCAAGCCCGCAGCTTTTATTATAGAAATTGTCTTCCTTTTAGTGAAGCATCATGTCTTATTTAAAGAATATATATTTACTTTACTAATGAATCATAAACTGCTTCTATGTCCTGTAGACAGTGGAATTAAGAACAAGATTGTAGGCATACTTTTCTTTTTCCATAACTGTCTACCATCAGCTTAATATTTAAATGCCCATGGGCTCAAAAACATTCATATCTTTTTTTTTTTACACAGTGATGGAAAACAAAGGAAAAAAATCTCTGCTTGCATTTTTTCCCCTTTCAATGTCATCATTTGTAGGCTTCTTACCACTGAAATCCTTCTCTATTTGTTATCCTGTGCTAGATTATTTCAAAGATCATTAAGAACAGCTGGAAACTAGTTTGAAATCTGAAACGTTAGGCAAGGGGTGATCTTTTACATAACAATTTCTGAACAAGACACAATACTAAACTCTTGAAATACCATTTTAAAATTAAAAATATTTTAGAAAATTCTAAGAAAATCCCATATGCATATAGTTACGAATAAATGATCAGTATATGGTAAGTACCTGACCTCTAACTACTGACCACCCTCCACTCTCCGGTTCCTACCGCAGAGATTAACGTGTTAGTGATTTCCCTCCCATGTGGCATAAGCCAATACCCCCACCCTTGATAATATCAATTTCAAATCATTCCTACTAGTTTGGAAAGACTGTGAACTTCCAGCCACACACGTATTGTTTCAGCATATGTGATAGTGGAGACCGCTGCGGCTGTTAACCCACAGTTAACCTTCAGGCCAGCAGGTACTGCTAAAGGGCTGCCACAACTTTCTCAGGGACACTGGGGATCTGTCATGATCCTTACTACTCTGAAGCAGGCAGGAGAACTTTTTCTTGGCTGAATGAGGTAATGAAAAGAAAATTGTGCCTACAATACTTCCATCAGGAGCAAAAGTAGAACTGTCGTCTTCTCCCTGTGTTTCTGGTCTTCTGGAAATAGAATAGAATAGAATAGAATAGAATAGAATAGAATAGAATAGAATATTTGAGTAGGAAGGGATCTACAACTGCCTAGCTGTAGCTGGATGTAGTCCAACTGCCTGACCAATTCAAGGCTGAACAAAAGGTAGAGCATGTTATTAAGGGCATTGTCCAAATGACTTTTAAACATGGACAGGTTTGGGGCATCGTTTTTCAACTCAAAGCATTTTTTCTTCCCATATATCCTGACTCTGAACCTGCATCATACTCTTCAGATACAGTCACTTCCTTATGAAACTCATTACATTTTACAAATACTTCCCTGAGATTTCCTTGTAGTCTTACTGTTGAATTTCTATTCCCAAAGCTTATCCACCTCTAACATATCCAGGAGAAATCCTTGCCAAACAACTTTGCAGTGCAAAATCTAGGTGTTTTTAAGGAAAAAAAAAAAAAGTTGAATGAATTTATAGAAGTCCATCCAGGGTTACTCAGTACAAAGAAACAGCATCTGACTCAAGAAGTCATTAAATTGTTCATGGCTGAATACTGGGATACTTACCTGCTCCTAAAGTCCTCCCTGGGGAGCTGTTCCATGGATTTTTGGTGTGAATGAGCCCAAATTTTAACTCTGAGAGATATGGCCGCAGTGACCTTTAAGCTCCACACATCTCTAGCAAACCTCAGAATAGAGAGGGTTACTTCTTGTTGCTCTACAGGCAATCCTTTAGGGCATCCCACGATTGCTCTTCAGTCTGTACAGAAAAGTCTTTCAGAACTTGGTGTGATGTCATATTCTCAGCCAACAGCAATATGCTGCTAACACCTTTTACCTTGTTCTTTTTCAGCTGATCCAGTTGCTACTCTACTAAATCATCTACTTGCTTGGAAACAACTGTTTCAAACAGTACTGAAAAAAGATGTAAGTCATGCTAATTAGAAAGGTGGAAAGTTTTCAAAATCAGATGAGACATTAGCCTCACCTTCTATTAAAAAGATAGAACCTTCATTTATCTAAATGGTGAAAAACCTTGTAATGTCTTTTAACCTCATCTGCTTTTTAAGTGACTACAATAAACTTCTAACAATGAATTATTTAAATTCCACCTTTGCTAGAAAATGTGGTGTTTCCTCACAAATATGGATTTGTCATGTCAGTAGTAACGCATATATTTGTCAGTTGCCTGGTGAATTTTAATTCACTTTATTGGTGAGTTAAATGTTAAGTAAATGCCTAGGAACACTGTAGTTAAGAATACCTCTGATTTCTTTCCCATAGCTTACGCTGCAAAGAGTTTATCCATAACCTAGCAAGGTTTTATCCAAGTTCCTCCAATATCTTCCCAAATCAGTTGAGGCCAAGGGTTTCAATTTTCAAAGCAGTACATTTTTCAAGCCTAGCTCTGTTAAAAATTAAACTACAGTCTTGGAACCCCTGTCATATTTCAGTGCTAATGGAAGAAAGCCTAATTAGAGCCTTTCATCTCAGGTGCAACACATTTCTTGAAGAAAAAGAAGAATCTAAAATCTCACTTTCTTGATTCCTAGCAAATTTTGTTCTTAAAAAGCTATTTCATAGTAAGGATACACATAGCATAAGTAGGGTCTTCCCTCAAACAATGACAGAAACAATAGTAAAAAAAAAAAAAACAAACCAACCCAAAAGAGGATAAATTAACTTTCCTGATGCCCTCTATGGGTTCCCAAGTCACTGCTGATTCACGGAAATGAACAGTTTCAGTGACAGGAGGAAACCCACTGGCAGTCAGGTGCCTACAGGATTTGAAACAGGGTTTGGATTACTCATGAGGCATAGCTGGATAGAAGGCAAATAAGGGAATAAGGTTTAAGATATGACTGTATTAATTTGACACACAATGAGGTTAATATAAAATCATCATCTCACTCACTGGTCATTTAACAGGGACTTCTATGGGCACAAGGGCAATAACTTACAACCAGGCATCACCCATGCTGTCCCCAAGCACCGTTCAGGCAATAATACAGGAGATCTCCCTTGCAAGCAAAAGGTCTACTAGCTTTTTTTGCTTCTAGGGGTCTGCAATTTTACTCTTAATCTGCACTGGAAGTGTGCCACCTCCTACATTTCATTTTAACTTTGGTTTTCTTTACTTCAGCAGGGCCTCCCAATGTTTTAAAGCAGAGGAAAAATCTTTACTGCAGCCAGTTTGACCCGGTGGGAATAATTCGCTTTTAGTCTTTCAGAGCAGGCAATCAGTCAGGCTCCCAGTATCCAGGAAACATATCTCACTTGAACACACGAAGGAGCTGGGGGTGAGGAGCTTGACAGCTGTAAAGACATGGAGCTGCAGTGGCCTGGGGACAGTTTCCCTTTGGGCAGGGGCAAAGCAGAGAGCACGAAAGCCAAGTGCTACCAGTTGCATTTCGGTGCTGCCGTGGGTTGCAACACAAGGAGGGAGGTTCAGCCTTTCAGCCACTCTCATCATTGTGTGTTTATTTGGCACATTTCTTCCTGGTTTTTGAAGGATTGCAGCTTGGGCTAAGCTTTGCTTACTTTCAATATAAAAAAAGCCTGCAAACCCCCAGACGCTGTCCTACTAAAATGTGACGGTAAAATTGTAACTTTAAAAAGTTATAAAGTTTTATTTTTTCACAGTGTCGTGGTTTAACCCCAGCCTGCAGCTAGAACCATGCAGCCACTCACTCAATTCTCCCCCTCAGCAGGGTAGGGAGAAGGGGGAGAAAAAGGGCAGGGTGGGGAAGGAAAAAAATCTCATGGGTTGAGATTAAGACAGTTTAACAAAATGGTAACAAAAGAGGGGAAAAAAAACCCCTAATGATAATGACAGTGAAAGAATAAACAAAATAAAGCGAGGCAATACCACTGCTCTCACCACCCGCTGATCAATTGCCCAGCCCATGCCGAGCAGCAGTTGCGGATCCCTGTCCCCCCGGCCAACCCCCAATTGTATACGGAGCACAAGGTCTATGGTATGGAATATGCCTTTGGCCAGCTTGTCCTGTCTATGCTCCCTCTCAGCTTCTACGGGTGGCTGAAAAAGTCCTTGACTTAATATGAGCGTTACTTAGCAATAACTAAAACAATATTTGTTATCAACATTATTCTCATACTAAATCCAAAACACAGCAGCTACTAGGAAGAAAATTAACTATCCCAACTGAAACCAGGACACAGAGCCTCCCAATACAATGAAGGAAGAGGGAAGAACCTAAATTAACTCAGGTTGCACTGACAAATATTTAAAGAGTTGATAAAATATATTCATCGTTGTCGTAAAAAATAAATTTTAGCCTGTGTTAAGAGAATGAAAATACCAAGACATTTTTACATAAAAGGCCCTGCAGCCATTCCAATTCTTCCCGTGTTTTATTTTACTGACACAATTTTTTTAAAAAGCCCAGAAGAAGCCGCCTTTTCCACTTTGATGAGACTAGAAAGGTAAACAGAATTATAAAATATGTGTCTTTTTTTTTCCCCCACAGGGAAAGAAAAGAATGTATTGAGGGATTTAGCAGTCTTTCTTCATGAATATTGTAAGAAAATGAAATTACTATTAAAATTACATTTAAAAAGGAAGTATAGGAGAACAATGTGTGGTTGAAGCAGGGAATGGTATAATGTTGTTAAATTAAAATTTATGTCAAAGAACTAAATGCATACAATGTGTACATGGCATATGCCTTAGGCATCTTACATTTGAGGCCATACCAAAATATTAATTTTTATAAGAATGAAACTCTTTAAGGTAATGAGACAGTCATCAGGATACCTTTCGCTATTTATTAGAACATGAATCATGCTGAACTCACATGGCAGCAAAATAAATCATTCCCCTTAAACAATTCAGGGACAGAAACAGATTTTCAAGGTGAGTATGTAAGTAAGAAAGGTAGTAACTTTTAAGCTTTCAGTCCAAAATAAAACAAACACTCAGACAAACTCCCCAAGTCAACTAGGAAAATTTGAGTTTCCTGAAATGTAAAATATTCTCCCAAGAAAGGTATCAGGTCAAGCCAAGTAAAAGTTGCTGTAAAATATATCAGACATATCTTTTGCATACTAGTGCTCTGAAGATGTAAATCAGAACCTCACAGGACTTGAACTTTTGGGAAGAGGTAGCTTTGCAACTGGTATGCCTCAGGCCCTTTAGACTAAAATATGATTTTCCTGTAGAGCCTAAAGCCACAGGGGTCTTAAGAGTAGTCTCTCCCTCTCCCTCTCCCTCTCNCCTCCCCAGAAAAACCCCACCCAACCAGGACTAGATCTTTAAATTAAAATCCATAGGTCCAATGTAGCAGAATGCAGATGAGGCATGACAATTACTGTGCACCAGGGCAAACTTAGCTAACTTTGACGGTTAATTATTATATGACAGTACAATTAATATCTCTCTGCAGAGCATGGAGAAAAACTTTTCTAGTTAAAACTGTTTGCACAACCTCCAACAAGCCCAGGGCTCCAACAGAGCCCGGGCTTTGTTAAGCTTAGGGGATTTTCCTAACTCCTTGCTGCAGAGGCTGGATGTGCTGCTTCCACCTTCACTCAGCACACAGTAAAAAAAAAAAAAAAAAAAAAAAAGAAAAAAAAAAAAAAAAACCCCAAAAAAAAAAAAAAAAAAACACGGAAAANCAAAAACAAACAAAACCACCCCCACACACAAAAAAAAAAAAAAAAAAAAAAAAAAAAAGGAAAAAAAAAAAATCAGCTCCTGAAATACAAACAAAATATACCGGTAAAAGCAAAGCTATAAGTTGTTTCTGTAATTCAGGGCTTTCAGAGATCACTGGTTAGTTTTTTCAAAATTCTTTATTACTCGATTACAATCACATCCTGTTCAAGATGTCATGAACTGTGGTTTTTGTTCAGATTACACAAGATAAAGTTATGCTTGAGCATGTTCTGGCTTTGCTTTCTTCCCTCAGCTGTCATGGAAATGACAAACACTGTGAATTTAGTAATCACTTAAGTTTGTCTTTTTCATTGAAATCTGGCCATTTCCTGAAAAAGTTCTCACAGATTAGCACCATGTAGCAGGATTTAAAGATGACAGCAACTTCACTATGCTAACGTCTCATTTGCATATTTTAACATACAGTATTCCTCCTTGATTGGCATTCTCATTAACTTGACATTATAAAAGACTGCCTGTTAAACAATGGAAGCAGTATTTAAATGTAACTCCTATTAATTCCTCTGCTGTACAGGAAGGAACAGTTAATGGCTCCTTCTTTTTTCAAGGGTGTACTGGAGATGAATGTTGAAAGTTAGGCTTTTTGTGCTGAGGGATATGCTTTTTTCCTGCATTCAGTGTCATTTGGGTCAGGTATTGACTTCATGTGAAAAATGGTAACGTAGACACGAAAAGAACATGCACTCTTTCCAAATTATAGAGGCTACCAGCATTGGTATATATATGTGTGGAGAAAATGGAGCTTTTTCTAATTTAAATTGGGAAAAGGTCAACACCCTAATGAGAAGGATGACTCTAAGGTATTATTTGGAAATTAGCCTTGCCCTCCTGATTAAAAACAGATCTTCTCTAGGTGCACAGAACTACAGATTACTCTTTTAAATTTTAAAAGCCGGTCTTGAGCCTTTATTTGTGCCTCTGTTCTGAAACAGAGGCTTAACACAAGCTTGCATTCTTCCTTTTTGAAACCTTCAATATCTTTGGTATCTCTAGTACCAATATATTATGCAGATTCCTATCCCAAGTACCTTTTTTTTACAAAAAGCTAAGGACAAAGTAACTGGTTTATTAGAATATTGGCCGTTTGGTTCCTCAAATAATCATGGAATCATCACCAAATGCAATATATGTCCTCCAGGTTCCCTGCTCCTATAGGATCCTGTTGATAATATGATGGCATGAATCAGCTGAAGCCAGTAGTATCGTGCCAGTCAATAACATCTGTAGGTGACCTGCTGTGACTCTTTCAGAAGTCTGAAAGCTGCTGGGTCCTTAAAAAGCTCCACTTCAGTTAAATCCTAATGGGGTGGTGGTATTCCACATGCTTAACATGGCTCTAGCTGGCAAATAGCTAACATTTCTAGCCCAGCTCTAATTTGTTCCATTGAAAATGGAAATGTTTTAGAGGTGTTTTTTTACACTCTGTCCCAAAGGTTTTATTCCACAGGAAAGAAAACTTCCGGGTTTTTTTTTTTTTTGCTTAAAGCCAGCTTTTGAATTAAAATATTTCTCACCTACCTCTCCAACACAGAGATACCTTGTAGGGGTGATAGGTATGGAGAGCAAAAGCTGAAAATCACATCTCTTGGAAGGCAATCTTAAGCCCTTTCAATTTTCAGTTCACTGAACAAATTTCTGGGTTCCTCTGTGCCCAATTAATGGCTCCTTTGCTGTGAGATTAAAGCAGTAATTTAGACCACCTTAATATTCTTTTCAGATGATGACTGCTTCTTAAAATCTCAAAACTTCCAAATACTTTTTTTACCAAATCAGAGGTGAAGACTGTTTTGCCAAAGGATGTTTTCCCCCATCCATGCTACTAGTCTGATGTGTTTTCTTTAAATTCAATTGGAATTTACCATTGACCTTACTGTGAACAATTCTGCATGTTCTGGTGAAGAGTGGTGGAGATGCACACTACATTTACCTTTTCAGACTCTGAGCCTCCTGAAATTACTAGCAATTAGCTGATGGGAGATACCCTGATTTAAGAGAAAGGAAGGCCTGTGGAGGCTTGGGCACTCACCTGCCTGCCCTTCTCTCCCCAGCAATCAGCTGTTTCCTAATCTAGATCAGTCCTATCTACACAGTCTCTGCATTAATTTTCACCCATCATTTCTGCCTTTTCCACAGCATCCGTCTTTGTTCCTACTGTGTACCTTTTCAAAAAGACGACCAGTTTTGTAGCTCCACCAGCTTTGTCTGTGTTCGTACTGGAAAATTCAGTTTTGTCCTTTCAGACTGAGGACTGCCTAGTTTTCCTTCCTCCCAAGCTGCAGGAGCAATTTCGTTAGGTTACCCCTCGCCCTGTACTCTCATTAGCTGTGACACTGCAGGCCAGAGAAAGTAGAGGGAGCAGACCAGATGGGAAAGTGCTTGTATTTTGGTAGTGAAAGAGATGAAGTGAAGCTGCTTGGTTCTTAATGTTTCCTTCAGTTGTCAGGTTGTTGATGTGACAGAAAGAGAGCAGTCCCTGATTAGTAGGTGGCTGCCCATAACCAAAGAGCTGGAAAAGCAGGACAGACAGACAGACGACAGTCAGTCATAAGGATGGGGTTTTTTTTACCAGGGTATTCCAGCTAGGCAAATGTTTCTGGGAGATTGTTGTTTCCCACTGAAGCATCCTGGCTTTTACCCAACTGTGATATTGAGTAATACTGGTATAATATTTCTTTATACAGTACTTTCTTATTGAAGAAGTGTTGAATTAGGTCTAGGAAACAACTTAACGTTGGCCAAACCTATAAAAGTCTTGCAAGCCCACAAAACTTCATGTGCAAATTGACAATCTGCAAAGCAGCCACCTTGACTTTAGAAGAAACAAAGTCAAGCTTAAATCTTTCTGATCACTGAATCTTAGAGGCAGGCTATGCAACAGCCAGAGGAAGAGGAGAAACTGAACGCCCATGCAGGGACAACCTAACCTATAAGCTAATAAATGAGCAGTATATTTTTTTCATCTGTTGACCGAAGTGAGAGATGGAAAGTGAGTGCCAAGTAGCAGCAATTATAGCATCGTACACGTGACATTGAAGTTCAGGGTCAGTTGTTTCCATTATAAACCCCATTTTTCAGGGTTTATAACTTGGCTGCCTTAAATCATATCTGGCTGAAACTGGCGTGCAACTTGTAAGGATAGCTATAGGATATTTGTTCCTGTTTCTTTCATTAAAAACAATATCCTTACATCATTTAACCCACTTGCCTTTTTTAAAGCTTTTTAGTCATTAGAGACACTTCAGGGGAACAGAAAAATTCTAAGACATAGGAAAATCTCAAAACTTTTAATGCTGTGTATTCTGGATGCTAGGAAAACTGAGGCTATGAATTCAAAATTGGCAGCTCAAATCAGCTCTACACTTGTTAAGGTGGTGTCAAGCTGTGTCTTCAGCCATACAGACAGATGAAAAAACGTTTCTCACTACCATTTTTTCTCGCTGTTTATTCATCTATGATGCAAAATCTTGTTAGTGAGCTACCTGAGTCAAGAAGCATAGTGATGTCTTTAGTGCTGAGGTCAGATCCTTGCACTGCTGCACCACAAGGAAAACAAGAGATGACTGTATTCTTTTCTTAGGCCTATGAAAATGTAGATGCAACACCTAGCAAGGGAAGAGCAGAGGTGGGAAATAGAGAAAACAAAAGGAGGAAGCTTTTCATGAAATGTGGTATATAAACTCAGACCATTTATTCCGGGCCTCCACGAAGGAGGAAGGACAGGGAAACTGCAATTGTAGTCACAACTCCCATATACAGACACTTTTGAGTGTGAATACCTTTTCCTCTGCTCCTTCGTGATGGTTCTGCTGCAAACATCAGCTCTTTTCAGTGCATTTGAGACGCTCTTCTGAGGCCTTGTGAAGCTGCTGCAGCCTCCTTTACACGTGGTGCCCCTTCCAGATAAACAGGTATATTACGGACACCAAGGTGGGGACTGTCTCCTCACACCCATCTTTACGCAGCCTCCACTTTTCTATGTGATGAATGAAGTACATGGTACATCAGAGACAAAGTCAGAAAGCACTTACAACATCTGGGTTATCTATCTAGCTGATCTTTCATCTCTTGGAAGAAATTTGTGAATATAGTGGTAAGACACATACTATGACCTACAGGGAAGTTAGGTTTTGAGTAAGTGTGACAGCACTGCATTTCCTGGCACATTAAAAAACATCTTGTGAAATTCACAGTTTGAATACCAAATACCTAAAGTCACCTGAATCTACAGCTCCCAGGAGAATGAGATACTATCAAGTGGGGTGGAAAAGGGTCTAATTTCTTTGTCGTTGCTACTCTTCTGACTTTTCCTTTCCAGGAGGGAACATTAGGCTCTTGCTGGCAAATCTGCACAGAGAGTGTACCAGCCATTGACTCAAGTCATCCTCAAGCTTCCTCCCTAGCTCAATACACAGTCAACATACCTTCCAGCTCCAACAATAAGCAATAGAGAAGCCTCTTCTTGAGTGTGTAACAGAAGCAAGTCTCTGAAAAAGCCCATGCATGGGGAGAGAAGCAATATCTTATTCAGATCAGGGATTTGACCCAAGATCTCTTGCCCTCAGATAACTATCATAAGAAACAGACTTCAGAGTATTTAGGATTAGGACAGCTGCAGCATTTTTTGCTGGAGATGGGTCATAATACACAATATACCTACATGTTAATTGAACCCATGAGCAAATAGGTTAGCATGACTCCTTAACCTTGTAACTGAGATTCTCACCTGGGAGTTTAACTATTTATGTTGAATTATTGTGTCAGCAGGAAAGGTTGATAGCAGCTGACCTAGGATATGCTGTGACTAGATGGTAAGAATATGTTTTTGATAAGTCTGAGAATGATACTCTTGGTTTCATATCCTCAAAATTAAAATCATTCTAGTGGAACAAACATTCGGAATGTCCTACGCTGGATAGTAATGTGATGCCACATTGTTTTTCCTCCTTTTTGTGACTCTAGTCCTTTGTTTTGTTCACTTTTTCAAAAATTGCCTGGGGATAAAAAGTTTCATTTTTAGTCAAAGGAGACATGTTTTCAGTACAGTATTGGGGTTTTGTTTGTGTTTTTTGTTTGGTTGGGGGTTTTTTGTTGTTGTTTTTGGTTTTTTGAGAGAGGAGAAAAGAAAAAGAAAGAGGAAAATGTATCAGTCCAGTTACTGCTTTTGTTCAACAAAACACAGTTTAATATACTTAGGAATATTACTACACTTCCACTTGGAAGGTAAAATCTATTCTTCAGCTTCAGGCATTTTGCAAGCGTTTTGCCTGTGTTGGATAGAATTATAATTGTAGTGACTTGGGTTAGGTTTCTGCTGAGCTTTAAGTGATTTCATTGGGGTTTACCAGACCATCAGCCATTTTGATTCTTTTACAAAGGAAGACTGCAATTTCTGTCAGGACAAATATATTTTATTTTTAGGAAAGGAAAGAAAAAAAAAACAACAAAACAACCCAAACCAACCCTGACAAATTTTGAGGGAGACAAAATGATGGTAGCTGGCAATTATTCTGTATGTGTGTAAAAACGTGCATACAAGTAACATATCCTAGGTAGAAGTACAATATAGAACAGACCTGTAATCTTAGTTTATAAAGCCAGACACATGTTGTATAAGAGAGCCTACTCGAGTTCCCTGGGGGAATCTAGACACACAATTAGAGGTAAACACAAAAAAAATCCCCAAGGAAAAACATAATAATAAAAAAGTATTTTTTATAATAAAGAACGATATTAAAAAAAAAAAGAAAGTTGAGCATTGTATAATAAAAGCACAGAACCCAAGGCAAAAAAGATGCAGTCAATCTTCCAAACGATCTTTATGAGGGTTAAGGGAGAGTTGGTCATTTCATGAGAAACCTTGCAGAGCGAGATACGTATATAGTCTCATTATACAGCACTGTCTGGGCAATAACGTCAGGGGTAAGGAGGAGGTAGATACAAAGACTATCATTTGGCTTGTCATACATAACTAATAAAGCAGAACCGGAGACTAGTTGTCACTGCTTGTTCATAAGGGGCCAATTTCTGGCAATCATGGGCTATGGGCACCTGCCAATAACCCCAGGCAGAGAGAGCGGTGAGACCAGGCATCTTCTCCTGGCTCTCCAAGTTGCAGCGGCTATGATATTAACCCACTGCGACATGCCAAAGAGGAACATCCCAAGACGTTGCTGAAACCTGCCAAGTTTCTCTCCCCATCTGCCTCGTATGTGTGTATATCTCTCAGCAAACAGCAGCCTTAATCCACTTTTCAGGTTTGCACTGAAGGCATTTGCTGCCTCCTCTGTACAAAGTGATTCAAGTGAATCACAGTGAGCATACATCCAAGGGAAATTTCAGAATTAGAAAGCTTAATAGAGAACTGCATTCTCTTCATGTTAATTTTAATAATTAGGCCAATCATCAGTATCACTAGATCAGTCTAAGCAGAATTTAACCAGTAACTTTTTCTTACACTAGTCAATCAAAAGGAAAGGGCAGCTGCAAAAATGGCTTCACAATTCAAAGTTTTTGTTTTATAGCCGTGTGTGACACTATAGTCCTTGTAAGCAAAATACCCTCAGAGACTGATGGATATGTCCGCTCTAGGAGTGCAGAAACAAAACCAGTGAATTTCATATTTAGTAGGCCTCTGTGTCTGACACATTTTGTAATTACAGGGGAAACGGATCCATCAGATAACTCTCTAAATTATATAGCCAACAAACTATAATTTCAGGCATCCAGGATTTTTAATCATAATAAAAATTATACCAAGTGGCCATGTATATTATTAATTTACAAATAGAACTAGATGGAAGATACAACATTCAGTTGTAATCTGTTTATGGAGACAGTCAGGCAATTATATCAGACAAGGGAACTCATTTTGCAGAGTAAGATTTAATGATTTAGCCATGGTGAGCTCATTTTATCTTTAAGCCTATAAAATTCAGTGGTCTGAAATCTATATCTAGTGTATTGAACACACCATTCAGATGTGGCTGCTACCTGTGGCAGTATTTTGGGATCCAATCCCTCCAGCTATGAGCTACAGAAGTACTGTGTGATTGAATAACCTCATATAGAACTGGTCCCTAAAGTTGTCTGAGAAAAACTGTTCACATTTTCAGTTCATCACTTTCCCCTCTAAAGACAATTTCTGAAAGTTATTCAGGCTGATTCTTGCCTGACTGGTTATCTATTCCACCCCATACAGATATTTTTCAGACATGTTGTTACATCCCATGCCCATAAAACATACAGTGTGTGTAGCATATATATATTGTAATTAAAAAGAGACACTCGTGTTGATAAAAAGACAGTTGTTCTCACATAAGTGTAAAGACTGTCTTCTCTAGCAATTAAGCATCAGCAGAATATGGGCTTTAATAGTCCTCTTGGGGAACTTGTCTTTTGTATCTGTGATAAATACATGATTATAAGGACAAATTATATGAGCAGCAATAATTTCCTAGTAATGTGATCATTAAAAGCCTTCACAACTGCAATACATCAATATTAATTGGGGACAGATGATCATTTTACTGACACGTTCAAGTCATTATCCATATTTCAGTACTTCATGAATACCTGAATAGTCTTAATGACGTGATTTTTTTAAGATTCTTTCTTCAGTGGTCCTAACATGATTGTTTATCTAAAAATTATGAAAAAAGGAGAAGAAGGGAGAATGAATTACAAGTCGTGCAGGTAGTTGTGAGATAAAGAGAGGTAAGATTCAGCAAAATTTCAGTTTATTTTCAGATATGAGAACAATTTATTACAACTACTATGGCGAAACAGCAGAATAAACCCTGCCTGCTGGGCCTGGGTCATGTTAAGTCCTGGTAAACGTTTGCTGCCATGGAGGACAGTGTCACTCACAGCTGTTGAGGGTACGTAGCCTAGTACAGCAACCTGCTGAATCGTATTCCTTACTAATATTCATCGCCCTGACTGTCTGCTTCAAGGACCATTTCTCATGTGGGCAATGAACACTGATTCTCTGTTTGCACAGGTCTCTCCTTTTATTTCCATCCCCTGTGACAGTGGACTGGTAAATAATTTCACTACCTGCCGTGGATAGGCTGTTGAAAAAGCCACACCAACTTGCAGATAACATGTTTGCAAGAAGAATGGTAAACTTTACGCGATCATCTCTTGAAAGTTGAAGTGAAATGACAGAATATAACTGCAGATTACATTTTGTGTCTGAAATCCACAACTCCCACTCATGCAGATGTGAATGTCAGGTGTTAGTCAGTAAAGTATCTGATCCGTTCCATGATACCATACCTGCTGATTTCTCTTCCACTATAGACTCATGTCATGATTTGATATAAACCAAGGAGTGTCCTGACTCTGTGCAGTTATTTGTAACTATAGAAGAAAGATATAAATACAATAGCTAAGGCTTATGAATAAACATATAAATTATGTTTTGCGTAAGGGTAACTAGACACATTAATCACATTTATACACTCATTAAAAAGACTTGAAGGGTTAATTTTCACTGCAGTTGTTTAAAAAGACACCAGGTGTCATCATTAGGGCTGCTATCAAGAACATTTGTCTTGCCTAAGCAGAAGTTAGTAGCTGTAAAAAAGTAACTTTCACAATCTAGACTGCACTGTGATCATACTGTCTCTTAGTGCTCTCCTTCCAGTAGCCATGACTGTCAAGGTGAGTTATCCTGACATAAAAATAACCAAGAGAGCTAACAAAAACGTACCTACAAGCTCATGCACATAATTATATACATACTAACTTGTAATATTAGAAAAAAACCTACATTCATGTGCTGCGACAGTAATGAAATTGAACATTCAGCTGTAGAACAGGTGTAATGTGGCTGTTTGTTTAACTCTGAATTGCAAAATAGTGTATCTTCAGAATGGGACATTTATATACATAAAACAAGTATTATTTTAACATTAAGATTTTACAGTTAAGTTTTCATTAACATTCTTTACAGTTAAATATGTCTAGAATTCACACAGCAAAGCTAAAAATCTTTTTCCTACTGTGCTATATTCATGCTTCATGGAGGACATCACAGGGTGACGCTGTAGGATTATGCTTAAATCTGTGGAGCTAGCTATTGAGTGTGGGCAAGAGGAAAGCTGTCCAAGTAGTATAGAAAAGAAAATCAGTTGTGATTAACACTTAGTTAAAATGGTTTTTTCTATAAATTAAATGCAAAGATTGGTTTTGGTTTTGACAGTAACTATTTTGGTGTTATTTTCAACTTTGACATAAAATGCAGGCAAAGGGATTTCTGAATTCTATTTAATTTGCTCATCTTAGGTGTGGAATATTTTAGTTCCATTTCTTCCCCTTCTTGAGGAGTCTTGAATCCACTGCTCTCATCAAAGCCTTTTAATGGTCAGATTATTAAGCATTGCAAAATCCCATCCTCTATCTTTCCTTTTGATGCTGTTCCATTTTTTATAGAACACTTTTATGGAAAAAAGATATTCCTTTGTTTAGTGATTGGGACATTTCCTTATGATTTAAATAGGTCGGATGAAGTAGAAAAGCTCCAGGGGAATCAGAAAGAGATACACCAGACTATGTGATAAAGCCATTCCTGTGGGATAAAGGAATTCTTGGTCCAACAGCAACAGCTGCATGATTTATTTCATCTGCCTCTTTTAACTGATTCTCTTACAGCCTTGGTAGGACTTTGAACATATGAATTATCTGGTTTGAGAATTATGCTCTTTTTATATGTGGAAAACATAATAAGTACTTTTTTGTTATCTTTTGTATACGATGCACTAGCTGGATAATCACTTGTGTTGAAAATGTATAAATGGTATATCAGAGGTCTAAACTGATGTTCTTTAGAGTAATGGAACTATTATACGAAAAAAGAATATGAGATTTCTCCACTATTAGGAACATTAGTGTATTGGGTATTTTCTACAGAAGAATATCTCTACTTTTTTTATTCAATTAATTAAGAAGATGCCAAGAGCTACAAAAATATGAATGAAGCCCAATATTATACATACAGGATGCAATTATATTAAACCATTCAAGTAATTACACTTATGCTCTGAAGAAAGAACAAAAGTGCCAGATAGGAAATATTGGCTCCAAGAGCTTAATACAGCTGTAGTATAATTTGGTGTAAAACTAGCGCTTCAAAATAAGTTCTCATGATACTTTCAGTGACATGGCAAAACTTCTTAATTACTAACTTGTTCACTTGCTATCAAGTGGTATTAGCAAGAGGTGAGTCTTTCACATTTAATAAAACACAACATTCAGCTTTGTCATCTGATCTTTGTGAAAGCAGAGGACATGAATTGTGTGCTTGATTTTTTTTTATCTATGGGAAATACAAGTGAGAACATGGAAAAAATAATTTTGCAAGTAATGAAAACCTTGCCTGATTTAATCTTCGGATTGAAAAGTACAACCGTGTCATCAAATTTCTCTTTTTCTTTATTTTCCAGTTTCCGTGACATAAATGTAGTTCATTTCTCAGGAAATCAATAATAGACTAACTTTCCTGGGCTAAATTGGATATCTCTACGACATCCTATATTCTCCTTCCCTCTCTTATGTTCCAGTTTGGTGGTAGGAGAGGTACACTTATCATCATAGAGACTGCTCAATACCGGGAGCTCACAAGTTGTGGGTTAGCGGATGCTAAGCCAAGCGTGTTAGCTGCTAAACCAAGTAACCTTGTAGGCAGTAGATTGTTATTGTTATTTTGCCAAAAATAAAATTGAGGGAAAGAAAGCATGATCAAACTAAACATAATTCAGATAGTTACGATGAGATGGTATTGCCTCTGGAGCTGGTCATGACTTGCCAGTGTTCAAATTTCTCAGCTTTTATTCCTCCTGTTGGACTCTCATTGAAGTGAAACTGGGACAGAGTGAGGCTTTTTAGATTTCTCATCATACTGTGATCCAAGACATTAAAAAAAGAAAAAAACTACAAAAAAATTTAGGTTTCATTGATTTTTTATTGCAGGAAGTAAACAAAGATAGCTTTGCAGTATTTTGGATATCATGTTTTCCTAATTAAAACTACCATCCAATGCCATAAATGTAGTGTCTATCACTTACCTACTTTTTCCAGCTTCTAAATCTGCATGAGAGCAAACAATTCATAATGAAAACACCTTTAGGGATCCAAAAGCACGTTGCTTCTGTAGGAGTTCTTACAAGGAGCACACATACTGCATGTTGCTAGGATTATTTGAAAACTGCATGTGTCCTCCTCTCAATCTGAAAGTACGAAACACCGTCAACAAAAGAGCTCTTTCACCATGGATGTCTCTATGGGATACAGCCATAGATAACTAGTTCCTGGTAAGAGGAATAGCTGCCTCTTGTGTCAAGCAGAATGTAATTGTATTCAATACTATTGACATCTGTTTCTCCCAGGATAGGTCCATGATTGGCCAGTATTGTGCACACATCACTCTTTAATAACGGTAAGCTCACGTAGAGTGCAGTGTCAACGGTTTGATCTTGGATACCTAGACTACGAACTGAAAGCGATGAGAATCAGTGAATGTTGAAGGGGCTTGGATATTTGCTTCACTCTGCAATTCATGTGCTACCTCGAGTGACCTCAGCTGCAGAGCCATCCTGCTCAGCTACGTGGAAATCTCTGGAAGGAAGCTACTGATAATTCGACGCAGCCAAATCTGCTCCAAACCACACTGTGTTGCTTAGATGCTGTCCCGACTTGTCTTCATGACTTCATTCCCTTGTTATCCTTTTCTCTCCTTTCCGGTCCTGGCTACATAGGAGTCTTCCAGTTTTCTAGTGTGAAAGAGTGACAGAAAACGTTGTTATGAAAGCATATTCAGAGCGCTGCTACAGAAGTCCTCTGCTAAACTCCCAAAAAAGCAGTATTCATCCAGTTTACTGCTTAGCGTCTGTTAAGTCTGTTCTGAAAGATGGCATGGACTCTCCATTTCAATTTCTTCATTAGTAAAATGGAAATAATGCACAATTCCACAGAAAGAGTGAAGGCTGTAAGAATACCCTTCTTACAGCTTCTCTACTTCATGCTGCAACAATGATTTCTTTTTTTTTTCCCCGAGTGGTGGTCTTACACTGAGATCTGGTCTCATTAGTCACACTATATTTTCATGATTAAACTAAAGCTTTATGAAGATAAGATTCAAAATAAACGCTTTATTTATTTACGTATTTATTTATTTAAACTAATGTGAAAGGCGATAAAGAGACCTTCCTGTTTTATGGTTAGCATGCAGAATAACCCCTGTTATCCTCCGAATCGTAGGTATGTCTAACTTCATCACAGCTGCAAATTACTTGCTATGGCACAGAAATTGGCAAATGCACAGGCAGGATGCCCACAGTCTTCCTAAATAATAACTTATCACTTGACAAAACAGGTCACTACCTCACTTTTTTTGGGGATGTGCTAAATATTCATCAAAATTATAATTATTTTTGAAAAGTTTAATTATGCAATCTAGGATTTTGTCACATTAACTTCTTTACAAACATCCATATTAATATAAATTCAGTTCTGCAGTATGGCCATGCTTTCATTCTTAGTATTATGTCCTACTGTCCTACTGTCCTACTGTTCTAAACGCTTTGGTTTTTCTTTTTACATAGGGTATGCCTCCACTGTCCTGAAACATTGATTTTGTACACCTACATTTCAAAGTTCAGAAGTAACAGGTCTGCTTGAGGCTGGAAGCATTTGTCTTTATATAACCAGTTTAGTAGATTTTTTCACCTGATATTCAAGAAATGTATTTATATATATATGCACTCATACACACACGTATGTATAAATATAAATATGCCTTTATACATACCCATATCTGATTAAGACAGTTGGCCTATCTGAAAACAATGCCATTCACAGGACATATATTTTGTCCCATCAACTAAACTGAAGATACTTAGTTGCTGGATTTTTTCAAATTTTATTTTCCACACTACACAATTTCTGAGTGGCTGTGCCAGTGAAGACTAGGTATCTTCTTTCTTCAAGGTTGTGGGTAGTTGGAAACTTCTGCACATCACTAGTCATTTCTATAATGAGGAACGTGTTTCTGGTCAACTGTTGTCTGAGGACTTTAGTTTTCACCCACAGAACATTTGACCTCTACTGTGGAATAGTAAAGTATTTTTATTAACATTTTAGTTAGTCTGGTCAGTAGCTCTACTCCCTTACTTTGATGTTTTTTCTTGAGTTCTCCAGAGATGCTTTGATCATGGGCAAAATTGGTTTTTCATGACCTCATTTAATATGCAGAATAAGCTTCACTACCAGGTGCCATGGTTTTCCTTCACTGAGATTTCCCTAAGGACATCCTGGCCTTTGTGTAAATCTGCTTGTGACTCCTTTGTTCTTCAAAATGTAGGCAGTGCTGAAACTCCTAATTCTGCATTTGGAAATATTCTTTCTGTGACTTTTTCTTTCTTTTTCTTTTTTTCAGTGAGACCAAGGTCAACCTTTTTCCTGTATCTGCACATATTTGAAATGAGGTTTCACTGGCTGTCTTCCACAGCCACATTCTGAACCCTGGGCCTTCCCAGTACAATTTTCTTCCACTCAGATTTTGCCTCTCACTTTTTATTCTGGGTCTTTGAATTGCATACATCTAAATGAAAAGTTGTTCTTGTACTGTATTGTGTGCTGTCTCTTTCACTCTTGGACCTATTGCACGTTGTATTATGGTTATACATATATTAAGGTTTATTCTGTGTGGTTGAACATTTCTGAAGTAAATTTCAATCTTCTTCAAAGTTATAACTAGTCTTTTGTCTCTCGGGTACTCTACTGAAGCTGTCATAACACGGAGTGCAGCACTAACCACACAGAGCACTAAACAGTTGTGCAAACCTACTTGCTCAGGTCTCCAAAGTCCAAAAGCCATGGCTGGGCTACCAAGCAAGGATGAACCACTGGCGTTCAGTACACAGGGACACCAGTGTTATCTCAGGCATCTGCAGTCTGTGTGCCCATTGCCCTAGGCAGGCATGTCCCATGGCTCAGATTTACTTAACTAATAATTGGTAATGTTACATTTTCTCTCATAAGGCAGAATACATATGTCTTAAAATATTTATCCTCATATCTGAGGCACTAGGCAAAAGTGTTTTCTTTTCACACACACTGCTTACTTAGCCTGTGCTGCTGAAAATACCATAGTTGGTAACGTAAGCCACCGGTGAGGTACGGATTTTGTACTTGCCTCCCAACACCACCCCAGCCCCCAAGGACCCTTACATAACATAAGTAAAATTCTGAAAACTTAAATAAAGGATTTGCCTTTAGTTATTAATTCACTTTGAATCAGCAAGTCTTATATTGCCAGTTACATTAAATCTGTTGATTCCATCTAATTCAATTCAGTAGACCTCTGTCTGCACAATGGTAGCTTCATTAATAAATGAATTATGTTGAGTAAGTTTGCATTCCAAAAGCAAATGGATTAAAGAATTTGTACACTATCCTAAAAATAGATACTCTTAGGTACACAAAGTGAATAAACCTCTCTCTCTAAAATACCTAGTGTAATGAAAAACTGATGTTACACAAGTAGAATGTTACATTACCAAAATCATCCTCCTGACCTACCCAATCTAAGGAATCTCTAGGAAATGGTAAGTGCATTTTACAAGGTAAAATCTTGATGGTTTTAGGACAAGATAGATAAGAAACCATAAGATAACAATTTATGGGTCATATAACATGGAGGGAACTTTCCCAGAGACTCCTACAGGCATTAGCACAATACAGTTTACAGGATGCAGGATGCTGCCAGATCCTCAGTAAAGTATGAGCTCACTGATGACTGTCAAGGTCAGACGTTGGTCCATGAAAGACTTCTGCCTGTCCCAGCAGGAAGAGCTTGACTCTCCGTGAGCCTCAGCATTTTTAGGTGTACTGAATTTTTCTGAGGGTAGAAAGAAAGCAGCAAGTACCACAGCAGCACTTTGGTGCGGAATAATATTTAGGTTACATCCCATCAGGTTTGCACGGTGACCATGAGGCTACCTGGGGCGTGGGCTCTGGGTCTCCAGACTTAAGATCCTGCAAGGCTGCAGTAACTAAAACAGCTTTGTGGGCTCTGTTACCATCTCCGTACTCTCAGCAGCGGCGTGGTCCCGGGGGAGCCATGTAATACCAGTGAGTTACATGTTTGCACCTTTTGAAGGTTACTCCTAGGGACTCTCTGTCAAAAGCAGAATACTAACGCTTTTCATTATACATCCTTCAGGTTCAGCACATGTCAGGGAAAGGAGTGCCTTGTACTTGTGAATACATCTGCCTGCAGGTGCAAGAGATTTCCAACAGGAATAGCAAGCAAAAGAAAAAATGTGTTTCGACCTAGTGCAGTTTCACTAAAAGGGCATAACACTGAGGTGGGAAAATAACGGTGGGCTGATTCTCCATCACAGCAGTGAGAAGGAGAACAGCAAACAAAACACCCCCCCCCCCCCCCCAAAAAAAAAAGGGGGGGGGGGGGAGATTAACTGAGCTGGTTCTTAACAAATACTGTGCAATTTATAGTTCAAAATCATTCAAACGAAAAGGATCTTCCTAGATAATAGCTCTGTGGGTTGGGTTTTGTTTTTTTCCTTTATGATGCTCCATCTTCCAGACTATCCCTTCTTCTAGCTGTTTGTTTCTTCCTTTTGAAATTAGTTTACATTATTCCAATAAGGTTCAGAAACCTACACAAATAAAACCAGACACATAGCACGTCCTGAACTAACCTTTAAGGGTTTAAAAAGAATAAGTCCATTTCTTTAAAGCAGGCTTTTTTCTGCTTTCTCACTGCCCCCCCCCCAAAAAAAAAAAAAAAAAANNNCACACCAGCAAAAAAAAAAAAAAAAAAAAAAAAAAAAAAAAAAAAAGAAAGCTACTTCTATTATTATCTTATTCTTCAAAGCAATACCTGAAGCTGTGGAAAGCTAATCCCATGTCAGAGAGACGCAGGTGAATATATATAAACACTGTTTTCATTTCATAAAAAGAATCATGGAAGGTTCTGGGTCTTCAGTAGTTCCACACTCCTGTCTTCTCACTACACATTTGCCCCCTAAATCTTAATATGGTTTTGGCAGTGTTAGGTTAATGGTTGGACTCGATGATCTTAAAGGTCCCTTTCAACCTAGACAATTCTATGCTTCTGTGCATGAAGTTGTAGGGGTAGGGAATCTGATGGATCAGAGAGATCTGCATAGACTAATTGTGTCCTGTGCTGTCCACAGCCAACAGATCCACCCTAAATCTTCACTGGTCAGGAACATCTACAGGTGCAGAAGAAAAGGATGGTGAGGGATTCAGGATCCCTGAGCAGCCAAGATTTTTGCAAAGGTAAAAGAATATGTGTGTGTGTGTATACATATATTTTAAAATTGTAATTCTTTCACATTTTTAGACAAAGGATAAATTCAAACCTGGAAAAAAAAATAGAAATAAATGTCATTTTACTTTTCCCTGTTCCAACTAGTGAAAGAAACTGATTCTAAATCAGTCTGAAAAAATAATCAGGTAAAATGTGAAAGGAGGTCATCATCTCTGCAAACCAAAATTAAGCTGTCACAATCAAAGTTAAAACTGATGTGATATCTCTGTAAGGTGACTGATGAATTTTTCAGCCTGTAGTGGCAAATCAAGCTAGCAGAACAATAGTATGCACCAGGTGTTGACTGAATGAATAGCACCACATACTTTTTTTTTTCTGAAAGATGCTGGCTAAAACATTCTTCTTTTCCAGCAGCTCTTTCCAACCTGTGTAATATTTCCACAGTTCGGCTATCATGCAGAGTTGTTTCTTACCGGAGCATTTCACTGGTCTGATTCATGTTGCACTTCCACAAACTGTAACGTGTGTATGTCCTGACCTTTGTAACCATGAAGGAGGATTTGACCAGAAGATGGCCAGAGGCTCCTTGCAACCTGAATTATCCTTTGATTCTGTAGATTTCTGGAGAATTTCTACAATAGACTCAATTCTTCTTCCCACATTCATCCAGTCACACTGGAGTGAGTGTAGCTAAAGTAATTTTCCTTTGCACCCATGAAATCATAGCAGGGGAAGGGGGTAAGCTATGAAAAGCAAGGTGATACAGACAACATGGCTATTTGGAGTTTAGTAATATTCTAATAATAAACCTACAAATATAGCTTAGCTTGTATTTTCTCCAAGTTTGTTTAATTTGTCTTTATCTGGACTTCTAATCCATAGTAATAATGCAGTGCTGCTATTGCTACCAAAGTCGGTATATCACGAAGTTTTCATTTTCTGTGAAATCCTTTGTGACATTTTTATAAAGTAAATTGGTGGAAAGTCCACTTCAGAAACGATCAAATGCCTGGGACATTATACCAATATTCATGGTAAAAACAGCAACAAAATTTTGTAAAAGCCTGTAGAAATATCAGATAATGTTTTACTGACGTGCAAATTTTCTTGTAGCTGGCTACCTTTGGCTTTTCCACCTAATACAGGCATATAAATATATTTCAGTTCATCTAAATCCTGTTTCTATTTCTTCCAGTTTTAATTTAGGCAGCTTTAGCGATGCTTTCCTTTATTAACTCTCATGTACCTGGTAGTGGTGCTGTCATATGTATAATATTTATAAAGCCACTGACAGGAAAGATATTGTGTATCAGAAATGCCTTTATATATTTCTCGTCCATTAACAGAGGATAATGAAAATGGACAAATGCCATTAATTAATAAAGTCAAAGCAGGCCCCTTACAAATCTGTATCAGCACATTTGCTTGGAAACAAGTACATTTTTTCACAGTTGCGCATAATAATTTTAAGGTAGGATTTTCTGATCTTGTTCAATGGACGTATTTTCAAGAACCGGTATTGACAGTAGCAGTGTATGAGGCTATCAGAAAGCAGTTGATAATGAGCTCTGACACAGTGAAGATGGAATTTTTGCTTTAAGGTGTGCGATTAAGGTGGTGAAATTACAAGTGCTGGGATCATGTGTGACACTCATATGATGAAGGAGAAACACTTTTACTTTTGAATCACCTACTGGCCTTTGTAAAATAGATGTTTAAAAGATAGCGATGTTATAAAAAATTGAAAATGTGTTTAAAAAAATTATAGAGCTAGCAAAATACAGTTTATCCTTTAACGCCAATGATATGAATAGTTAGGGAGTGTTCTCCTAGTGTACCACCCAGGTGTGTAGGATGTGTGATGCATTTCAGCCTGAGGAGCTGAGTTTTATTATTACTGACACTGTATGCATTTTTCACATTTTTATATACATCGCATGGAAGTAGTGAGATATATGGAGTACACATAAGATAGGTAAGTGAGATAAAAGCATTACTCGCTTGAAAGAAACCACCACAATCTGTGTTATAGTCCTCTGGAGTTACAAACAGATGTAATTCAGTCCATAAATCCTATGAAAAAAGGGGGTAACCACTGAAAGAAATTATTTAAATACCTGCCTCTTTCAAAAGTAACAGTCCAAAAAGAGGTTAGCAATCTGTCGGTACCTACAGGATTATGCATGTGTACACAGTGATTAAGAATACTGACAAGCCACAACTGTGCTGAATTGAGAAGACAAAAACATAATTAAAACCAAATATAAAATGACATATAAAATCAATTTAAAAAAGAGACATCAGCTCCAAGAGAAGCTGAAGAGACTACACTAGTAGGGAGAGTGATTTTATGAAAGAAGGGTTTTGCAAATGCATGATTTTAAGGAATAAGGGACTAAGGGAGAGATGATTTGCAAGCAAGAAGTCTGTGTTTGTTTCATGAAAGGAATAAAGACATGGAGTTGGAATTAAAGACTAGAAGTTAGAGGGGAGGGAGGGAACACAGAGAGAAAGTTTCAGGAAAAATTCAGAGCATTCTGAATGCAAGAATGAACCCAACTAAATCCTTGGAGGTGATATATGGCAATTTGAGTTTGAAGTGCTAAAAGACTGGAACAAAAGAAATGGATAGCTTGAAACTGCAGTCCTCAGCCTGCAAGTCCCTTTCAAGGCAATCAGGATGCTGAAGAAGGAAGGTGTGACTTCATTGCATACCGTGTACCCCTTCTCCATGGTAATCTGGAGCCTGTGAGCCTGTAACAGTCTGAAGAGACTTAATCCATCCTCCCTCACTCCGAGAGCCTGAGCAACATGGTATCCATATGCTCTCGACGCCAGTGATGGGTTCATGACTCCGAAAGTGCTTCTGACCCTCAGCTTTTGGGGCTTCCTAGAACAGCACTATGGAAGGTCTTGATTGCACTAGCTTTGCAGCGTGACTCAGTAAATAAGCACAATAAAAAAGCAGAGAAAGAAGCAACAAGGGGAAAAAATAATAAAAACTGTACTGGGACACCACAGGTCAAGGACACAGCTACAGGAAATATGTTTATGTCTTAATCCTGATGTGTTACAGTGCATATTTCTGCCCCACAAGGTAACTGAAATTCAGATTTTTGGTGCAAGATGTGCTGAATGCGATAGTGAATTCACATGGCTCTTGCCAAAAGGTTAATAGAATTATTGGCACTGCATCTGAAGAGAAATAAAAGGATGTAAGGGAGCTCAAAATGTCCTGGGATTGATTCTGATATTGATTCATGGTGAAGGAATTCACATGAGTGATGAACATTGTTTAGAAATATTTGGCTCTTGATATATCTACTGTAAAATTATGCTATAAATGAAGCAGATGTTAAAAGATATAAAGTGTAAGGGCACAAGCAGAAAAGAAGACAGCACACTGCTAAATAAAACGCACATGCATGCATTTGCTAGGAATGGGAAAAGGGGAAAACAGAATACCATGGAGGCAGGAGATGATTGCTACCTATGCATTGGGACTAAAGTGGTAGTATATGCCCCTGTTGAGTGTTGGGATGCATTTGTCTTGGAATTACTTGGTAAAAATACAGCATAGAACCATGCTAATTTCATTTCTGTTAAGTTTCTTTTTCAAAGAGCTAGTGGTGATAGATTTTAAGAATTAATGCTGTATAACATCATACCACAGGTACCAAATGGTGTGGATGGAGTGATGAGTGTGATGATGGAAGACCATGTGAGAGGTTTCCAGTGGATTTCAATTACCTCTACCAGACTGTAGATGCATGTCCTACCCACCAAACAGGGTGTGCTCCCATGGCACTGGGGGAAACTGTTTGTTGGCACAGATGACTTAGATGTTGTGAAAGGAAGCACAAGGAGATGTGTGAGATTGGACCTAGGTCATTCTTTTGAGATACTTAACACATTCAACTTTTAGTCCCATTCCAGTAAATGTTTAAATATTTCATAGAAAAGCACCTTGAATTTGTTAGGACACATTAGTCAAGGTTCAGCCTCATAGAAGCATTGGCAAAGAGTTTCAAGGCAGGAGCTGGTTTCCTGAAAACAGCTGAAGAAAGCACACGTCTGTCCATGACTGTCTGTATTGACATGACTTTGTCAGTAGTTTTGATATAACTGTTTTTTTCTTTTTTCAAGGGGGAACATTTGTCAAAATTACCACTCAGAATATATTTCATCATTCTTTCTTTCTTGCTACTGTATCATACAGAGGGAAGATAAGGTCGGCTCTGGAGCAGAATTGTTATTAGCAGAGGATGGTGGTGCGGCAAATAGAGGTTTCTTTTTATTTACCTACATATTGGCAGTCTGTGTGGTAGTTGGTGCACAATTACTCAGGACTCATTTGCCCAGTGCTCCCATGGGATATGAAGGACACCCACAGCAGAAGAGAAGCAACATCATGTATGAAACAGACCTATAAAGACAACACAGAGCTGGACCATGAAGGCATCCATAACTATCACTGGTTATGTAAGCGGCATACCTTTGGGAAAATAATTTTGCTGCAGATTTTCACGTAGTGCAAACCAAACCAAACCAAACCAAACCAAACCAAACCAAACCAAACCAAAAAAGATCCTATATTTTATTAATTTGGCTTTATTGGTTTTGCAAGGAGTTGGTTGGGGTTTTTTTCATGACTGCTACTTTTAAAAACATCTTGTACACATCAAACAGAAGACAACAGTATTTTCTTTGTTTAAAAAGTTCATTACTGCGTCTCTTGCAACCTGTCCTTTCAAAGAAAGAACATACAAAGAAAACCAAATAGGAGAAAGAAGAAGTGAGGAGAAAAGAGTAATTGATCTATTTCTTCTCATTTATTGACAATTTCTTTAATCTTCTGTCAGAATGACTAGCTCACATGAGTTAGGAACTTCATTTAAGGGGGAGCGTTTGTGAGGAAATTTTTATCTTTCCTTCAAGTTGGTCTTCATTCTACTTTTATATTGTAAGGACCCTGTCAGTGTACTATCACAAAGTGCCGTTAAGCCAGGGCACTGCAACAATCAGGCACTTAACAGTCAAATATATTCTGTATCCATAGCAGATAAATGTTTCCCCTTAAGATATTTTTTTTTCTACACTTGAAGCTTCAGTTTCCAGCCTGTGTACTGCCATGATATCCATCCTTTCCCTACTCATAGCTGTTGACTCCAGCACCTGATGACAACTTCAGAGAAAGGGCACATCATCAGGCTTTGTTTAGAGGAAATGTATTTAAAACAAACCCCATGGTCTGGACTGGCAATAATATCTCTTCCTCTGTGAAGCTAGGCAGCTAACAGTGAAATGCTAGTAAGGAATACACAAGAAAATTTGCACTTTCTATCCAACTGAAATGCCATGAAATTTCACCAGCTTCCTTTCAGAGTGCGTGTGTGTTACAGCAATAACTGGTATTTCACAGCTAAGCCTGCCTGTAGACCTTGTAGCTGATTTTAGTATTATAAAACAATCTTTGTTTGGTGGACAGTGAACAAGCATACACAAGCATAATAACATCTTAGCAATGCTTATAACCCCAACTTTGCTGGCTTACTTCAAGATTATAATAAAAGAAGTATTATTTATTTGGGTTTGGTTCTCAGAGAGTATTCCAGAACCACTGAACCTGTTAAGAGACTGGAATAGTGAAAATAAGTACATTAGAACAATTCATTAGAATGATTCCTGACAAATACAGCTATGAGTTTGTTACGCCCGTTACCGGAGAGAGGGCAATACGTGTGTGTGAGAACCCCTCTTTAAATTGCTAAAATGTGATCTTATTTTGCTCCCTTTGCTCTCCTGATCTGTCAAGACTCATGTTCTGATTTGGGGGTTTGCTCAGTTGGCCCTGGTTACATAGCCCCTTGCCATGGCCTGCATCTCTCACGCTTTTGACAACGAGTCTGGGCTGCTTTATACATGCTCACGGGGCAATAACAGCACAACGGCATTGTACAGCATCATAGCCTGCGATGCCTTGGGCCACGTAGCGCCTTCTGGCAGAGGCATCCAGCCAGCAGCCAGCTTATGCATCAGCATTCAGACAGGTCAGGCAGGTTTCATATAGCATCCTTTGTGCCTCATTTCTCCCAAAAACGATCCCCATTTTATGTAACAGAAAATGCCTCTCTGCTGCGTAGAGGGGTCCCTAAGTTGGTTACATATTCAGAATTTGCACAGCTATCCCTCTCAAATGCACCAGATGTCAAAGTGGCATGAACATAGCCAGCAACACAGGATGGGCTGGATAACGGGGTTTTATGACAGGATGGTAAGTGATAAATTCATTAGCAGTGTTACAGCGTAAATGGTAATGGGAATAATTGGACTTCACAAATGACACCCTATTTAAATGAGCGGGTAAAATTCATGGTATTCTTACTACTAGTGCCGAAATATATGTGACATCTAAAGGACATGGCATGTTATTTATGTGAATAAAGAAATAATTATTTTAAAACAGCTAATGAAAATATAGGTGTTTTTTTTAATTACAAAGGTTTGGGTTTTCCTTTATATGTATAGGAAAATCTTAACTAAATATTGATCTAGGCTTCATGGCTAATAATGACATAACTTTCCATAGACTTCAAAGGACTCTGAGAGATTTTACAAGCTAACAAGCTAGTGTCCTTGATTTCTGTATTTCCTGTCTCTTTTATGTTTATTTTCTCCAATCTTTCTTCTCTTTATGAACAGAAGCCTTAGACAGCTAGGCAGCCCCTTCTACAGGTCCATATTTATGTGGATACTCAGTGCTTTATGGTACTTGTTCATTCCCAAGCAGCAGTATAACTGAGGACTCCTACTGAAATCAAATTTTGTGGCTGTTATGCATGGTCTACCGTTGGCAATAAGGAGAAAATACGACCTCCTTTAATTAAACAACAATAAATTAGCAGTGATTATTTACTAGGGATAATTATTCTTTATTAAAAAATGTAGCTTGGTATGTGTTGTTCTTTTCATGCATCATCAACTTATTTCTAAGTAGTCAGCCTTACACTTGCATGGTTAGTATTTGCGTAGTGTTTGCTATAAGGCTGAAAACAACCAGTGATTAAAAAGTGTCCGCTACATTTTTGAAGGAGCTAATGGCCCCCTTTGGAGTTGCTAATTGGCAAGTTCTGCAACTCCAGGCTTTTGAGGTATGGTTGCCATGGAAAAATTGCTTTGAAGTTGGCAGTTGTGAATATTTGACCACAATTTTTCCTAGTTTGGAGACTGGATGAAAAGCACTGTCATCTCTCCCACAGGGCAAAAGATATCTGGAGTAACTGTGCAAAATGATTACCCATCAGAGTGGGCAGAACAGTGGCAGATGATGACAAACAAGGTTTTCCCAATGGATTTCATTTCCCTGCCTGTTGTGTGTTTGTTTGGCGCTTTTACTGTTTCTGTTTTGATTAGGTTTGTGCACATTTTTTTGGTCAGTCTTTGATCTGATTAGAAGATTTGTGGATGAATAAAGGTTAATAACTTCTGTTTAACCCAAGCATTTGTAAAGGAAATGCACTGTCCATCACCAAGAGATAGGTTGATGTTCCTTTAGTATAGTACGCAAATATATATAAAACAACCTTCCGAAAAGCCATTTTGAGAATTCACATCATCTATATTGGAAAAGATGCCAGACCAGCTTGTTTCAGTACCACTAAAATGACAAGAGAGGTATTTTTGTAAGTTGTTTATGTTATATCGTAACATCAAGGAAAACGATGCATGGCTTACCCCTTCATGCAATCTCGTGTCACAATTTGTGATGTTCTCCAATGATGCATTAGGTTGCCTACTGTCTGCCTGTCAGATTCTAAAGTAATTTTTTTAAATCAGTTTGCCAGTTTGTACAAAATTTAAACTGACAGTCATTGACCTTAACCAATATATGCACTGAATGCAATAAAAACAGACGGATGTTACATATGAAAAAGCAGCTTCTTCTTGTTTTTCTGACTACTTGTTATTTTTTCTCTATTACTCTCATAAAACTATGAAAGATGTGTTGATATCATTGAATGCTGGTGAATTATCCTCCAACAGCTTTGCTGATATACCTCAGCTACATACTTCAGTTTCCTCTAAACAAAGACTACCCATCACGTTAAATTGTGTGTTGATATGGATACTGGGTATCAATCTGAGCAAAACAAACCTATTTCATGTTTTGACTTAAACTTAATTTGGAGAAGCTGTTTCAAGAGGGATGAATACTTTATTATCTGGAGAGACATTTATCCATACATCATAAAAAGATCTTTTCATGGCACACTGACAGAGCGATTATGATTCTTGTACATGTAGAAGATGAATTTTGAAGAAATCTTTTCTTTATAATAGTCCCTAAAATACTAACAATGAAAGAAAGATAAAAAAATAAACATGTTTGGATGACGTAAATACGATGTGATGATACATCCTTTTTTTTCAGTTATGTAGTCTCGCCTGAGGCAAGTCAGACTTTCCTAACACCTCTTGGAAAACGAGAGTTTTTGAGGCTAGCAGGACTATGCTGAAAAATTGGAGTTAGAAGTAATAAAACTGTACGTGTTTATGAAGAGTGAAATTTTTGTGTAAAATTTGAGAGGTGTCTATTTTTTGACATAGACAAGGTTTACTTCTGGGATGAAAGCCTAAGTCTTTTTGATATCAAAAGAAAGTATCCAAATGACTACAGCAGGGCATGGATTTTAAACATATACTGGGATTTTGATATCTAAATAAATTAGTTTGTCTGATAGATTTCACTGTCTTCATTGGTCACAGTGAACTATGGTTTAAGATATCGCAAACCACTTTATCTATTTTTAATGTATAATTATCCTCCAACAATGCTGCTCTGTATGCTAAATAAAATGGTATTATTTTTTTTTAAGTCAGAGGAATAACCCTTAGGTGAATTTGTGGCTATTGAATAACAGTGACTAAAGCCAGGCCTTCCCTGGTCTCCAGTTCTGGCCTTCTAGATAAGTGGTTACCTTCATTTTACAGGTTCAGAAACGTTAGCGTGTTTATATTCGGTCACAGAGCAGATTTATCTAGAGTACTTACAATTCAAATAACTCTATAAAGAAGAACAAGTCAACTTTTCTTTTTTTTGAGATACTGTCATAAAATGATCTGAAATTGAATCTGAGATGGTCAGGAATGTTGCAGACCAGTGTGGCATACGGGAGCAAAGAAAAAAAAATAGTGTGGGCACTTTTACTTCCAAAGGTAGTACAGAATAGATGAAAATTAACACTGAGGTGATGTAGTTTATGTATTACATAGGAAAGGATGACATATGAAGGAACTAGAGCCTGATCCTAAAGCTACAAGTCTTCTTGTCTGTAGGACAGCAAAGATGACTGGAAAGATCATGCTCCCTGTAGTCACAAGTCCAGAACTCTCTTGGGCATGCTTCACATTACACTCTTTGGCACAGGAAATGACATAACCCACTGGTTTTGCAGAGTAGGTGTGAAATGCCACTCATTTCTGTGTTTAAGAAAGGGTAAAAGATTGCCAGTGTTGATGGTAAAAATAGAATGAGCCAGAGAAAAAAATATGTTGCTCCACAGGAAGCAGATTCAGAGGGAAAACTCACCCTATATTCTAGTCTGACAGTAAATATGCTAGATTTAGGCTATAAATAAACTGAAGGTGTCATTCCACTTTACAGCTTTTTTATTTGTGAATCCTGCTCAATATGTCTTTTCTCTACCATACAGAGGGCCATTTCCTCAAATTTCTTTTATGCCAATGTAAATATTTGTAATCTCTTTTAAAGTACTGTCTGTTTTTTAATTTTTTCCTTTTTTTTTTTTTTCCTTTCCTTCGTGTCACTGACTAGGTTTAGAGCACATAATATCTCCTGCAGCAGCATGACTGATAAAATGATAAAGTGCAATAGCACTGTAGGCACGAACAGACAGGGCACAGCAGGACTCTCCATGTACTGTTGCTGTGTCCATCCCACAGTGCTTAGTGCTGCAAGTAAAAGACCAATATGGATCAG
Source organism: Burhinus bistriatus (assembly GCA_013397275.1). Lineage (NCBI taxonomy): Eukaryota > Metazoa > Chordata > Aves > Charadriiformes > Burhinidae > Burhinus > Burhinus bistriatus. Next base: position 121,930 of record VYXH01004078.1, read on the forward strand.
AAAACTAGGCTTTCCCCTCCTTCTGTCCTCTGAGGATATGCATGTACTCTGACAGGTGTTTTCGCTAATACAGGACCTCACACAAGTGCTTTAATTTAAAACTCAATAGAGGCAGACCTGCCTCTACTATGTGAGGACAGAGCACTTACCTTGCAGGAGCCTTGCACTTGCACCCAGTGAATTTTAATCTCTCATTATTCACACTGGCAAAACATGCTCTGAGTACCAAACCGTTTTGGGGAAGGACAATTCCTATCTCACTGAGCAGAAAAATAAATATAGAAAGAAAATTAAGATTCATTAAGTGATCATATCTCTTCAACATGATGTACAGGGCAAACTCTGGAAGAAGATGTAGGCTTAGTTTACAGACTCATCTCCAAGGACTATTGAACCATTATGAATAATTACAAACAATCAGAAATGTTGCATGGCCAAAACCTGTCCCTTTCCAGGAAATTTCATCATCACTTGACTACAGAACCTTGCAATTTCATTCTGGAATAAAAAAAAAAAAAATCTTTAATATTTTTATTTTAAGGAAATGCATGACATGCAAAATGTGAAATTCCGCACTCTCCCTTAATAGGTGCATGAGCACTGCTGAAGTAGTCAGTACTCTGGTAATTCAGTCATAATCTGTAGTGATGAACATTTGAGGCTATTAAGCAAATCAGGGGATTGAAACCAGGACCCATATACTCTACACTGCTGTTCTAACCACTTGGACACTGTATTAAAAAAAAAAAGACGACCATTCTGTGTCCTGTTTTAAAAAACCCCAATCATGTTTACAAACCACATAGAAACACAAAGGATGTACATGGTAAACAAGAAGACTCTAAACTGTGAATAGCAGGTAAACCTACTCACTATCCTGATGTAGGATCCTCTGCTTTTAATTCCTGTCATGAAGAACATGGTCCAAATTAAAATCTTCTACATCCCTTTCCAAGACAAGGTAACTCTCCACAAGCCTAAGAACCATAAGATAACGCTTGGGAACTAGATGTTTGAAACTTAGGTGTTTCTGCACTCACCGTTTTTGTTTTCTCAGTGTAGCTCGATCATGTAATTTTCTTTTTTTAGTTTTTCACTGCCCTTTTATCTCAATATTTTCTTTCCTGCAATAAATCACAGGTTAATCTTACAGGGGTTTTTTGGTTTTGTTTTGGTGGGTTTTTTTTTCAATTTAAAGTATATTTGGAGAATAATATAGTTTATTATCTTCATGACCACTTATATTTTAAAGAGTTATTTAAAATATCAGTATTTCTATGGGGTCAGTTTTTTCCAATGAACACAGTGGATTTGTATATAATAGATATACTTGGTTCTGCGCCTGCAATGCGTTTTGCACAGCTCTTCTTTCTCTTTCTAAATATACTGACAACGCAGTTCCACTAAATTCATTAAGGAAAGATAGACAACGTTATTCAAGTGCAATGCCACATGAGTGCTTTCAAGATGCAATGTTTACTTTCCTTTTCCAACAGTAATTCAAGGCAAGCTAATAACGGGCTGGCGAGAATTTAGCGAGCAGGAGAGGGGAGGCCTGCAACACATCATAAATGCTATTGATTTTTCTTAAGTGCTCAAGCTTTTAAAGGGATTCCTACAAAGACGCATGCTATATGGAACAGGACTCTGTGCTCTGTCAATTTAGCTGGACTGTGAAAGGAAGATACGGACTGGAAAAGCCAAACAAATGGAGAGACCTCTGGGGTTAATAAAAGTGAATCTAGGTTCCTTCCAAATTGCTTTGTAGGCAATTGGAAAGGCATCACAACCATTCAGCTTCACTTCAGTGGAGCACCTTATGCGGGAGATGTTATCAGTCCCAGTCTTAAAAGGTTGCAGAGAGAGGCCAAAATAACTTGCAGATTAAGTTATGCTTCAAAACTCTCCAGACATCGGGGATACAGCAGTTCACCAGTCACATTCATAACCTCAGATCAACATCAACCATATGCATGACAAAAATCTCTCTCATAGCACCGAATTCACAAATAATGTCACAATGCTAAATGATCTGTTTCAACCTTCCATTACATTTGCTGTTCACTTTCTGACAGATTACTGCACGTGGCACTCGGCTTACCATAAAGAGTATACTTTCCCAAGGCCAATTGCTGAGCAAGAGATCCATCAAGGCTCATGAAACGCGTTTGCAAAGAGGTTAAAGTGATCTGGTGATGTGCTGAATGTGAAGTGTTTTTCTACTTAGAAAACCAAAGTCCAGAAGACAGGAATTTAAAATGAGGTTAGAAAGTTATTTACTATATATTTATTCTTCCTATACAGGCAACGGCGGTTTTTGAGGCTTTTTGTGAATGTTTTGACAATTTGAAATAAAGTATCAATAAATTAAGCTGAACCAGCTTAAAAAACTTACGGACCTTTTAACTTCTCATGGGGAAAACACCGATCAGATCTCAGAGCTGAATATCCAAGTATTTTGTTCTAAACAATTTACAGGGAGGTTAAAGAGATGCAGCAGCAGCCCAGAAACATGGTGCTTATGTAGCCTACAAACAAATTCTTCATCAGTTGAAAACAAGCCCAGATTTTCGCCTCAAGCATGCTTTAATCTGTATAAGAAAAACAATTTCTGGTTTGGTTTTGCATAGAATTACAGCGCTACAGAAAGAGATACTGGCTGTGTATAAATACACCTTTCCTAACCTCTGAGGGTTTAGGGAAGATTTGCATGTAAAGTGAAATTGGGTATTTTCAATAAACCAGTAAACATCAGGAACTCTCACATTACCTGCTTTCATTTTGTTTTCATTTAACAAAAGCAAAATGAAAAATTTATCAGCAGTAACATTTTCCAGTAAAAGCTAAATATGGGAAGCAGTGGAGAGGCTAAAGAGACACTTTACCACCTGGATTTTTTTCCCTTAGCAGCCATGGCATATTGTGGGAGCTATTCCTGAAGTCTTCAGACTGTAGCAAGGCTATATAAACTCTAAGGGAGAAAGGGCTAACTCTCTTAGGCTGATGAAGGGCCATTTTTTGATATGTAATGCACGTAACTATGAGGACCAAGAGACCCAAAACCATCAAGGCACTATGGAACAAGTAACATATAAATGCGGGGCCATGGAACTGGACAGGCTGCACACAGTGAAATGCAAGACGAGAACAGGAACAGCACGTATCCAGTAATGAAGGTAAAGAAGGAGGAGGTAAAAGAAATGCTTATATCCTGGGGTAAATATCGTGACATGTGAAATTCCTAGTGCTTCTTGAGAAAACTGATTAAATCTTACTGAGTTAAAAAACATCCTATTAACCTAAACATTTAAAAGGTACTGCCACCTTTCAGACAGATCTATTCATAAATAACCTGAATGACATTACAAATGGTTTTTATTCTCATATATATAGCAGGGAACAGTCTTCAGTAGAGAAAAAAACTTACGAGGAATGGCCTCTCTTAAGATTCTGCAAACCAAAACTAGCATTCTAATATGACAAATTAGGTTTAACTTGGTCTAGCTTTTTCTTTTTGCTATAAGCTTTGCCAACAAAATGAAACCCCAATTGTTAACGTCCTCTTCCTCTGAATTACGGAAGAGTGGGTACACATATACTTGCATGCTTCTTATTTTGGATCTTTCCAATTATCTCAGCTGTACTTTGGCTTTTTGACACACCTACCTTATTTTTCACAAGGAAAAAAATAAAGACATTATTATTAAGAGGGCTCCAATAGAAGGGAGTGCCAATCAAAATGTAACATATTGAAAAGGTCAAATATTTCCTGTTAATACATTCAGAGTCAGAGCTCTCTGTTCTTCAGTTTCTTCAATGCTACAATTAATTCAATTAAACTAACTTTAAAGCTAAGAAGCATTGTCATAGACCATAACCTTTAGAAACGTCTGCATTCTCTCTTACACATTTACCTTAGTTAGCATATTTTAATGACATCTCAAAGAAGAACTGTGTTAAGTGTTCCTGGCTTCTAAAAAAAAAAGGAAAATTAGTAAATAAGGCAGCTGTTGAAAGCATAAGGAAAGATTTAGAGGTATTGTATTTAAAGATCAATACCCATCCATACAGTGAACTGGACGCAGAAAGATAGAGTGGTAGGAAAAAAGAGAGTAATGGAAAAAAAATTACTTCCAGTGAAATTCTTAAATACATCTCACATCAGCACCCCTCTGCATTCTCTCTCTCTCTCTCAGGAAAGGATGATAACCGTATGATGGGTTACAGGAGATAATAATATGAAAAAAAAGAGGGTGAAGCATGTACTTGAGACTTTGGGTGACTGTCATGTCTGACAAGCTGACCAGCTAACTTCCTAACATTAGGCTGGGTGGTCTTCTTTCAAAACATTGGAGGTAAATAAAGTTGGGTCATGCCATCATTTTGAACAATACCGGCATGAAAAGCTTGTATGACAACTGGCACCTAAAAGATGTTAGAATACACTGTTATGAAGGCAACCTGCCTATTCTAAGTCCTTTTACCCTTATCTAGGTGTCTCAGAAAATGTTAATGTCACTGCCACCTAATCTGTGCAGTGTTATTTACTAAGCTGTGATCCTTAAGACTGCCTTCATATTCTTTTCCCTTTCTGGCCTTATGGAAGGCAATTACTTCAGGTATAGGTCTCTTCCCTTGTCTGCAGATGGACTCTTATACCTTTACATGCTTAGACTGTTTGCAGGGCAAACTCCTCTGCATATACCACTAGTCTTAAACCAAATGTTACACATTCAGCTGCTAAAGAAAAAAATAAACCAGTCGTTAACAACCAACATTTGGAGAGAATCCCATGCCATGCTTCTGAATGCACTGAATTTGAAGGGTCTTCCTTTTTACTTGCAAGACTAGAACCAAAGCAAGTAACGTTTTTATAACCCGCCCACATTTTCCCTGCAACCATGAGTCTCTAAAATTAGGAATACATAGTACAAACATTGTATAGAAACAGAGGATAAATTAACTTTCACAGCTAATGCCATGTGACTGGTAGTGATGCTCAGCCTAGCTACTTAGAACTAGTTCAGAAGTTTCTGCTTAGGACTGAATTGTATTACACAGATATAATCTAAAACTGTTTTTCTTTTCCAGTGACTAGTCCTGTTCAAACAGGTCTAGATGGTGACGTGCTGAAGATGGAATTTGGGCTCTAAACTCTACTTCTAATATAGCCTTCTGGTTTTCAGTGTATGAAAAAGGGGCTAAATTTGAGGCTAAATGTAAAAATAAAAATACAAGAACCCATGCTGTGATGCAAGTCCAGCAAGAATGAGGGAAAGATTATGGCCCTCATCTCTGCAGTTTCCCAGCATGAATCACAAGAGTCAGTGATACTTCAGAGGAGTGGGAGAAAGGAAACAGTGTGGCAGAGCAGAACCACATTTCCAGTAGTCTCTTCCCTAAATCCACACCTGAAAATTCCCACTTGCAAATAATTGCGAAATAATGCTAAGTACCCTATGAGTAGGGGCATTCGGCTTTGCTAGACCAAGTTTCATAAAATAACACATAGTTTATATGTTAACGTTAGAGAATTACAAATACAGAAGAGACAAGAAGAAAATAAAACAAACCCTTTAAACCATTGCTGCAGTTCATATTTGACTTAAAAAATATGTCTACCAGTGAAGTTCTCAATTTTGCTTCCCGGTCAGGGCAAAGGCTTTAGACATTAAAGGTTCTGAAAAAGTTAAATGACCGGTAGGTGTTTTTATCCTATTCGTCCAAGTGATTATGAGTTACGAATTTATCTCACTCCCCTGATGATTTAATGACCTCCAAATCTGGCCAAAAAAAAAAAAAAAAAAGCAACCCCTCTCTTTCCCCTGTCATAAAGAGGGCTCCCCTGAGCTACTGCCAGCAACTGAAGGCAGCTACTGGTTCCTGGCTGGTGCAAACATCTCCAGCCAGCAAACGCACTTGCTGCTTTCCTCAGCTTCTGTGAAGGAGCAGATCAACTGGCAACTGTCGTGACTTTTTCCAGCGTTTTATAATCCCTTTGATCCCTCAAAGGGGATGATCACTTTCAGATGAAAAACACTGCTCAAAGGAAATTTCTTTCAGATTATTTGCAAGAGGAACTTGAGAATGACAGTCAAATGCTTTATAAATCAGGGCTCCCCTACTTCTTGCTTGACCACACACATTACTGGCTTGTGCTAAACAAGAAGAGACAAACACCCTCTTCCCATCCCTGTTGTGTCCCCCCATGCCCCCCCAAAGCATTACCTGAGAAGTTATGTTGAGTTAGGAAGTGCAAGTTTAAAACAACATGAATTTTCAGGTTCCCTGTACCAGTCTGGGCCAGTCTTCCCTGATACATTGAAATGTATGGGGAAAAAAACCCTCAAAAAATTAGTCATTCCTTTCATTAAAGTATTTTTTTCATTTTTTTATGCAAGAATTACACCCAGTTGTATTTAGATATATAAATTGCTTTTTCCTTGCCTCCTCTATGTCAAAGCCCATAAAACCCCCGAATACCAAATCAAAACAAAGCAAAACAAAATCTGGATTATTTGTGTTCATGCTCTGTACTGTTCAGAAGCAAAAGTTTTTTCCTGAGCACTTTTTTTTGGTGCAATTACCAATAAAATTTGTAATTTACACAAATATACCACTGTTTGTTTAAACATGGCATCTCTGGAAGGCATTAGTTCAAAGATACTGTATTGATTTAAATTGAAATGAATTACCTTTCAGGGAAAATGCATTAACTTCAGTGGAGAGACGTGGCAGTGAATATAAATGAAAAAAACATTATTTCACTAGACTATTTTGGCCTCAGTTCACAGGAATTGTTTTTTTTATTTTTTATTTTTTTGTAAAATAAATTGAATCCAAACCAACACTAGCTTATGACATTGTATATGTATGAATTTCAACAAGGATGAAAAAAAAGATGGAGAAATGGAGGAGGTATGAAATATGAATCTGATGGCCTTAAGGTCCCTCCTTTCCCCAAGGATTTTACCTACCTACCTACCTACCTTTATTTATTGTCTGATTTAATAGACACTTGAGGAATTTTATTTTATTTTTTTGTGGGAGGGAAGACTAAATCAATTTAAGCACTTAATGGGATTTCTGGTTTAAATAGTCCTGTGAGCAGACTGATTAATGTTTTTTATTTTGTATGTCTTCCAAAGCAATGCAGCCATGTGATTTTTGTCCCATATTGCTTCTCAAACATAATATTTTTATAAGAGTCCCCACCATGTGTCCTGGTTTGAGGTAAAACAGGATCAATTTTCTTCAGTAACTTTACTTTTTAGCTAGGCCTCTTCTAACTGCTGAAATTAAGAGCGTGTTGTGCGGAAACTGTTCACTCTCAGAGTGATAAGACCCACGTTTATAGTTGATGCCAAGGAATGGGATGCAGAGAGGCTCTTGCTTATACTTACTGCTATAACACCCAAGGCCAGCCAACTTTGTTACTTGCCCCGTTGGAGGGTCGGAAACGGAAAAGCATAGAGGGGTCGCATCTGCAGGGAGGAGCCGACAGGACAGGTGACCCCAAACTGGCCAACAGGGTATTCCATCCCATCTGCCTCATGCTCGGTATAAAAGCTGAGGGATCAAAGGGTCAGCCCTCTTTCTTCAATGGCCAACATCCAAGGAGGACTTTGTCTCTGCGTCTGCCTTTGATCCCAATCCTGAATCCAGATGTGGAATCCAATTCCTGTCCGTCACTGAGTCCAGTCTGGGACTTCCCCAGCACCTGCTGGTGACGTGATTGTCATCCTGGGAGCTTGATACGGTTTTGTATAGATACTTCATTATTTTCTTTTTATTATTTTATTATTACTATTTCATTAAAGTAGTTTAGTTCCTTTTAAACTCTTAAGTCTCTCTTTTTCTCTCTCTCTCTTGCCTCCCTTTGGGAGAGGAGCAAGAGAGAGTGAGCATCTGTCGTTCCACCGGATTGGGCCAATCTAGCCCAAACCACGACATCATGTCAGAATTTTTCTTTACTAAAACTGTATTTGCATCTTAAATTTGTGAATAAAGTTTGGTGTACCAGAACTAATCATTTGTATTCTGAGAATCACATAAGAACAACAACAACAACTATATATATACACATATATATCTATAAATCCTTTCAGGTCAACATGGTTAACCAACAACAGTGAAGTCATTGGAATATATTGACAGATGTGGACTAGTCAAGTAAGATGTTCAATGCTAAAGGCTTTCATTAAACTGAAGAAAGCCGCTAACATCTTTTCTACAACTTAGGTCAGTATTATACAGCCACTGTATTATACTGCCCCTGTATTAAACTGTAAGTTACCTTGTAATTTTTTTATCAGCACATATAAATTCAAACAAACTCCATCCAATATTCCCTCTGTGCTTCTCAGCTACCATTTTGGTAATATTCTGATGAGTCTGAATTCTGTAGTTCCTCTTTGGTCCACAGAAATTGTGTCTTTTATCGATTTCATATTGAGCCTTTTATTCCCCAGCTAACCTCTCTTGGAGGCTGTCCAAACAAGTGGGCTCAAGCAAGCCTTGAAGCAGGAAACTCTAACATAACATTGAAGGAGCATGGTGAGTGATCAAAGTCATTGCACTGGTTTTGAGGGGCTGAGGGTAGCAAACAGAAGAAAGATCTGACTGAGGAGAGGCAATGGAGAAGTCATCCCATTAAGAAAGTGAGTGAAAAACAAGCTGGTGGAGAAAATGCACTCACTGGAGACTTAAAACGTATACCTTCATACTCATGAACCAGTCATGGTCTGCAAAGGGTTGGAAGTGTAAATTTTGACAGCAGAGAATTTTAAAGAAATCAGCCTACTGTACAGCAAATTGAACTTTATTTGTTACCTTTATGAAGCTGTGTTGTCATTGAACTGGAACATGCAATTAAAGCTGTAGATATTAACTTGCTAACTCTATCACAAAAATCCTATCAGAAGATAATTATCACACTCTCCATTTTCCTAACGAGTGCACAGCAGCTGACTGAGTCACCCAGGTATGTTTTAGCACAAGGTAAAAGAGTAGTTCAGATGATTTAATATTGAGTACCGTTTTTCATCTCAGTGTCAGTCCCTTGCATTTGAACTCTACCTCAAGAATGAAATACGATGGTGTGGTTTTCATTAATGGCCCATAATGATATACAATCTGATAATACATCTAAAATTTAGCTTTTAATCCATCATATGGAACTGGAACTTCATTAATATATCAAAGAGGTAAGATATTCTTAATATTACCTGTTGGTAGTTCCCTATATTGGCTTCTACTCCAACATCTAAAGTATATATCGGTATTATTATATTTGCAGGGATCATTTAGTTAGCCACTTGATGTCACCATAACTCCACATAAATATTGCTCTTCATGCACTAACAGGGTGCAAATAAGTGGCTGAAATAGAAATGTGCTTGGAATTAATGTTTCTGTCACCAGTCATATGAGCTAGATAGACGATGTAGATCATTACATTTATTCTCTTCTGCAGAAAGGCAAAGGGTAGCTATAGAAAAGCTCCTTTTCATGTTTGCACTAAAGATTACTTTTAATTAGTCAACGTGTCTAAGAGGAATTAGATTTTGTGACAAAGAATGAAAAATATTGATGAGGAAAGAACACTGGCAAAAACAGTAACACTGCAAAAAAACCAAAAAAGCTAAGAGTCGTGTTTGGGTCAGAAATATTTGTCATTGCTGAGTAAATTTTTTCTTTGTTTTTATTAGAGACTGCCAAAGTATATTTTGGACTTGTCTGAAAAGCTTTTTGTATATTTGAAAAAAACCCAAGATTTTGTGTCCAATGCCATGATTCAGCTCATCAAAAGGATCAAAGCCTTTTAATATTGCAACAAAGGTCAGAACCATACCTTACTTGGAAATTGCACTATTTCTTCCTCTGAAAATCCCCAAAACAACTCCTTAATAAGAACCCTCAAACAACATTATTGTCTAGACCTAGTAAAGTCTTAGAGATACAGAATATATTGGGAGTGGGGGATAGCATGAAGACCTTAAACTCAGCTGAAGAAAAAATGGCAGTACCTTAATTTTAAGGTATATCTTAAATAGTGAAAATTGTGTACCTAGGCTCCATACAGAAAGAGAATGAGAATTTGAGAAGGGAAAGCAAAGATATATCTATGATTTTTTCCCTCAAGTCATCTTCTAAGTCTTGAAAACTTTCTTCAAAAATTTCCCAGAACACTCATTCTTGTTATTTAAAATAGAGTGTTGGGAACAGCCAACCATTGTCTTCACCCTTCTTACCAAAAAGAGGATTTAACCATGGGGCTATTCAGCTAGGGTTGCTTTAGCCAAAACATCTCATTCAGTAATAAAAGTGGTTCCAGCTTCAAAAGGAGGAGTTGTGAACCTTTTCCAAAGCTGAAACCTCACCTGGCAGCCTGAGCACTTTTCCAGAAAGGAGTTTTTTAGATATTGTCATACAGAGAATGAAAATGAACCTAGGAGTCCATGCACTCTAAGCAAGAAATTGAACCACTGAGCGACTGTTTAAATAACTAGCAGAGGGTGAGAGACGTGGCCTGCCACGTTTCTAATTAAGTAAATTACCGTTGTGAATTATGGGACCTCAAATCTGTCAGATACATTCAGAAAGTCTACAGGATTGAGCATTTTGGGAGAAGCAGAAGGGGAGAAACTTGCTTAGGTTTCCCAATAGGGTTTACACATTTATGCGCTTGGAGGACTTGGGATTTAGGAAGTCACACAAGCACTCAGAAGCGGAACATGGGGCAGGTGATGAGCTTGTGCTTCTAAGGCCTCCATGCACGCACCAGGTCAGACACAAGCTGCTTTAAGGTTTTGCGTGAAATCATCTAGTTACACACTACTTAAGCATGTAACCCACTGCTTGATAGGATATGAACATACATATAATAGGATATGAACATCTGATTGTGTGTGGCATAATGCTGCATATCTCATGACCACCAGGAAAAAGATTTTTTTTTACTTTTATGTATTTTCAGAACTGATTATTATCTGGTCTAACTTAGCATTGCTCAATATCTTCAATGTAGTTCATAGTGATTTGTGGAAGTGTGGAATAGTAATTTATGTGGAATACCCAGCTCTGGGGTTTCATATACATCTTCACTGTGTACCTGAGCAATCCACTTACCTTTGAAAAGCAATTCTGGTTGGTTACTCACCTGCTAAAGGACTACGATAGGTTAGATCTAGATGATTGACTTGGTTGTCTGCATATATTATCATTCTCTAGCAAGTGAATCAACAGTCCAAAAGGCAATCAAACTGATCAAAATCTAGCATAGAACATGCTAATCTAGATGAAAATAAATTACTGTAACCCTCCTCTTGGCATTGTGGCTTCCAGTAGGATCAGGATCTAATTTCTCCTCCTTTACTTTTTATAAAACTTGAAGTAAGAGCTTGTATCCAAGCTAATGAAAACACGACAGGACAAAAGCTGGCCAAACACAGTTGGACCAACAATAGCAAAATCTAAAGGGAACAGAAAGTAATTGACACAATTGTTTTTCCTGCCCATACCTTCAATTCTGGCTACTGAGCTCTATAGGGTATGCCAGAAATTTTGATATAAGAAAGAATGGGGTTTGGCAACTTCAAAAGTGTAATGATGCTGATCTCTTACCTTCCCTCGGTCCTGCATGTTGTTCCATGAGCTGTATGTTAATGACTTGGTGATCTATACAGCAAAGACATTGATGCACTTTCTTAGTATTTTCCTTATCATTGCAAAAGCAACTAAGAAGAAAGAAGAAATTAATAGCCAGTTAGATTTAAACTGAAAAAAATGGTCTTTCCAAAATAAATATGTAAGAGAAAAATCTAATGGGGTTGTTATTAGTAGTTTCTCTTTAATTATTTTTTTTTAACCATAGGAGTCTACCTGAGTCTATTTTACTACTGTGCTTCACCTGTTAATTAAATGTTGCACATTGAACACCAAACTCAGTTCAGACTATTATAAATGCAATGTTCTAATTATGACTGTCCTATTCCAAAACATGAGACTGATAGAGATGCTATAAATTGAAAGAAAAGAAAAATAACACCATGTTAAAAAACAAACAACCCCCCCCCCCCAATAATACATTTTAGATCTT
>VYXH01004078.1:134111-226339 GCA_013397275.1 Burhinus bistriatus
GCTCTTACTAGGCACTATACTTAATGGTCTGTCCATATTTTCATTATAAACACTGTTATTGAGGGGTTAATAACTCAATTTAATCAGTGCCTAGTTGAAACTGTAGATCTACTTTCAGTTTAAAGTGCCAAAATGCATTTTTTGGGAGGTAGAAATTAGAAGAAAGCTTTATATGTAAGTTGTTAGGCTTTATTTATTTTATGATTCAAAAGTGCAACTGATGCTTTCAAGACAATTCATCTTCAGGTCCTTTATAAAGGAAAAGTAAATGCCAGTCTTTTACCCCGAAATTTTTATTAAAATAAGGATGAGCAGTGGATGCGCTTGCTAATATCCAACTGCCATCTAACATAAGATAAAGTCAATTTGAGCCATATCAGTTTCTGCTCAGCTGGAAACTTGCCTTATTTTTTTCTCTCCAGTATTTATGTTATATGGCAGTGAGCAATTCTACACGCAATACATTTAAGCAATAAAAGCAGAAGAACAGGGATTTTTCTGAGGATTAACAACCTCCTGGGAGCCAATGATCCACAACCTTGGAAAGGGTCATTAACCCCAAAGAAATGTCCAGTGCTGAAGTTGTTATTGATATGAGCTGAAAGTGTGTGTATTTATCTGTGGAAAAAAAGGGGGGAAAGCAGAATGTTTGGAATTTATTTTCTACGTGTGACAATATCTTTAGCAAACCAAGTAAATGATGCTCCTAGAATAAGAAAAATGTCCTTTGTAACTGTTCATCATATTCCACAAATTTCAGCCTGTGGTATAACATGATGAAATGTATTTGATTATATGGTTCTTGAAAGACTCTAGTAATATGACACTCAGAGAGAAAAGACTGATAAATTGTTGTGAGGGAAGAGAACAGACAAGCAAAACTAAATAGATGATGAAGTTACTTGATTAACTGAGAACACAAAGGCATAAGAAAAAACAATTTCAGGGAGGACAATAAAATTAGAGGCAGTAAAAAGGTTGGAGAGCAAGAAAAAATTAAAATCTGACTGTAACTGTTTTCACATTTCGATAGTTTTCTCGATGGACTTGTGTGCAAAACCAGAGGTACTCTGGACACTAAGATACAGAAGTGCCTAATGGACATATTTCAGATGAAGTTTCTTTTTGGATGACTGACTCTATTCCAACATTATCCATGTGGATAAATTTAATATGTTATTTATTTATTTATCCATCCCCAAGAGCAGTGCTTTGTCATGGACAAGTAGAAATTCAGCAATTTCTACAAGAAATTGGAAACTACATTAGACTTCACGGACCATTGAGTTGAAGAGGCTAAGCAGAGAAACTATATGCTTTGTAAAGGGCAGAACACTTAAGAGGGATGGTTTTCTTTCTTTCTCTGATTTATGCCTCTTCTCCCAGCATGCGAGGGTGGTTTTAGGCATCAGCTGCTACTTTCTCTCTACATTGGATAACTGTTTTTCAGATTCCAAAAGTACTAAAATTGGTTTTCTAAACAGAAGCTATGTCTTGAATAAAAGATTTAATTTGAACTGTTGTTGTTAAATTTCTTGACAGAGATCATGAGAGGATATTCTGGTGCAGAACAACAGGAAGCTACCATATTTTTAATTAATTAAATCTCCCCTGGTAGCTATGGGATATTGCTTCACCTATCCAGAACAGATTTAACTTCTTTGACTTCTTTGGTATTTGCCTTAGGGCTTTCTTTCAAGTATTACAGAACTTCAAAGCCTAGGAGCTCGGGTCTTCTCTAGTGTTGAGGTATATCAGACACTGGATGCAAAAGCAAGCTACACAATCTGAGAGAAAAGCCTGACCCTGGATTTTTCAATCAGCCTAGGGCTATCTGAAAGTGAAAAAGAAAGCTCTGAGACCAGATGGAGCTGCAACAAAAGCTATTTAAAAAACTGGTAAAATATTATGTTTGATATTCTGACGTCCAACTTCTTAACATAAAGCTTGTAAAAGATGCGGTAAGAAAAAAGTTATACACATGGAAAACATATTCCTCTATATATTAGAAATATCATGGGCATTGGAGGTGACCATTTTTTATGCATTCTGTGCAGTACAGTAGCAAACCATATGCTATCAGGTGTAACATGTTTTACAGTCAAATCATTTTCATTCAGCCTCATACAGGGTTATGACCAGCAGTACACATATATATGGCTATAAAAATGTCCTGTAAATAAATTGTAGTTTTAATTTCTATTCATGGTAACAGTAGCATATATTTTACCTAATACATAAAATACCAAGCCTTGGAGACACAATAAAGGACGTTAGAAAAAGATAAGCTGTTCAAAAACCTAGTGTTTTTTACGGTTAATCATAAACCATGAATAAGTGCATTCATGTATATTTCACATTGCTTATTGCTGCCTCACTAGTGTTATCAGTTAAAGTTTCATATCGGTAAAACCATAAACATAATTCAAAAAGAATTGGCATGAATTTATTGCCACTAATAAAAAAAATAAAAAAGGAAAACAGAAAATGCAATTTTCTATGATGTCTCACAGGGCTTATAATTAATTTCAGATAGAAATTGAAATTAAATTACACATTATAGTCAGTAGAGGTTTTTTGGGGAACCCATCAATAGGTCATTTTTCTGAAGGGTATATTTACAATTGCACGTTGATGAAATACATGCATTATAATGCAAATGCAAGGAAGAGAGTCTGGAAAAACGTGCAAGAGCCATGTTCCCCTCACCATAAGAGTACTCTGACTTTTCTGTATATTCTCAATCTTTCAGGCATCTCCTTCCTGAAAACATAATTCCAGGTGTGCTAAAGCTCTTGGGAAGATTATAATTACCTTCAATGGTTTTCAAGAAGGCCCTGAGATAACAGAGAATTCTTCTATTAGCAGGTGCGAAAGACTGTTCCCATCTTATTTACCCTCATTTTACAGAATCGTTAATAACTTGGGGCATAATCAAATATAATTTTTCCTGATTCTACACTTGAATCTAATTCCACTGACTTGAGTGGCACAGATCCTGATCTACATGGTTGTGAAGGAAGTATCAAAACACAAGTTTCTAAAATTTTTTACAAGGTTTTTGCTTATGTCTCCACTGCTAATTTTCTTCTAGTTGTTCTTACCACATTTTCTTTATTTTAAAGTTGTACTATAAATACCTAGTAAAGTTTTTAAGTTTATGAGAACATTAAATATGTACTTCTACATTATTGTTTTAACAAGATGTAAACATGCTTAAAAGAAATTTTCTTTCTTAAGCTGTGCTTTCTAAATATGATTCTTCCAGAAGTCCTTAAATTAGATTAGTCAAAAGGTTTTAAAAAGTGTTCAGAACTAAGTTTTTCTGAATTTTAACTTAGGGTCCAAGCATTACAAGTAACCAAGACACTCTCGGTTTCAGTCAATCTCTATGCTTTCTGTGCGGGAGTTACTGCTTGCGGGAACAGCGTACAGCATAGTCATCCTGGAGATTCTCACTTGGCCACACCTCCACCGACTTTAGGGAAGGGGACTGTGTGTACACCCCCCATCTGTATAATTTGGTCTGTTTTGAAAAATGGCATATCTACCTGTCTATCCATGTGTGTGTGTGTGCGCGTGTGCGCACTTTTATCTTTTGCGGGAGTAAATATCTTGAGTCTCACATAATCCCAGAAAAGTTAACTTTATGGTTCAAAGGAATCTTCCAGCTCTGCAAATAGAGGCTTGCCTGCTTGCTTGAGTAGGAAGAATAATGCTTTCTAGAAAGGGAGTGGGGTTTTGATGACTAGTTTAATCCCTTAGTTAGGAAGAAGTTGGGCCAAATTCACAACTCTACAGGTTTCTGAGGTTCTGAAGAGTTACAGAGCCGCTGGTTACTGCAGAGCAAGCACCTTTCTTTAGCAGGGAAATCTGAATGGCCCATTTGGCCCCTATAATTTCCTCCTAGTATTCTTTACCACACATCATCTTCTGCTCTGCATCTCTTCTAGTTTTTTACTGTTTGTTTTCGTTTTCTCCTCATAGGAATAATATCTTCTCTTTTTGTGCTTAGTACTATTTTCATCACTGAACTAGCCTCCCAGTGTTTTTTCTCATGATTAGATTTTGTAAGCAGGCACTTCACTACACTGTTGTCCAAGTTCTGATAGCATGAATCTCTTAGAATGGAATAGCTTAACGAGCATGCACTAGTGCTTGTTAATACAATGTAATTCCAGCAGAAAAAATCTAAACAATCATTTTCTTCATTTGTGTTATTTTCTGTAGTTTCAATAACTGTAATTCCATTTAAACCTTATGAGTATTTGACAGCATCTATTTTTCTTTTTTTTACATGCCCCTCATTACTATACGCGCTAAAAAGAGGAAGAGTTGAAGTTAATATTTTTTAAGATTTCCAAGAACGAGCAACTACTTATTATGTATAGTGCTTAATATATTTTCAGCATAGGCATCTTTTAGGACCTTTGTAGCGACAAATGCCACTTTCCAACAAATGTCAGAAATAGGACTAACAGCACTGAGACTATTACCAATTCATACATATAATATTAATGTGTAGACAGAAGTGCAGAACAGCTTTTTCCTTCTTTCTAACTAACATTTACATAAAGGAAGACTAACTCCCTCCCTCAGGTCTCCTTTTTCTCTCTAACAACTCCAAAACTTCCCATATTTCATTTTAAGACTGATCAGTCTTCTTGCTATTCTCTGACCATTGTCTGACAGGTCCAAATTCTTATTCAAATGTAGTCCCAGAGCTGGGCAGACTACCCGTGATGTGTGCGGTGGAAAGGTTATGCCACATGTTTTACTGACAAACTCACGTTTTAGATCCCAGTAGCATGTCAGTCTTTCTGAAAACAACATGACATTGTCACACTGAGTTTTCAATACATTTCCTTCTTATACGTCCTTTCTGCACAACCAGTACTTTTGAGGTGGTGCCCACTCACAATGTAAGAATTCATTACATGTCTATGCAAAGGGAGACTTTTTAAAATTGAACCATGGGTTTTGGGTTTTTTGACTGATTTCTCTAGTCTGTCAGAAGTGTTTTACATCTGAATCCATCTCCAAGAGGGCTGCCACCTTTCCAAAATGGGTGGTATATGTGAAGTGAATAAGCTTATTCTCTTCTATCAGTCAGCTCATTAAAAAAAATTGAACAGTTCAAGGCTCAGAATAGACTTCTTAAGAATTATTGATATATTATTCCAGTTTGATAATGCACAATATTAGGTACCCCTTGAGTACGCTTTTCTAGCTGTTTTTTCAGTACTTCCAGTTTGGTTGTATTTTCTTATCTTGCTAATGAATATAATCTGCAACAGTTTCAAAAGCTTTACTGAAATCAAGATACACACTCCTCAGAATCATAGAATCATTTAGGTTGGAAGGGACCTTTAAGATCATCAAGTGCAACCATCAACCTAACACTGCCAAAAACACCACTAAACCACGTCCCTAAGCACCATGTCTACACGTCTTTTAAATATCTCCAGGGATGGCGATCCCACCACTTCCCTGGGCAAACTGTTCCAACGCTTGACAACCCTTTCAGTGAAGAAATTTTTCCTAATATCCACCCTAAACCTCCCCTGGTGCAACTTGAGGTCATTTCACCTTGTCCAATCCCTTGTTACTTGGGAAAAGAGACCAACGCCCACCTCTCTACAACCTCCTTTCAGGTAGTTGTAGAGAGCAATAAGGTCTCCCCTCAGCCTCCTTTTCTGCAGGCTAAACAACCCTGGTTCCCCCAGCCCCTCCTCATAAGACTTGTGCTCTAGACCCCTCACCAGCTTTGTTGCCCTTCTCTGGACACGGTCCAGAATTTCAATGTCTTTCTTGTAGTGAGGGGCCCACAGCTGAACACAGTACTCAAGCTGTGGCCTCACCAGTGCTGAGTACAGGGGGACGATCACTTTCCTAGCCCTGCTGGCCACACTATTCCTGATACAAGCCAGGATGCTACTGGCCTTCTTGGCCACCTGAGCACACTGCTGGCTCATATTCAGCCGGCTGTCGATCAACACCTCCAGGTCCTTTTCTGCCAGGCAGCTTTCCAGCCACTCTTCTCCATTCTTGTAAGCTACCACAGAGAGAAACTAGATAGATTTAACATAACTTGCTCTCGATAAATCCGTATTGGCACATATTTGTGTCCTAGGTACCATCCATGTGATTAGTTTACTTGAGTATCTGTTCCAATGTTTTACTGGAAATTGAAGATGAGCGAAATATAATTCTGATGATCTTACTTTCCTCCTCTAAAATAAAACAGCCTACAGTCACAATTTTCCAGCCTTTCAGAACTCCTAAGAGCTCTTACATATTGTATGTCACATTAAATAGTACAATTTGAAAATATCTGACTACATTCTACCTATCCTTTTTCCTACCTATTTCTGCACCTCATTCTTTTTCCCCCTCTCTTCTTGGTATTGATAGTGTGAACTACTCAATCAGAGCTGACCTCTGAAGAAGTGTGATTTATGTTTGATTGATAGTCTAATTTGTTATTCATATTTACTACTCAAAACTAATACTTTTATCCTTGATTAGGACTTTGATCCATGAATTGTACCGATTAAATAAATAGGATCATTGTGCATATGGCACTATTTAATGCTAATTTTTGCTACTTAAAATATCAGAATGTTCTCCTAATTTAAACTTACTGAACAGGGGAAAAATCATAATTTTTGGACAAATGTAATTATGTACTTACTTTGGTATGGATCACTTTTGAAAATAGCTTTTAGATATATTCTTTGGGCACTTAGCAGTCTGAAAAAAATATTCTGATCATCTTTTTCCAAGAGATATAGAAAGATATTATCCACTTATCTGCATTTAACACAATCTTTATACATTTTATTAAACCACCAGAAAGTAGAATCTCACTGGTCCTCTTATCTGCTTGAAATATTCTGCACCTGCTTTGGCTGGTACTGCCAACAAAGATTCAGTGGAGAATTTTCCATCATTTTTATTCAAGCAGCACACGAAATTTATAAATAATAAAAATTGATTTAAACCTGAACTCTTTCACTAGTTCTGCAATTCCACCAGTCAGCTTTCTCTCATTCTCTCATTTTTTCTATGTCAATGTATTCCACCCTTACAATACCATTTTTGATAAATACTGGTAACTTTTAGTGAACTCACCAGTCTCACATGCATTCAAGAAGCAGTCCTTCAAAAGAAACCATGCTCTAGTTTTGGTAAAAACAATTTCTGGTCTAATATAGGGTGTTTGATATCTTTTACTGATCTTTCACAATAATTCATAGTATGTCTTTTGAACATTTAAGGACGGTAAATTGCTTTCTCTTTCTTTCTACATCAAATTTTCTCTGCAAGCTATACTAGGGAAGCAGTGAAGCATGTTAACTCATGATTTCTTCTGAAACTATACTGACTATTCATTCAGCTCACTGCATGGAAAGATACACCTACACTGCACATGCTACAAAGCTGCTACAGAGTAGGGGTGGTCCTCTGAGAAGGAACAATCATGTAAATATAACTGTTCATTTTTGGCTTGGATTTCTTCAAAATTTCCTAGATTCTGATAAAACTTCTTCAAGTGATTCTTCAGAGAACAGAATGGAAAAATGAAAAAATAGATTATAAAATATTTTCACATGAAACGAAAAAGGAAAGTAACCTTTAATCTAGCAAAGACCTGAGCAAACTCAGCACTGATCCACCACAGAGCAAACCATAAGAACTCTGCTGCTCCCTCTCTCTGGTGCAGCCCAAATTTAAACTTGATAAAACTCTACTGAGGGTAGCAACATTAAAGTAGAAATTTGTTCCAGTACCTCCAGTCTCATTGAGAGAGTGAAACATTTCTCAAATGGCTAATCTATTTGAATTAAATTAGGTGAACCTAACATTCATTTCAAAATCTTTTGTTCCTCTTCTTGTCAGCCTTGCAATACAGGGAGCATAATTCTTGTCTTCTGGGAGCTGTTGCTATCAATGTAATTTAGATCAGCCTAGGTGACTGCTGTTAAAATGCATATATGAAGCTCAGCTAGCCTCAGGATTAAGGAATCAGAGTTCTCCTTTTATCAGTTTGCCTCTCTTTCCTTCCCTATTATCTTGAAAAATCTAATTTTAAGCCACCAAATGCTGTAGCTTTTACCATTTCTTTTTTATGACTATTCCACAATCTCCACAGCCTCTCACTCTAAATTTTATGTATTTTCATAAATTCTCCTTTCTTCTGCTGTTTATGCTTCCAAGTCATGCACAAAACAGTTTTTCTTCTTCCATTTTGTGGTAAGTCCCTTCAAACACTGAATTTAAAGGTTTCTTCATAACCTTAGCCCCATTTTTTCCACTCAGAGGGCTGTACGTACTTTGTAGTTATGACAAGTGGCTTGCTGTGTGCATCATCATTTACTGTAACTTATTTATATTTGATTTCAGTGTATTATAACAGCATCAGTTACAGGAGATTCACAGACTGCTCACAGAAGCAGGTGAGCCGTGGGCAGAAGGTCTCTCCTACTGGTTCTGTCACCAGCATGGTAATCTCCAGCAGAGCAGACTGTTATGTATTCGCCCTAAGCTGCTGGAGCAAGATGCCCTGGAATTAATTTGTTGAAGTCCATTTCTAGATGATAAGCACAAGATTAATACTTCAGGCTTCTGTGTATAACGAGTGGGAGGACAGTTTCTGCAGTGCTCTGGAGAACTGGTTAATGATGACAAACAAAAAATTAAATGTCACCAAAGCACTATGCAAAGGACTTTTCAAATAAAGTAGACATGGTTCTGAGTCAGGAAACTATCTGGAATTAAGCAAAGTCTCTAATTTACCTGAGCAATTAATTTAAGATGTCATAATTAAAACCTTTTGTGTTTGAGAAATTACTTTGCTCAGATGGTCATATTTAAAAGTGCTCATACTGCACAAGTTTAAAAGAGGAAAATTTGCTTGAAAAGATTTAGAGCTAGCTCTTTAGCTCTGACAGACTGGAACAGTTCCATTACTGCCTGTGGAGTTAACTGGATTTATACCTGGTGAGGTTAGAACTGACAGTGTCTAACACATAATTTTCCAACACAAAATTGTGAATTGTAGTCCCTGTCTTTTCTCACATTTCTTGTTTCATATCTGTACTTTATGATTTCAAAATTTTATTTATTTTAATTGGGTTATGCATTGCTTTTTTCTAAATCAATGCATTCTTGTTACATGCTCTTTAAAACTTTTTCAAAAAGACTGCCATAAGCAATTGCTTATCAAATCCATCCAAGTGCTAAAAAGCCAAATCAACGTGGTGACTTGTATGAGTAGAACTGTTGTGAATCATTTCTACACTTACAAAACCAGCATTTGAAAATAAAAATATTTGAAATGTAATTTATATCCACATATATTTTAATTACAAATGTTTTAGAAAGAATACTTCCACGTATGTTTGTATGCATATATAGGTACGCTTCCATGTAACAGATGGGGAGAGGAAATTCACTGGATCATTGATTTTCACTCCATAGGATTATGTTTACTAAATGGATAGTTCCAATTAACTTGTTTGATCTATTGCATGCAAACATTACTGATGGTTGCTAGCAAAAAATTACAGATAAATTAAAATATACTTTGAAAATTAATCTTTATAGTCTTAGATTTTATGCCATACCATAGACCCTATTTGTTACATGGAAAATGTGCATGATGTCCTTTAACTCACCTCAAATTTCAAAATTATTTGGTAGAAATCCTTCACATACATCTGACGTATCTATGTACAGAGGAGTCCAAAGAATGGGTGAATACAAACTTCATGGAAAACTTTACGGTGAAGAGATAACTCTTACTTTAAAAACCATGTAAATCTTTTTTTTTTTTTTTTTTTTAATAAGGAAAAGTATTTAAGTGTTTTGAACTAGCATTCATCCACTTCTCCTCTTTATTCATTCAATGTCTTACTTACACTTTATTATAACAAAAATTTGCCTCTTGGTCCACAAGACAGTCAAATGTTTTTAACATTAAAAACATTAGGATACCTTCAAAGATGATAAAGTGTTTTGCTAGAAAAGCGAAGCATTTTAAGGACAGTGTAGAATTAGTACGTGCTGTGCTGCTGTATCTAAAACGTCAATGTCTCATCTACAGAAACATTAAATGATTATCAAAATAATTTCTCCTCCACGAGCTGCTAGGTCTACACCTCTACCGGTTCAGCTGGAGCAGAGGAAACCAGGCTGAAGACATCCTCAAATTCTATTTGAAACACTACTGGTGCCTTTCTCTTTTCCATACTTTAAGAAATGCAAACCATAGAGACCCGTAATTGTAAAAAAAACAAAAAAAATTAAACTCCCCTTGCCTGCAGTTCTATGCGAAAAATATCATAATGCATTTTCTTTTAATACAACACCATTTTATGCTATTGAACTCAGTTTAGGTTCTTCCCTGAAAAATCAATATCATCATATTGCTCATCACTTTTAGCTTGTCAGATTCCTGTCATTTTAGAGAGAGAACTTTGTAATGATAAAAATCTGTTCCAGGTATGGCAGCATTTCATGTCAAATAAGGCCATTAAATAATTAGTTTATTTATACTTTAGAAAAAAACAAACCCAGATCTTGTATAAATATTTAAACTTATGAAATAAATAGATTTTTGCTTGTAATATATTTAAGTGTATACATTGCATATAGATATAGCTTGGCGTAAACACAATTTAATCTGTATTTTAAATGTCTGAAGTATTCTGTGATGAGAAATTTCAATATTGGAAATAATGTTTTACTTTAAGTAGTTTCCTCCAATACTGAAAAACAAAGAACACCTTACTGATATAAACTTTACTTTTATAAACAAAACAAGACAAATAAATAAAAGGCAAGCCATTTTGCAAGTACTGGAATGATACTGCCATACCATTTACTTTACAAAGATCTGCAATCCAAAACAGTGTGGGCATGAGAAAGAATGGAAAAGAAACAGATGTAAAGAAATAAACGTACACACTATGTAATTAAAATAAATATATAATGAAAAAAAAATAGTGGCTAGCATATAAATGCATACCTCGGGAATATATCAGGTTTTTGTTCTTTCTTTCCTACAACTATTAAGTAGAATTTTATTATCTTAAGTAAAGTGATCAAAGGCTTTTAATGATGTAGCTGTGTCTGAGAATACTGAAATATATGGATAAAAAGATTCTCCTCTAATCCCTGAAAACCTGACATGAACTACCTTAGGAATGAAAGTCATGTCTGTTTATAACAGCCAGCAGGAGACAGAAAATTGATTAAATACATTTCAGGGCTTCAGTGATTCTTAATCCCTCTCAGCTGAGTTTTAAATGTGACTGTCTATAGAGAGCAGTCTTTTAAGTGGCTATTCTTTTGTTTTCTTTTGTTTTGTTTCTCTTTTAACAGAGCAGTTATCTCAGAGATAATTACATAATTTACAACCTGTGTATTTTATGCTTTTTCCCATCAAAAAATCTGCTTCGTTGAATTCTATTGTTCAAACAGCAATTCAATTCTTATTCCACTGCTTCATAATCAAACATATTTATTGCCATATTCAAGTCCAGAGAAATGTTAGACATTCATCCTTCTTGTCTCCAGTTCATCAGTGATAAGTTTTGGTCTTACAGCTGTTAATGGTACTTATTTCTTTAAAGTCTCCAGGTATGCTTTGCTATAAAAACCTCCTTATCACTGGCAAGTCTTGGACTATCTTATTTTTTGAATACACATGTCAAATTGGATTTCTGACCTTGGGAGAAGTCCTCTCTAGTGGAGGTGATCCATTATGTGCTATGAAAAAGAAAGATGTGTTCCTGGTTCTCTCCTCACTCACAGGGTAAATTTCTAACAAGGGCTTCCATCAAGTCCCTGGGACCATCTTAGCACGTAATTGCCGGGTGGGACAGCTGGCTGGAGACAGGAAAGCTGCACGCTTGGATGCCAGCAAGATCTCGGGAGAAAAGTGCAGGCCAATTTTTCCACATGAAAATTCAGGCAAGTTTTGTGGGTTATCCCTGGATATCAAACAAGCAAGTGGAGACTGTACAGCACTGCTAGCAAGTGAGTTATGCCAGATTTTAACTGACTTGGGGTGGGTGGGGGGAGGCTTTTTTGGATTGAGAGTCTGAAACAAACCTCAAAGAGGAGCTATTCCACATTGACCAATTTCTGTGGTTTCAGTTTCCTCAGAGTGACAGTTTATACATAATTCCATGTAAATGAAAGAGNATGACATACACAGATTTTACCCACCCCTTCCCATATACAGTATGAACCATCACAGAACATGTCCATTAGGTTTAGTATTACTGTTTCTGACCCTACTCTCAGATACATTGTGATATTTAATCAAATATCCACCTTTGAGTGATCAGGGAAAAAATTTGCAATATGTAAACTGAAGAAACTGACAGAAGACCTCCTAAAGCTGTAAGCATTCTGCCGAAATTTCTGTAATGTAGCAGTATTTGATTTACTTCAACTATCCAGCTGAATTTGATAACAGAAGCAAAGACGCTTTTTATTAAATTCTAGCTGTTTAAAATCCTTTAAAGAATATCAAACTCCTGACAATTCATACGAACTTTCAAAAGATAAGGAGGAGAAGAATAATTAGAACCGTAACTGATCTAATAAGTTCTGGAAGATCTTGCTCCATAATGTGCTTGTAATCCCATTCTCTGTATTCCTGACTCTAGAATCATCCAAGAAAACAGATTTACCCAAAGATTTGGAGAAAAAAAAAAAAAGCCCTAACCTTTATATTGCAAGTGTAAAAAATGAATTAACTGAGTTCAGTTTTAAAAACTGTAATAACTGCATAGATTCAAAACCTAAACTTTTCAAATGAAGTTTTAGGTTTAATGGGCAATTTGAAGGAAGTTCTTGACTCTTTATCCTTTAGGGAGATAGTTCTTATTAAAAACAGTTCATACAGGTGTTATAAGAGATGGATATGGATATACCAAGCCACGTCCTGGTTGAGCCTGGATTACTTTCTTATCCCTCTATCCTGACTTCTTTCACTATTGCATAAATTTTCCATGTTCCCAAGATGTAGACTGGAAATATTGTACAGTCAAAGGGCCCATTACAGAGCTGAGATGTTTGGGCCCATCAGTACTAAGTATTACACATATATGGGGCTCATTCAGCATCATATGCCATTTTTACAGAAATAGTTGTTTTTACAAGAGAAGATTTGAAAACACTGAATATATTTCTTAGAAGTATTTAGATAGGAATGCAACAGCATATTAACAAAAATAAGCATAATTCTGTAGACTTGAAAGATGTTAAGTGAGAAAAGGAAAAGGAAACTAAACATTCAGACCTATCCATAGCCTTGAAAAGTTTATGCTAATGAATATAGATCTCTGTTTTCTAGGGAATTTTCTAAGGAATTTCTAAGGTCAGGTTATCCATGAAAAAAAAACCTGAATCCTTTTACCTTCAACTGAAGAATTTATTCAGAGGATTTCGTCTCTTCATGCATCTTATCTGGAAATAATGAGATGTAATGCCTCATAAATTATAAAACAAGCATGGATTTTGAAGTGACATGACTTTTGAAATGCTTGTAAGCTGTCAAAAAATCCCTCATTCTATTCATTTACAAGCAAAAAAAAAAAAAAGTTATCTCATACTTCAGGAATCACATATGAATAGAGCATTTTGAGCCTGTGTAGAGACACAGAATTTTGTAGATTGAGGCAAAGACTAAGGGTCCTGTAGTTCTTAGCGTTTAATATCATCCACTTCAGCCCTTTAGTCCCAAATTTCCAGATGTTCAGAAACTGTGTCAGACTGCTCAAAGCCCTTATGCCCTGAACAGATGGTAGAGTTTAAAAGTCTAGTGTGTGTACAGAAGTGTGCCAGAGTGCTCCCGTCCTGCCATGCACGCCTTGTGCAGCGGGCAGCTCGGTCTGTGTGTAATGCACTGGAGCCCCTTGAGCCCCTTCAGTTTCACAGAAGATTGTTTGGAGAGTCAATCTATGACCAGGATGTGTCGGATTCACTGTGTACGTGCTGGTTATTTGCCCTGCACAGGTGCAGCAGTTCTGGAATGTCTCTACATGTCATTATGTGGAGGATTTCCCAGATGAGAGGGTGGAAGCTGTCGGCACACAGCCTCCGTCCGCATCACGTGGCACTGGGGTTTTGTGCCACTGTTCGGGGCAGGGGTTGCCTGTGCCTTGGTATTTCCACTTTCATCTCTCGTTTTCTGTCTCTGAAAATACAGTGCTGAGGACTTCATCCATCTAGAGACAAGTGGATATTTTATTGCCAATATCTCTTGACAGAGTTGTGCTAATTGTAAGAACACGCTGAGCTTAGAAAAACTGAAAGGAAATCCAAAAGCAACCTGATAAATTAATATGGAAGTGAGGCTCGCAGAGTTTATTTAACTTTCATGGACAGTTAAGGATAAATTGTTCTGAGCAGAGGTCTGAGTAGAAAACCAGATTTTCAGGCGGGGTAAGAAAAAACCCAGTCAGCTTAAAGAGGACACGCTGCAACCACAGCCAAAATCTGAGGACCACTCTGAGCTCTTTTAAAACCGGAGTCAGTGATAATGGCTTAAGACCCTACTGATACGCAGAAAGATAAATAATTGCTTACATCAGTTGTGTTTTGACTGTTCCTGCTAAAATGCTTTCAAGTGAAATACTTGCCTTCATGTCGAATAAATGGCTGCATCGCACACTGCTCGGAGTTACCACTTTAGTTTCCCTGCCCTGGAAAGCTTTACATTTTGTCCAGGTTTCAGCTGCTGAAAAAAAAGGTAGGTTTTGTGGCTATACTGGAGCATACGGCCATGACGATGGGTGAATTTTCCAGGTGTAGCACACACAGATAGAAAGGATGTGTGGAATAGATACAATGTGCCTGCTTCTTTGTACAGCAGTGCTTATGAAAAAAACCACCACAATGAACGTGTATGCTACTGAAAACTAAGAGGCCTACAATGCCGCCTCTGGAAGGTGAAGAAAGGCTAAGACAAAAAGAACTGGCAGCTCAACAGCAGATTACATTGCCTAAGGTCGAGTTGCTCTTTGAACTGTGGTCTCCAGATCTACAGAAACAATCTTTTTGTGTCTATTTTGTCTAAGTAAATTAAGAAATTATTTTTTCAGTGACTCTTTACCAGGATCTACAAGAGAAGGCTGAAGAAAAGGCCAAAGGATGTGGTATTACATGTATATTTATTATTCTGCTACTCCTGCAGAATGTACCAATAATTTTAGATGTCATCCTCCACATCAGAGAGCTCCATGTCTTCCACATCCTGATTATCCGTCACAGGCTCCAGAGATACCATCTTGCGGCTTCCAACCACCAGAGAGCAGGAGTTATCCTCCTCTCCCACCCCCTGAAAAGGGGACTCAGTGCCTGTCAGAGACAGGGCGTCCATACTTGGAGAAGGGACAGGAGACTCCTCCAGATCAGGAAGCGTTGCTTTTAACTGGTCTAGCTTTTTCTTTAGATTGCTCACTTGATTAGCAAATGTTTTATAAGCCTAAGAAAGAAGGGACATCAGACTGAGTATCTTTTATAGGAAGAGAGCATGCCTCAATACTTCCATAACAAAAGTAACACACAGCCTTAGAAAACCACTTTGAATTACGTGTACCCTGCAGCAAGAACTCTGCAGTACGAACTCAGCTTTTCAGTGTGACTTGCAGAGCAACGACCATGAAAAAAGGGGAAGGTAAAGCCTTCTCTAGGTAAAGGCTACTCTTTTCTTATTGCAAAGCTGCTAAATTTGTTTCCATAGACTTTTTCTCAGAATAGAAATTCTAATGTTATCTTGATGTTTGTTTTAAGTAAGACCATTTCCTTTAGAAAGAAACTATATAAAACTGTTTCTTTTTCAGGTTAATTTCAAGCTACAGTTCAACAGACTATTCAGAACAATATAGCCCACGCTACTAAAAGTTTTTGATTAATTACATCTATATCAACTATAAGCTTACAGCCAGTTATGCAGTTTAACAAATTTCTCTTTTCTGTGCTAGTTCAAGAATTACTAGGAAAAATACCACTTCTAGGCTGTGTGGATCTCTTTAAAGGGTGCGGTTTAATATGGCAGAAATTAAGTGTATGTGATATTATCATCTACAAGTTCAGAAATAATTGTGCACCCATGAAAAATAAAGATAGTCACTCAAGCCCTATAGAGATGCAAATATTCATAACTCTGCAGAAGTCAACGAGGTTGAAAAGGTTTCTGACAGTGAGGTATGCAGTTCCCTTGAATGGTACAATCATGCCACTGTTTTCTTCTTGCTACTGTTTCTTCTGCATGTAAATCATACCTGCTTTTCTGCACTCATTAGATGCTCAGCTGGTGTAGGTTCATTACCTTACTAGCATACTGGCATGTTCCATACCCTTACTTTTCTGGGCTGTTTCTACTGCAGTGAAACAGCTCCTGATTTACACTATATGAGACAGGACAAAACAAGTGCATCACATGCAACTTACTGTTTTACTAAATCATTCATAATCTCATGGCAGTGTTTTTTGTGTATTTTGTATTACCCTCTTTCAGAATGTTCTTTTACCATACCATAAGAGAGAAATAAACATGCAATTACAAAAAATATTTGTAGTATTTTTGACTGGATAGAACATTCCTTGCTCACCTGCTACCGAGACTGTGCTGAGCCTCCAGACAGACTTCCAAGTAATTTAACAGGAAGAGGAAAGATGTAAATACACACTTTTTCCCCCTTTCATTTCCAAGGCAGTTCAAGCAATATCTGAACCAAGATTTGCTTTAGCGAGTTCCTGTTTCCTTTCTATTCTCTATCTGAAAATTACTATTTAGCTGTACACGGCCCACTGGGTTCTGTTGTCAATGAAGTATGTCATTACAAAGAAAGAAATACAGGCAAGCCAAAGGAAGGAAATACTCAGATGACAAAATGATTTTGAAAGCACAGATTCAATACATGTACACACAAATAGAAAATATTCCCCTGAAAACCTCCTGGAATTGGAGGCCGATCACCTCCTGGACCTGGAGTCTTGCAATACTGTCATATCATAGAAAACAAATGAATAACCCACCCCCCAGCCCCTGAAACAAAATACAACTCAACACAAAGTTGTGTGAATATGTTGTACACACAGGCCACCATATGATTTTAATGTAGGATTCGGAGGAAGGAAATTAAGTCAGACATTAACACATTTTAAGCATTAGGAGGCATTCTGCAAGTATAATGTAATGACACACAATATGTGTGGAAGAATCATTAGCATGACCAGTTTCAAATATGCCAGCATGATTAATCAACCTTCCTCTCAAATAATACCTCCCTCTCTCAAGAAAAGATGTGGAACTTTTTTTCTTTAAGAGTTTTCTTAACTCTTTTTTTTTTTCTTTTAGCCATCTGCATTTGGTATCTAGTTCTTTCATATATATGTGTGTGTGTGTGTATACACACATATATATTTTTTTATATATATTTATATATATTTAATTTTGCCACCTATTGTGTTCCCACTAATCGGCCATGCTCATCTAATAATACATGAATAGAAAATTAACACCAGACTGAAATAAGCTATAATGTTCTTCTGTTCTTCTCTTCAATGGAAGTACTTGATTCTAGCAAGAAGCTGAAATGCTAGAGAGGAAGAATAATGTATCAATATTGTGATTAAAATATCTTCTACCATAGTAGTCGCTTTTATGCAAACCTTGTAACATAGAAAAACGTAGCATAGGAAAGCTATTTAAAAAATTTAGTATTTTTCAGGAGGATCTGACAGCCAGAGAAACTTTGCAGTCATAATCTAAATTGTATATATGGCTTCTGCTTCTTAACCCACAAAGCCCAACTGAGGGATGCAATGCATAACTCAATAACCACAGAAGAAAATGGTTCATGAAGGAAATTAGCAGCATTGTGGAATTCAGCATATTACTGTAAATGGCTCACACTGTAATGTCAGATTACCAATTCTGTCATTGTGATATCTGTCATTTCCAACACTGGGTCTGTAGAGGAAGGGCTATTTTTTTTAAAGAAATACGGGTAAATCTAAGTCAGACAGAGGCTTCCTTTTCTGGAGCAAGGGCTGCTTGAGCACTATGGATTATCTGCTTAACTGAAGGTGTCACCAAGAGCATGCAGAACCTCCCAGGTGCACTCAGCATGGTGCCTCTAGTTGTAGATTCCCATGCCCCTGGACTCTACGATGCCACCAAAGGCTGTTCTCCTTACACTGCCCCTGGGGTCCCTCCAATGTCTCCAAGAAAACTTCTGACACGTTAACTCAAAAACGCCAAACTGCCAAGGATCTAATGAAAGAAAAAGGTCATATGCCTAGAGGTAGAATCACTTTTTCCATTGCATTTTTTGCAGCTAGAAATATCCCGCAAGAACCACTAACCAAAAGAACAGTCCACTAATACTGCTTTAATTAGAAAAAGCAATTGTGTCACTATATGTGCATCAAATAACATACTGTTCTGATCACCCAATTGCCATTAAATGGCTATAATATAGTGTAACAGTTCACAACCACAGACTCGTACTCTATGTGGCAGCTTGCATTGCAGCTACTTAATCTATACTTGGCTCCAGACAATGCTATCATTAGTCACTTGCTCCCACAATCACAAAAGCTGATTTCCCTCTCACTAGTACAGGCTGGGAAAGATAAATCTTTTCTCTCTGGAGACTCAAAATCTGAAGTATAAGGGGTGAGGTGCAAGTGCCAGAAGAAAGCCTGACATTTGTTTATTCCATTTTGTATTACTCTTACGTATCACTAGCTATTTTTATTATTGCTCTATTGTATATTAATCCTATATGATTATTATGAACTACATCTATTTTTATTGCATACTTTAGATTCCAATATATATTTAGAGAGACACGAGTAAGTACTGCTAAGATGAAATAGGAAACAATACTTCAATTACTAAAACAGATGCTGTTACCTTAAAAAGATCTTTATTTCATTATAAACATAATTTCACAGGTACATTTCAAGGCCACGGTGTGCAATAAGCTTTCAGGCTCCACCTGCTGCACCTGAGATTCATTTCTGAATGGTCTTGAGATTTGGTACTGTGTAGTGTATCTGTGCAAAAAATGACAAACATCATAAAAGAACCATCCACCTAAGGCTATAAAATACAAAAATGCCACTGGCCACTGGTCCTGGAAGTTTCTGAACTGCAGTTTACTGAAGACTGAAAAACGTATTCATGGTCCTCTTACACCTTTTGTTAGTTGTCTCCATGGCCTATTGTTAGAGACCGGGCGGTCTTTGGCATACCGGGTTCAGCTAACCCAGTGTGGCCACCCTTGGGTTCTTCTGGCATTATGATGATGATGACGACCAGTGATGGTGACTGTTAAGCCAGGTGGTATTACAAACTGGGGATGAGAGGCTGTGTCCCAAAGAATCAAACAAGAAAGCCATGAGTGAACAGCTAATTTTGTTCCCTGACATTGTCAACAAATGCTTGGTTTCCTTCTACTTCTGCTTTGCATTTGACAGTTTTGTTGGAAGAAGCAAAGAGTAGGCATCACAGCTGACTCACTCTTACAGACTAAAGCAAAAAACTATGTCCCCTTGCTTTGCTACCAAGGCTGCCTTCTGTAGTAATGCCAGCATAATGAATTCCTTTCTTTTACCTGATGCTTCTCATTCCTGTTTCCAACCATCTCAAACTGCCAGTCATTTAGCTATGCTGAGAACACTACATGGCCAAGCTAATAAATTTGATCAGAATAAAAGGTTGAGATTGGAATCTGCACACTAATCAGGTCTGATCTGTGATTTTGCAAACAACTATGTTAACCACTGTGGGGTAGAAAAAAAACCTGAAAGGCTGTAGTTTCATGAGTCAGTATTACTGCTACAGCCAGCAAGTCATGAAACCATCACCTAAGAAAGACCACTTTACAGACTCATACATTCTCTCTGACAAAAAATTCAAAGAGTTTTGATAGAATTTTCTTCCCTTTTTTTTTTTTCTTTTTTTTCAGATCTGCATTACTGGTTATATTACCAAAGTCTGTCATGAATTCCACAGGCTTCTGATGGTGCAGGTCAGTACTTCAAGCAGCAGGCCTGGTTAGATTCCTCAGCAGGGCCTAATGAAAGGGTTATGTTAAGGACATTGACCCATTCATTCCATCACGGTTAGGAAAGCATTGTGTATTTATGTATATTTCTGAACCAGGGGCTGTTAGCATGAGTTGAAGTGCAACTGGCTAATGAGATAATCCAATGCTATGCTGAACTGAGACTTTGTCAAAATGAATGATAAAAGCAGAAACGAAAAACTGAAAAAAGGTAATGGGATAAAAACTGTGAATGATAACAATTATATTTGGAACTCAGTGTTATGCTCATCACATAATAGAATATTTCTTATGAGAGTTAATTAGAGGTTGATTTGTAATTCTTCAAATCTCTCAAATATAAATACTTTATAAGGTCTTTTCCTACTGAAATGCCACAAACCATAGTTCACTATTATGTAAACGAAGAACATACAGATCTCCAAAAAGGAGGCAGCTTACCGACTTTCATCCTGTGATTCTGTGGAGAAAACACCCAAAGAATTGTTTTGTGCAGTTGCGAAAAGAGGGTAAGCAAAGAAACAACAGGGAAACTATCTCTGGATACTAAATAAATCCTCTTAACACAGGCTACATTTATCATTTGGTGAAAACACTAACAGACTTAAACGTTCTCCCACCCAATTTCTGCAAACAGCTAACAGCTAATACGTTTCAGATGAACATGCTTATAAAGTACAAACACAATGAACAAAAACCAAATCCATCTTCACAAGCTACTGCTGGTTTACAACAGTTATTTGACTACAAATTTCACTGAGGTCTATGAGGCTTTACACCCGCGCAAGCAAGAGCTGGAGTCCCGTCATGTAAGTGCTGATGCATTTAATCATACTTGCCTCAGTCTTCCTCTCGTTGTGTGTCCCCCTCCCACCCCCAGAAGTGCCACTGCATACCTAACAGCTTTCTGGGGCTGAAGAGCAAAATCGTAGCTTTCCTGCCACGCACAAGACCTGACTCGAGCCAGCCTTCTAACCGCTATCCAAATAACTATGCCGTACATGGCAGGATACAGCTTCTAGCACGGACAAACCTGTATACCCACAGATAAAAGGTCAGAGTTTTCCCTTGTACAGAGGGCTTGATAATGCTTTTAGTTAATACTTAGCATATATCTTTGCACTACAGAATCACTCATCTGTATGCACGGATGATTTATTACGTCTGTTTCTTTTACTGATAAGCTACTTCTGCACTTGACAATGGTCTAAAAATCTATGTTATTTGAAAAACAAAAAACATATTAGATTCTAAGGGTGACATAATCCACTGTGGAATAATTTAAAAGACCTCCTACCTATAATGTGGAGGTAACAATGCATCACAGATGGAACCAGTATGGATATTCTTGTATGCACAAGACATTGTCTTGGATTCAGCAGATTACTTTAGTACCTGCAGAACTTAAATCATCCGAATAAATCCTCTATGAAAGTAATCATACCTTCAAAATTAGCCATGTACTTAAACTGCTAGTTGAGTCAACCCCTAGAGAATTAAAAAAAAGAGCTTCTTTTTGTTATGAATGTTTTTCTTATTTAATTATTCTGCTTACAGAACAGGATACGATCCTTTTAGAATTATGTTTTAAAAAATCTCTCTCATTGCTTCATTATTGTACTCTATAGATGCCAACATATTTAGAAAATTGAGGTTAAAATCAAAACTTTTGGTGTTTGCAGAACTACTTCTACCTGTACATACCAGGATTTCTGTGCCTTTGCTAATGTTATCAAGTAAGCTAATTGACAAGTATGTGGAATCCAGTTTTCTCTGAGCTGCAGCAGTGTGTATCTACTGAATAATTTGTTTAGGACAGCTCTACTGGCAAGTGCTTCTTATTCTGATCTTCATCCCTAAGGAAAATTAAACTGCTTCCACTTTGAAAAAAATATACGTTACTCCTGGGTTTGTAATTCTTTTCTGGTTTTGTTACAGGAATCCCAAACTTATTATCAGCTTTTCAAAAGCCAGATGTTCCTGGCAAAGAAACATGTTCTCTGAGCCCACAGAGAGTGGGCTGCAGCTGATTGAAGGCATGCTGGGATGTTATAATTTTGTTTTGGCTTGCTTTCCTAGCCAAAAGAACCCTAGGGTCACTAATTGTCCTGATAAACATCTCTTCTGAACCATTTATTATGAAAGCAAATAATAAATAAAAAATAACCTACCATTCTAAAGCATAAAACGTGTAACAGTGCTACTGCTCATTAAAAAAAATCACTTTGGTTCATATCAAATGATTAATCATTAAATACAATTATATGAGTGTATATAGATAAACAACAAAGGAAGGTATGGAAAAGATATGGGAAAAAATCTTTGTTGTTCACTGTAAATAAGTACTTAAAATCTAAAAATGCAATACTAAACCATTTCCCGAGTAATCCAGTAACCAGAAGCTTGTTTACCATACCGCTTTCCTAAAGGCTTATATCTACAAAATATTTTTAATAGATATAGATACATTTATACTCTAAAACAGGAATAGCAAATAATGATTATCTGTTTTCAAAAAGCAATGTATCTTTTATAAAAAGTAGCACATCTACTATCTAATCAGGGATAGATGTCAGGTGTGTTTAAGTTATGCGCACCTACTTAATTTATAATTATAATCCATGGGTCTGCTTTCACATTCATTTTATATTGCTGCAGCTAGAGGTTCAGTCAGGCTAAATTTAAGTAAGTAGAATTTATGCATGTCCAATCTGGGCAATATCAGATTTTCCACTAGTGTGAATATCAAGCAGGTAAGTGTACCCACTTTTTGTTTATCAGTGGATATGATTCTACCAATTTAAATATTAATGAAAGGAAAAAATAAAATGTATATAGTTAATAATGATGTCACTCTTAACAGTCTAATAGATCTGTGAAACTACTACTGTTCCTAGACCACACATAGGTACCTTAAAGACATGTAGATGTTTTAAAATAAGTCCTGCAGGTAAGCTTGAGACAGTAATCACAAATCAAGTTAGTCCTGTCATGTCCTTGGCACTTCAAAAATCTTAGGGTAGAACTGCTGTCTTGCAAATGCCAATGCAATAAAGGTAATACTGATCTTCTTCATAAAACATGGCAGCAGAAGTGGGTCGGCATTGTGAACATACCCTGGTGGTGCTCTCCAGTGGTGATTAATACTAAGTCAAGAGCCATAACTCTGATGAGCCTTTAATACAGTAAACCAACGGAAGCAGTTAAGGGCATTGTCTGAAAGGAACAGAGAGGAATTTAATCAAGTTGCTAATATACTTTGACCGGGACTCTCAGGTACTCTTAACTGAAAACATGGTCTTAAACGGACTGCGACATTTCAGCTCATGGCTCTTAAGGGGCCAGTTACTCTTACAACCCTACTGAAAACAAAGAGCAGTACCTTAGTAAACATCCATCACTTTTGGAAGGAAAAACAATATTTTGCATTCACTTGAGTATTCAGTTTGGGTTAAATGTAAGATCTGATGAAGAATGGAGGACAGAAAGGCTGTATTCATGAAGACTAATTTAGTTTAGCAATGTTAATTTCCCTTCCTACAGTCAGTAGTCCATGGAGGGTTCTGCACAGGGAATATTCAAGCTACAGCCTCCTCCCTATTGTTAAAAAAGATTTTGCAACTGAAACAAAAACGCTAATAGGGATTGTGCAGATAATGCATTGTCTCTAACACTGACAGCATTGCAATCCTGAAATGTGACAGCACTGCACTGAGAGCCCTGGCACTCATCTGGATTGCCAGCAGTTTATGGACTAAAGTAATAACTGTACTCATTTATACTCATTAACTAATTGTGCTTGGATCTTAATGACCAAAGATGAAATAGTCACACATTACTCCATGCTGGCCACTGCAAAACAGCATAAGGGCAAAGAAAAGAATTCAGAATGGTCAGGAACATTGAACTACCTTAAAACAGATACACGTAAATCCAGCTCTTCACTAATCTCTTCACTAATTCCATGAGAAAATATACTCAGACACATGCAAAAATAGCCAGCAGTCATTCACTGGTATTGACAATATACAAACAACGGGCAGAGATAGAGACACTTTCTAGAGCAGTCTATACCTTTTGTTAGAAGACGTTATCGATCCCCCTCAGACTGTAAATCAGAAGGGGATTTTAAAACAGTTCTATTTCTGTTCTTGCTAATTAAAGTGGTACATCTTAATCAAATTCTTTCCTCTTCTTCTCCATTGAACACGCAGACTACCAATGGCTCATTTCTTACTAAATACAGCATTGACTCAAAAATAATTTTCCATATTAAACTACAAAAATGCACTGAAGTTAGCAAGTCTCAAAGTAATTGGCAAAATTTTCAGCTAGGATCTATAGTAAGTGATCTCTACGCAAGCAGTCTCTATGTGACTTCTACAATATTCCAATAGTGTTATAGAAAAAGCTATTCTCAATGGATTTTAGAAAATAAGAGGATTAAGTTTGAATGAGTTTTTGCACAGAAAATCTAATCTATTTAATAACCAAGTCAATCTGCATGTCTCTACTTCCAGTGAACCAGGAAAAGTCTCCTTGTATTGCTGAAATTTTGCATGTCAACCATACGCCAGGGTCCAATATCTCTGACCAGCTTCTTTTAGATATTCTGTGTGTGGAGGGTGTAATGTTTAATATCAGATATACTTATTTGAAGGTATTTGATGTTACACCATAACAATCACCATACCAGTGCGATCCACATTACCAGTCTCTATAATCTGATGTTGGGAAGGTATATCTGAGTTGAAGCCAAGTCAAGCCCGACACTCTCTTGCAAATTCTTTTGCTAGCTGTCCGGTGTTCATACTCGTGTTGGGCTGAGCCATGCATACGCTGCCTCAGTGCTGGCCTAGCTGACTAGGGGAGACATCCCCACTTTTAATGAACTCAGGGAGAAACATGTCCAGCCACCAGTTGATCCACTCAGCTGACAGAGCTGTTTATCTCAAGCAAAGGCCACCGCTGGTCCCTCCGCTTTGTGTTGAGATACAGTCAGCTACTTTGCACCAGCTGTGGTCGCTCACACCCTGCATCTGTCCCCGAGTTCCAGGGGCACATCACCCTCATCCAGCTCCTCTGAGCCTTCTTCCATGGCATAGGTCTATCAGTCAGTCACACTATAATGTGAGATTAGCCAGAATTAATTGTCAGTCTAAATAGCAACCTAGTAATCAGAGAAAAGAAAGAAAAAAAAAAAGGTAAGAGTAAGCTTTGCAAAACACAAATTATTTTACTCCCACTTCTTCCTATTAACATGGAAGATTTTGTCACCATTTTAAGCAGTTCTTTACCACTGTTTAGTAAGTAAAAGTAACACCACTTGTTCAAGGGACTTAATTATTGTCAGAAAGCAGGCAGAGCAGCCTCCCTTACCAGGGGGACAAGTAGGAGCTGAGGTGACCCCAGCACTGGTCGCATCTTACCGAGGGGGCACAGCCCAGCAGGGCAGAGCCAGTGCTGGTGAGGTGGCAGTTAGATGGCCCTGTCAGAACATGGGGATGAACCAGCTCACCTGGGGAGGGCAGCCACGGGCAAATGGGGCCGGGGCCAGGGCCAGGGCTGGAGACTCGCACTCCTACCAGCACTCAGGGCAGAACTGACAGCCCCAGGCTCAGCTGAAATGGGGTCCTGTGCACACAGGCAGGGCTGGGGAGACCCCAGGGGAGGCCAGGCAGTAAGGCCTGATGGNACAACCCTACTGAAAACAAAGAGCAGTACCTTAGTAAACATCCATCACTTTTGGAAGGAAAAACAATATTTTGCATTCACTTGAGTATTCAGTTTGGGTTAAATGTAAGATCTGATGAAGAATGGAGGACAGAAAGGCTGTATTCATGAAGACTAATTTA
Source organism: Burhinus bistriatus (assembly GCA_013397275.1). Taxonomy (NCBI): domain Eukaryota; kingdom Metazoa; phylum Chordata; class Aves; order Charadriiformes; family Burhinidae; genus Burhinus; species Burhinus bistriatus. The sequence goes on from VYXH01004078.1 coordinate 160,069, forward strand.
GTTTAGCAATGTTAATTTCCCTTCCTACAGTCAGTAGTCCATGGAGGGTTCTGCACAGGGAATATTCAAGCTACAGCCTCCTCCCTATTGTTAAAAAAGATTTTGCAACTGAAACAAAAACGCTAATAGGGATTGTGCAGATAATGCATTGTCTCTAACACTGACAGCATTGCAATCCTGAAATGTGACAGCACTGCACTGAGAGCCCTGGCACTCATCTGGATTGCCAGCAGTTTATGGACTAAAGTAATAACTGTACTCATTTATACTCATTAACTAATTGTGCTTGGATCTTAATGACCAAAGATGAAATAGTCACACATTACTCCATGCTGGCCACTGCAAAACAGCATAAGGGCAAAGAAAAGAATTCAGAATGGTCAGGAACATTGAACTACCTTAAAACAGATACACGTAAATCCAGCTCTTCACTAATCTCTTCACTAATTCCATGAGAAAATATACTCAGACACATGCAAAAATAGCCAGCAGTCATTCACTGGTATTGACAATATACAAACAACGGGCAGAGATAGAGACACTTTCTAGAGCAGTCTATACCTTTTGTTAGAAGACGTTATCGATCCCCCTCAGACTGTAAATCAGAAGGGGATTTTAAAACAGTTCTATTTCTGTTCTTGCTAATTAAAGTGGTACATCTTAATCAAATTCTTTCCTCTTCTTCTCCATTGAACACGCAGACTACCAATGGCTCATTTCTTACTAAATACAGCATTGACTCAAAAATAATTTTCCATATTAAACTACAAAAATGCACTGAAGTTAGCAAGTCTCAAAGTAATTGGCAAAATTTTCAGCTAGGATCTATAGTAAGTGATCTCTACGCAAGCAGTCTCTATGTGACTTCTACAATATTCCAATAGTGTTATAGAAAAAGCTATTCTCAATGGATTTTAGAAAATAAGAGGATTAAGTTTGAATGAGTTTTTGCACAGAAAATCTAATCTATTTAATAACCAAGTCAATCTGCATGTCTCTACTTCCAGTGAACCAGGAAAAGTCTCCTTGTATTGCTGAAATTTTGCATGTCAACCATACGCCAGGGTCCAATATCTCTGACCAGCTTCTTTTAGATATTCTGTGTGTGGAGGGTGTAATGTTTAATATCAGATATACTTATTTGAAGGTATTTGATGTTACACCATAACAATCACCATACCAGTGCGATCCACATTACCAGTCTCTATAATCTGATGTTGGGAAGGTATATCTGAGTTGAAGCCAAGTCAAGCCCGACACTCTCTTGCAAATTCTTTTGCTAGCTGTCCGGTGTTCATACTCGTGTTGGGCTGAGCCATGCATACGCTGCCTCAGTGCTGGCCTAGCTGACTAGGGGAGACATCCCCACTTTTAATGAACTCAGGGAGAAACATGTCCAGCCACCAGTTGATCCACTCAGCTGACAGAGCTGTTTATCTCAAGCAAAGGCCACCGCTGGTCCCTCCGCTTTGTGTTGAGATACAGTCAGCTACTTTGCACCAGCTGTGGTCGCTCACACCCTGCATCTGTCCCCGAGTTCCAGGGGCACATCACCCTCATCCAGCTCCTCTGAGCCTTCTTCCATGGCATAGGTCTATCAGTCAGTCACACTATAATGTGAGATTAGCCAGAATTAATTGTCAGTCTAAATAGCAACCTAGTAATCAGAGAAAAGAAAGAAAAAAAAAAAGGTAAGAGTAAGCTTTGCAAAACACAAATTATTTTACTCCCACTTCTTCCTATTAACATGGAAGATTTTGTCACCATTTTAAGCAGTTCTTTACCACTGTTTAGTAAGTAAAAGTAACACCACTTGTTCAAGGGACTTAATTATTGTCAGAAAGCAGGCAGAGCAGCCTCCCTTACCAGGGGGACAAGTAGGAGCTGAGGTGACCCCAGCACTGGTCGCATCTTACCGAGGGGGCACAGCCCAGCAGGGCAGAGCCAGTGCTGGTGAGGTGGCAGTTAGATGGCCCTGTCAGAACATGGGGATGAACCAGCTCACCTGGGGAGGGCAGCCACGGGCAAATGGGGCCGGGGCCAGGGCCAGGGCTGGAGACTCGCACTCCTACCAGCACTCAGGGCAGAACTGACAGCCCCAGGCTCAGCTGAAATGGGGTCCTGTGCACACAGGCAGGGCTGGGGAGACCCCAGGGGAGGCCAGGCAGTAAGGCCTGATGGTGCCCTCAGGGTCCCGACAGGTATGATCACAGAACCACAGAATGGTTTGGGTAGAGAGGGACCTTTAAAGATCATTTGGTCCAGCCCCCCTGCCATGGGCTGGCACATCTCTCACTAGACCAGGTTGCTCAAAGCCCCATCCCATCTGGCCTTAAACATTTCCAATGCCAGGGCATCCAAAACTTCCCTGGGCAACCTGTGCCTGTGTTACCACCCTCATCATAAAAAAAATCCTCCTGATGTCCAAACTAAACCTACCCTCTTTCAGTTTAAAATTGTTGCCCCTTGTTCTGTCATTGCAGGCCTTGGCAAAAAGTCTCTCTCCATCTTTCTTACAAGCCCCCTTTATATAGAAGGGCGGCAATAAGGTCCTTCTGGAGCCTTCTCCTCTCCAGGCTGAACAACTCCAACTGTCTCAGCCTTTCTTCACAGGAGAGGTGTTCCAGCCCTCTGACCATTTTCGTGGCCCTCCTCTGGACCCGCTCCATGGTCCACGTCTGTCTTGTGCTGGGGACTCCAGAACTGGACGCCGTACTCCGAGGCGGGGCGTTGATGAGAATGGAGTACAGATGGAGAATCACCTCCCTTGACCACATAATCAGACACTTCTATTACGTAGATGGTTACAGCTCCAAAGCAGTTCATTTGCCAGGCATGGAATAAGAACATATGCATTTTTTTAACTACAAGCCTAACACAGCTAAATCCACAAGATTTTAAACCTTACACTCTTGAGTAATTTTATCTCATCCTGGCCAAATTTAGGATTATTCAGGTGTCTAATCACACTGAGGACAAATATTTTCAGAGTGTTTTTTATTCAGTATTTAAAACCTTCAGTAACTCACTAGCCAGGCACGGGTCTCACTGCATTAGACGTGCTTCATGTTTCTTTCACTGATGTGTCAGAGATCAAATATGAAGAGGTAAATTCACAAACAAAAATGGAAAGGGTCAGCTAAGTAGAAAATATCTGTAAAGTTTATTGATCTGGTTAGCACTTCACCTTGTCTTGTAGAAGGTAAGTAGACTAAATTACTGTACTATGCAAATTCAGTTTTGTAAAGTCAGCTTAGCTCTTCAAAATGCCTACCAGTATTTGTGGGGCAAGTTGGTCACTCAGCTGCCAGTGCCTTATATAAGTTAAGTGGGACTGCTAAGAAAACTCTGAAATACTTCATATTTAACAGTGATTTGTGTCTCCCACATGCATCCTTTTGTCTGTCAATCTGGCCAGCAACATGGTACGACGTTTCCTCCTCTCCACCACCCCACCCCCCCCGACTCATTCCCCCAACTCCCGTCATATGCACAAAGTAACCTCTTGTTTCTTGTCACAAAATGTAAGACTTGGATTTTACATCTTAGTTAAGGTACTTTAATGCTTGGTTCACCCAGTTTCCACAATTTCGTTCCTGAATAATTATTTATCATAATGCTATCGCTTAGACATCTGGCCTAGGAAACCTTAATTTTCTTGTGCTTTGAGGTCTGGACTTTTGTTTGAGAAAAGATAATTCAATGGGCAATTGGAATTCCAAAAAGTACGTATCTAATACTCTGTGATAAAAACAATCTCATCCCAAGCCTGTAAACACTAGAATTAATCTAGAATTAACACACTACTGTTTGCAGAATCAGCCACTCAATGGCCAGCAACAGAACTGACCTAAACCCTCTGAAATTCAAAAAGATACCAACAGTTTAGTTTTTTCTGTTAAATTTGTTCACAAGATGTTAAAAGTTTAACCTGGAATAAAATCCTCATTTTTCCTCAACACAGTGTTTCTCATTCTGTACTTTTAAACTAGCATGATACACACACACACACGCACGCATACACACATCCCTTAAATATCTTATCCCTTCCTAGGAAGCCCTTGCTTGTTTAAGAAAAGGAAGGATCTTGTTTTGTTTTTTCTCATCCTTCTTTCTGAAAATAAAGACCTGAAATTCTTTATATTATTTTGTTCTTTACTGAAGGAGCTCATTAAAAGTAATATTAAGACCCTTCAATCTTTAAAATATTTACTGTGTTGATATAAACTGAATCCAGATTACAATAGTACAGCTAGCACAACTACTAGCAAGTTACAAGTGTAGGCTATACCTATAGTGCAGCGAAGAGGGCCAACGATATCCTGGGCTGCATTAGGAGCAGTGTTGCCAGCAAGTGGAAGGAAGTGATCTTTCCCTTCTGCTCGGCACTGGCAAGGCCACACCTGGAGTGTTGGGTCCAGTCCTGGGCTCACCAGTACAAGAAAGACATCCACATACTGGATGGAGTCCAGCTAAGGGCCGCTAAGAAGATTAAGGGACTGGAGCGTCTCTCCTATGAGGAAAGGCTGAGACAGCTGGGGCTGTTCAGCCTGGAGAACAGAAAGTTCAAAGAGGATCTTATCAGTGTATGTAAGTATCTGAGGGGAGGATGCAAAGAGGATGGAGTCAGGCTCTTTTCCGTGCTGCCCAGTAACAAGACCAGAGGCAAAGAAGTGCAGAAGAGTTCTTTTCCATTATGAAATTTGTACTAGTTGGTGTTTTATTTATTTGTGGACAATCTGACAGTAGCAGCCCATTCTGGTGTAACTGGAACCTTTGATTACTATAATTTTGACTTTGTAGGTGTCATTTCCTTGTTTTCTGGTAGACTGAAAATGCTGTCAACTGAAATAAGCCTTATACAACTGAGTGGCCCCATAAAAAGGAAAGATATTTTTTACACTGATTCTATAAATCCTGACCCCACTAAGCCAGTCCTGCTGACACTGAGGCCTTTTGTCGATGTACGTACTGACAAAGACCCTTCAGTGCCTAATACTACCATCACAAAATGTCTGGAAACCATTCATAAAGCTGTGAGATTTGCCCTCACAAAAAATCCTCTCTCATTAAAACAATATCAAAATCTATTCCACAAGTTAAATTTCCTTCTGCTTACTGTAACTGGATCTACACTTATTTACACTGACCTTTTATCTCTTCAACCAAAGCCCAGGCTTTCTTTTATTCTCTGTAATACTGATATTCTGTGAAGCCTATGTTGTATGTGTAGTCAGGTTTGAACTGATCTGATTCAAAGGTTTCTGGAGAGCCTTAGAAAAAACAAACCTTCAAAGGTTTTGATAGGAAAAGCAGAGTCACTTTTGCTCATTTGAGATCCACAACTGAGAAGCCCTCATTTAAAGACTGATCAGCAATAAGATTTGCTTTTATTTTGCCTGAGGTGTCTCTACTTTGCAAAGGACCAGTCATCCTTCTGACTGAGAACTGAAGAGCGATTCACACTCATCAGTCTTATTTTCTAGAGATAACTGATTGTGGGCTAAATCCACAGGTGGGAGAACTCTCCACCTTTGCTAAAGCATACCAGAGAAGAAAAGTCCAGAACCAGCCAGAATCTGTGACTGACTCCCTACCTCAGAGGTGGAAGTTCTCTCATCCAAGGAAGAAAAGACCTGGGTTTGGTCTCCTCTGCTAAAACAGCACCTATATTTTATATTCAACACTTCTGAATTAAACATAGCAGCTGGTCTAGGAGTTTAGGTATCAGAGTTCAAATCTTAAGCACCATTTTATGCCTGAAAGTCCTTTCTTGTCCTAGCTCATAGTATTTTTCTTTGGGCAGGAGTCATGACCTGAGAAACAGTTGCTGCATCAGCTGCACTCTTCTCTAACCTGCAATTGTGGCTTTGTATCCAGCTTTTCAGTATGCAACTAATGGTGAAAAAACAATATTTGCAGTATTTTCCTAATGAAATATACTGGATTCTGCAGTATTCAATAGGAAATTTCTGGTCTTTCCTGAGACAGGAGGATTTTCAGTTCACACATTTACAGTTGAAGGGACATGAAGCTTAGCATGACAAGAAGAAATAGTCTGGGACCATGATGTATGGCTTATTGAAGCATTGGAAGATGATGGTTTTGTTAACCATGTAAGTATGTCCAAATCCTGCAAGCAATATATGAGTATACAGCTTCTCTAACACAGCTACTCTCACTTGCTGTGAAACAGGTGTTCACTGAAGTAAATCTAGACAGAGATATAAATACTTGAGTGATTACATTCTGATAGACATTCTAAGTTTTGATTAATGTTTTCTGTAGACATACCAGTGAGATAGATAACTGTGTTGGCTCTAGTATGTGCTGACTTTTCAGTTTCAAATAGTTTTTAATGATTTTTTTTTTTATGTCAAGCAATATGACACATAAAATCAAAGTATCTGTGAGTGATTTCCTCTCAATTTGCAGTAGGAAAAGGAGAGAAAGTATAGATCAGGTTGGTAGAACGAGTAGGTTTTGTTCTGCAAAAAATGAAAGTACATATAAATAATTGTGGAAATGCATGTTGGATTAAGTTCAGTGACTCCATAAACCATTAAAATGGCATGCAGCATCAGCAAGAATAATTTCTGCTGAGTAGACTGCTAAGAAAATAGTAGAGATTCTAGAAATATTTCTTTTAAAATATACCAAGAGCAAAATGAAATGTGGTTCCTGCTGTCTGTGTAAAACCCTGCAGTCTGTGTAGAAACAACAGAGCTTCTGTTTTCAACTACATTGAATGAGTAAGGCAGCCATGAAAATATTTCAGTTATGAACGCTTATCTTCCCACTCTCCACATATTTATTAATTTATACTATTTCAATATTGATTTTGCTTCTTTAGAGGTAACAGACTATCAAATTGTGTTTAAAGCATACAATTTCTGCAGGAAAAGTTAGACCGTGGCCAAAACAAATGGTATACACATCATCTCTTAATGATGCCTACCCAGGGGTATACAAATCGTTTGCAGATGGGATCCTTATTCTTAACACTGGAACCTGAGAGTAACATTATACATAATGGTATATGTCATCTCTCTACTTGGGATTTAAGTTTCCTGAATTACTTGGACACTTAAAAATCTTAGTCCCATATCTGCCTCTATCACCATTAGGAACAAAGACTCACAACAATAATAACTGTTACTGAACAATGCCTTCAATGAAACAGTCTGGTCCAATTCAAAAGTTTATAAATTTAAAATCGACTTCCAGTTCTGCAGTATATCAAAGTGATTAATGTGTATCTTGAATTATTTACTTGTACTAAAGGTTCCTCAAACCAGGACAATATGTTAAGGCATAAAGCACTTGAAGCAGGATAGACAACTGAGACACTAAAAGTAATATTTCACTATTTTTTTTCTATATAAAAGTTTGTATATTTCTAAGTTTTGGAGTCTTTTAAAGAATAATGTTTTTCTCTAAAATTTTCTTACGTGGTCTAGACTGTGATCACTGCAAGTGATCACACATGATTCTCAAAGTGTGCTTCTATCTGTACCTGCTGCCATTAAATCCTCCATAATAAATTAACTTCCACCACAGAAATGCATCAGCAAATCCCATCTGCAGAAGCCCTGTTTTTCAGAGGCAAATGGGTAAGCCTCTGGAAGGATTCTGATCTGAAAAGCAAGAAAGTCTAAAGACTCGGCAATCACGGGTTTTGAAGTGGAGAAATTGTAAGGGAGTGTATTGGTGTTACATGGTATTCTAAGTCCTAAAGTTTGCAAAGACATAAGCTTAAATGCTGTGGGACTCTCAAGTTGCTGGAGATACATCTGTAATCACTGGCATCATCTGGGATGATTTAATGTGCTGTTTGGCCAGTGACTGTGGATCCTGCTGTGGCAGCAGCTGCTCTCTCTTGTTGAACAGATTCTGCAGCCATATCTAGGGAAATGTTGATGACGACAGCTCTGTCCCTGCTGCCTGCCTGATCTCATATCTCTGGATTTCCCCTGCCTGATCAATACCAGCACACCTTTAACTCTCCACATCCCTGCAGATCTCTTTCCCATTTGCCACCTGTGGCCCATGAGGTCCTGCGCCAACACCTGTTTAAGTCATTGGGAAGACTGATTGGAGGTAACCAAATGGGACACTTCAATCATCTTTAATTATCAAAAGCAACTGGTGTTACTCAGTAGCACCGGCATGGATTAGGTTGCTGGTGTGGTCAGGTAGAGGAACACCAAGTTCACCACCAATATGTTTGATAAAACTGACAGAACTGTCCTTACAGCTCTTCCTCTGTGTGGTCTACACATGCTCTGAAAAAAGAAATCCGTAGCCCTGAGACTAGAAGAATAAGGGAAGAAAATGGGTTAAAACAGAAAAAAAAAAAAAAAAGCAAAGCCTCAGAGAATATGGTACATCATGAGAGTATAGATTCACAAGGACTAGCATGCTAGCAATGCTCTTAGCGTGCTCTAGAGCACTGACCTACAACTTGCCTTTCCTCCAGGATTTTTTATCTAGAGATTCAAAAGGATATGAAAGTCTGGAAGCAAAAAATCCATGAACTTGAGGAAAGCTACAGTCTCCTGATTAGTATGGCATTCTTTGTGTTATGTTTAGTAAGCAGAATAAGAAGAATCTCCTCATCAGTTTTATCAGTCCCTTCAGACATGACTTGTGTGAGAAAACGACTGAAAATCAAACAGAACATTTCCATTTTGTCAGCTGCCTGTGGTTAAGGATTAACTCAAAAATCACTGAAGACTTAATTTTGACAAGTAATAAGTAGCCCTAATGGGCCACACTGAAATAACAAAGGGATGGAGCAGTTCAGACAAAGACCTATTTTCGGAAGTGGACCCTCAGACCAGTCTATGACTTGTACAACCTTGTGAGATTGCTGTGGATTCCAATTCTGGGGCTGCAAGTGGATTTGCCAACCCTTACCTCTCCTGGGGCCCTTAGGAAGGCATGTGGAGGGAAAATCTTGCCTACAATACAAAGCTAAGTAGTGGGGGGAGCTGTTCATCATTATGTAGGATCAGGTACCCCATAGCACATCCAGAAAGAAGAGGAGAGGAGAGGAGAGGAGAAATGCCATTGGCAGGAACTACATATTCATTTACTTGATACCATGAGTGAAATCTCTGCTCTAAAAAAAGAAAATAAATTTTCACACAAGCTACTTAAATTAAAACACAGCTTGGTCAAGTATCAGCAACTAAATGAAACTTTAAGTGTGGGAGATTTGAGGACAAGGTATTTTCAAGTGATCAGATCTAGCTACCTTCTGACTTTTCTGGGGTGATAAAGTCACTCAGCACCTCAAGCTCTCTCAGGCATTACAGAATTTTTCCTTTTGGTGAAGCTTTTGGGCACAGCTGGTGTCACATGCTATCTCCCTTACCTTCCAAACGTAAAATACAAAATAATTAAATAAGGATCCAAATGAATTTCTGTCTTAGGTGCAAGTTTCTGTAGAATACTAAGCTCGGTTAGATCCTCATTGACCATGTGCACAAGCAACAAAGAACACAAGTAGTACAGCGACTGATAACAGTCTAAGCAATATAGTGCATGGTGAGAGAGGTGTGGCTTGGATTTTTACCTTCCTAAACCTGCCACTCATGCATACAAGTACAGACTTTTTTCATGAAGCAGCATTTGAATGTCTGAAAAGTCTAAATACAGATATATACAATTCATAATGTGTTTACATTTGAAGAATGGCTCTCAAGTTAACACTATTGGTATTTAACTTCCACATATACGCCTACTCATTTTGTAACTTGACTGTTTTTCTGACAGTCACGTATTTACTCACCTTAACACTTCCAGTTCCTTTTTTTCATGTGTGTATGTGAAGGTGTTGTGAGTTGAATACAAATGTTACCTTTTCTTTTAAAGAAAGCAAGGGCATTGTTCTTCTGACACTTTGATCACAGTATTTCTCAGACTGGAGACACATAGCTTTCCTTATGTTTAAAGGTAGGTGGACAACTTTTATTTAGATGTTATAACTACATTAGGTTAGCATCAGGATAATAGTTATGTCTGATTTCAATGAGTTAATATAAAGATACGGGAGCATGACATAAAACCTTTTTCAGGAAGAGGTTTTCTCAGCTATGCTACACTATACACCATTTCATTGTGTACAGTTCAGTGTATATACCTACCCAGTAAGTACTTAATACTTTAGGTAGCTTATTAAAATTACATCTATTCATTGTTGGAATGGCCGTTAATTAATTTGTAATTATCAGGTACTCAGATCTATTTTTATGTCACTCTGGTTACACTATGAATAAAAAATTAAGCTGAACAAATGTGAAAATTTACATAGAAAAGAGGAGCAAAATTAGCCTCTAATTAAAGTGGACTTCTGAAGGAAGGAATGTCAAAATTTATATTTCAATTTACTCTGAAGTCTTAATCTGTGCTCTGAGGCTGCATTTAAAGTCAGTAAATATACTCCACTATGTGTCCCAGTACCTGAACCCCCGATTATTCAGATTGGTGATATACGGTGAGCTGTTGCTGCTTCCTTTTCATAAAAAATCGAGTGCTTCTGCATCGGCCAGGTTAGACATGGCCTAAACAGTGTCAGAAAGCAGCTGGCACTGCTCAATCAGAAGAAATAAATGTTTTACCCTTGTAGAACAAAAAAAATGTTTATTTTCAACTACTTTGGCTACATTTCCTGTTTTTAAAGTTGACTTATCTAGCTATTCAAGAGATATAATTTGCAATCTGTATTTGTACAGTGCCTGCTTAACACAATGAAATACTGCCCTGGATTCTTCTGTCGGCAAAAAAACCATGATAACAATTAACAGTAATAACATAATTAACTGCTCTCTTGAATTGTAATGCAAACCAGACGTGCCTGCCTTATTTGGTAGGGACAAAGTTCAGGAAGGACTTCCGGGAAAAGTTCAGAATGAAGTTTGGAAGTAAAAAGGAACTGAGCTCTTCATCGTGTCTGCCTGAACAGCGACAGCCAAGCCGGAAACTTCTGCAGGGATCTTTCATTAAGGAAGAGCCTGCCCTTTCCCCTTCTCCTCCTCTCCCCATCTTCTCTCTAGGTACTTGCTGGATAAAAAACATATTAACACAGAAATTTAAAACTTCACTTTCACTTCGATATGGGTGACTGGAGAAAGTTATGCCATCCAGTAGCTGCAACAATGTGCTCTGCACAGAGCATCTTCAGAGAAGAAGTGAAAAATTTTGTGTTTACTGCTGAGACAACTTAACGCATAAATGAAAACATACATACATGACTGAACTTTGCTTTTAGGTCCATGGTTGTTCCAGAAAGTGATAATGCGTGAAAATAATACGATGAAAATAGAGAATGTGAAGGAATGGGAAAAAGAATGAAACTGTGTCTGCCTACCCTTCCCCCACACCATAAAAACCTGTAGAAATGTGGTTTAAGCACAATCTATACTCCATCATGAACTAGAAACCCTAGCTCTCGCTTCTGACTCATGCGGAGAAGGGGTTATGATGACTAGCTTTATTTTTTGTGTTCAAATTGGTCATTTCAGGTCCAGCTGCCTTTTCCCTCTCATATATGCAAAGCAGAGAAGATTTTTCTATGGTTAGCAATTTATTTAGTATACATTTGTAATGGTAGTGAGGGACTTTTCAATTGCTTGTCTGCCACTAGATGCCACTAACTTGTATTAGTCATACTTACAGTGTTCCTGAAGCCGTAAGTTTATTATCAGCTTTGCCATTTTATTTTTTTCATAGAATTAAGGGTTCTCTCCAGCACAGTATAAAGCTAATATTTGGTTGTTTCCCGTTTACTCCAAAGTTTCCAGTTTTTCTTTCTAGGGCAGCATCAGGCTACCCAAGTACTACCGCATCTCACTTTTGCTCCTCAGACCAGCTGGGTTTCTAATTAGAGGTGGGCAACTGCATTTTACCTATTTCTCCTATTCAGGTACACCAGAAAAACCAGACAAGATCAGGCTTGAATATCATCCTTTTCAGTAGCCTGGCTTTGTCAATGACTTCTATAAAACTGAAGAAACTTTTACGAGAAGAAATATGTGTGGAATACATAAAATACTTAGACCTTCTCCCACTTTCCAGCCACCAATGAACTTCATTATCATGATTAACTAGTAGTTAGACTGTCTTCAAACTTAACTTCAAATTGTATGCCTAAACAAGCATCATGAGCCCTTTAAAGACTATTTAAAAGATTCAGGTAAATAAGGAGGAATTTGCAAAAAACCAACCAGCCTCCTGGTTTCCAACAGAAAATTTGAAATGGGCAAGTTTTTCCCCTTCTGTGGACTTCTAATTTAACTGTAGCAAGACATTTCCCTCCATTCCCAACCCCCCAACCCTGTCATAGTATTATGTTCCCAACCAGTCCTTCACTTCAGATGACAAATAGCTTATTTACTCACATCGGGATGTAAGGTGCCTCAGTCATCATTCCTCCTTGCTTGAGGATAATCTTTGTATCCAGGAAAGTGCCCTAAACATTCATTTATGGATGTTCCAATTTGACAGGACTGTCTATGTCCTGTTGAAGCTGCCACACACTGCATGATGACCTTAATAGCTGCAGAAAAAGACAGAAAAATGACTGTTACTCTACAGCCTACCAGTTACCTTCTCTTTCTTGGATAAGACAATCTTTTTCAATTAACATTCTGCTCTTTCATAGTAAATATCCAGGATTTCTTAATGGAAGCAATGCTGTCTTTATACAGACGAAGAAACTGAAAGTCTGAGAGATTAAAAGCACTGCTTAGATGCAGGTGGTTGACCTAGCTTTGTCCACTCTCTGAGCTGGCTGAAATTGAGCCAGCTTTGATCCACACTAGCATGTGGTGTTGCCCCAGCAGTAAGTTGCCTATTAGCATTTCAGAAGGCATGGGTATCTCTCATGTTCTTAATCTGTCTCTCTCAAACCTTATCAGCTTTTTGTTCTTAGTACTTAAAACTTTCTTTAATTTCTAGTGGTCTATTTACAATATGTGTGCAGCAGAGACTGACACCTAAGGCTTGCATATGCCGGCTCTGATAGATGAAGATACCAGTTAATCTGAAAGTTTGCTCCATGTGTAAGTATTATAAAGTTGCACAGTGATTACAATAGAGAATATCAGAATGTGGAGAAAGAGTGTGTTTAGCTGAAGTGTCGTGTTACCTGAAATCTCTTTTATTATGCTTCATATACAGTCTCTGTGAGTAGACAACAAGCCCAAAGACAATTGAAAGTGTGGCACAATAGACTCCATTTCTGATACATAATTTGTTACAGGTTGCAAAGACAAAAGATTTTGATAGTGTAGCTTTTGACAGTTATGAAGGTAGTTATAGTTGAAATCCAGCTGTGGTAAAAAATAAAACAGAGATGTAACATCCCAAAGAAACTTCAATATCAAAGCACAGTGCTGTGACATGTTTGGGGAGGTCCTACTAACATTCTCACAGTATTTCAAAAACAAATGGAAATGTAAGTAGAGGGACTTTTAAGTTAAAAGTGAAGTTTTGAGACCTTCCCACATGTTTTGGGTTTTTTTCTTTGCATTCAAAACAAGCCACATACCTTCTCGGTAAAGTTTAAGATACAGGTTCCCAGATGACACATCGTAGTCTCATTAGTAACCTCCCATGTCCAAGGCACTGCCAGCTGAGCCATTTCTTCTGTGTATTCACAGAATCACAAAATCACAGTGGTTGGAAGGGACCCCTGGATATCATCTAGTCCAACCCCCCTGTCAGAGCAGGGACACCTAGAGCAGGTTGCACAGGATGGCGTCCAGGCGGGTTTTGAGTGTCNAACCAAGGCTGCACCCAGGTTACTGCTCAGAAGTACATGAGGAAATCAGAGCCCCTCCAAGATTGCATCTTGTCAATTTTTCAACATTTTTCCAACTTTGTAGCCACTTCATCTTCTCTTTTGTTGAAATCATATTTATATTTTCTCTTTTAAGCCTGGAGTAAATCTGACAAGTACACAGTACATTATTCCTCTACGAATAATAGATACATTTAAAGCATAGTAACAAACTGATTCACCTCCCTGTTCTCCTCTTCCAGAGGGGCTTGCAGCCCCGATACAGACACCTCAGGTGCCTGCAGAGTCTTCAGCCAACAGTGACCTCCAAAGCTCAAAGTTCGCAAGTCCGCAGTTAATAGGCAAGAGAAGCCTAGTTTCAGCCTAACAAGAAGACATTGACTACACTGGCCATAATTTCACACACCTCTCAAATCATCAGTATGTCTGTATAGTCTTTGCAGGCAGCTCCCTCAGTGGCCTCCCTCTGCCTGTATTTTGAAGAAATGCAAGTGTTTCTTTCTATTTTCTGGGTCAGCCAGAAGCTCTGATCACATAAAAATGAGTCCTATGCACACTAGGATATTTTGTAATTTTGGATTAACAATTCTGTTTTGTCTTCTAGAGCAGAAAAGACTCAGGTCTGATCAGCTTGAAGTCTGAACAGGGTAAGACTGGGTCCACCACACAAACGAAGATCTTTCAGTGTCATGATATGCCCTTGACAGTGCCAAAGGAGATGTAGTTGTGGTAGCCTATGCCAAAGGGAAGCAGAATGGGCTGCAGAATCGCATGACAGTCAGCAAAGAAACATGTCGCAGCCCTGTTTTTCCAGCATGACATGTTATGTGGCCCAAGTCATGCTACTCCTCACCTATATAATGCAGAGCTCAGAAAGCCTGTAACGACCGCATTGATTGCCGGATGTCAAGAGTGAAAAGCATCATTACAAACTCACAGTCTGACATCCCACAATGGCACCAGCTGTCAAACGCTCTATGGTGACTCCTGCACCATGCTTGCACTAGAAAATCTTCCAGGGGAAAAAAAAATTATGTGAAAACGGAGGGAGATGTTCTTTCACTGGTGAAGCCCTTAAAAATTAGCCATTAGCTTCAATGAACATAGAATTCTTCTTTTCTTTGCCTTGCTTTACTTTTGACCCTCACAAAATTACATTGCCTCGCACTGTAGAATTTTCTATAGAACATTCTAATATGTTCCTTATTAAGAATGTGTTTGCATGAGAGCAAGAACAGCAAAAACTGCCCTGTTTTTGCACTCCAGGATGCTACAATTTCAAGAGCAGATTTAAAACGAATGGCTATACAGCACTGAGCAAAACTGAGAGGAGCCAAGGAAGAGACACAGAACAGGAACACACCTTTGCTCACAGTGATATTATTGGCACATTTGCATTGACTTCCAGGAAGAAAAAGTTGGTGTTTTACACGATCTCATTCATTATACTTATACACCTATAATTTTACTTGAAAAGTCAAAATGATGTCTCTGCTTTTTGTTTTCCTTTTCTTAAATTTGCTTGGCAATGTAAGAACTACTCTGGGGAAAATTCTGACTCCAGTTAAAAAGCAAACAATGCCCTCCCCAAACAACAACTCTCCAAATCTCTTTTTATTCACATCAAATTCATTTGGTCAATTATTTCACACTGAGGGATGGATGACTTAATAGACTGCTGGGATACTGATATTATGCAATACCAGAATTACAGATTTCTATCCTGATTGTTCCCTAATTTCACACCAATCTAACGGACAAAAGAATCGTTTTTACAAACACAGCAGCTGATCTTCGGCAACTGTCCACTGTGAATTCTTTTAGCCCGTGGTAAATGCAAAATAAATTGAGTTTGCTTAGCCTTCTTTCATGCTAACCTAAATTAAGTTGCATTTGCCACAGGCTAAGAGCACTCAAATAGATATTTATTGTGGATCTGCTAACACGCGGAAACTAGTACCCCACAGTAACACGTTTGTTTGATGTCTCAGGCAGAAAAGGTTTAATGTTGCAAGTTCTCACATTAAGGAATAAAATTAATAAACACTTTACAATTTAGTGCCATATCCTGTGAAGCAAAGTGGGGAAGGGGAGACAGGGTAGATCTGAATGTGAAATTCCAACGTCCTTTTGTGGAAAGGGGATACAGAAGCTAAGCTGGCAATCCGAGATCAAATACAAGTCCATTCAATTCATGAATAATGGGAAAACAGAGAAAAAGCAGCTCTTGATTTAGGTATCTTTTCAAAGATGGAGTTTCCTTATTTGGACGCTTAAAGTAAATTTTGGATGATTATTCAAAACTCTTAATGACACGCTTTCTGAAATTTTCCTTGTATCATCCTTACAGAGAGGACAAATTCAGTGACTGTTTTCTGATTTCACAATAATAGTCTGACACCTTACAGCATATCTTCATATGTTATCCTCCAAGAGTTCCCTGAAGCCATTAAATAATGCTTGACCTCCATGCATTTGAGAACACAATAGCCTTCATTTTATGATTTAAAATCCAGTAGTATAATTGAAAGCTGCAACAGCAATTTACTAATATTAAAAATACTTTTTAGGAGAGATTTGCAATTAGGAGATTTCACGTAGACTTGTCAATATCTACCACACTTTTTATATGGGAAGGGATGGGATGGGATGGGATGGGATGGGATGGGATGGGATGGGATGGGATGGGATGGGATGGGATGGGATGGGATGGGATGGGATGGGATGGGATGGGATGGGATGGGATGGGATGGGATGGGATGGGATGGGATGGGATGGGATGGGATGGGATGGGATGGGATGGGATGGGATGGGATGGGATGGGATGGGATGGGATGGGATGGGATGGGATGGGATGGGATGGGATGGGATGGGATGGGATGGGATGGGATGGGATGGGATGGGATGGGATGGGATGGGATGGGATGGGATGGGATGGGATGGGATGGGATGGGATGGGATGGGATGGGATGGGATGGGATGGGATGGGATGGGATGGGATGGGATGGGATGGGATGGGATGGGATGGGATGGGATGGGATGGGATGGGATGGGATGGGATGGGATGGGATGGGATGGGATGGGATGGGATGGGATGGGATGGGATGGGATGGGATGGGATGGGATGGGATGGGATGGGATGGGATGGGATGGGATGGGATGGGATGGGATGGGATGGGATGGGATGGGATGGGATAGTTCAGCAGGAAGGGACCTATAATGATCATCTAGTCCAACTGTCTGACAGGGCTGACCAAAAGCTAAAGCACGATATTAATGGCATTGTCCAAATGCCTGTTAAACACTGACAGGCTTCGGGCATCAACCACCACTCTAGAAAGCCTGTTTCAGTGTTTGACCACCCTCTCGGTAAAGAAATGCTTCCTAATGTGCCGTCTATATCTCCCCTACCTTTGAACCATTCCCATGTGTCCTATCGCTGGATACCAGGGAGAACAGATCAACACCTCCCTCTCCACATCCCCTCCTCAGGAAGCTAGAGAGGGCAATGAGGTCGCCCCTCAGCCTCCTTTTCTCCAAACTAGACAAACCTAAAGTCCTTATCTGCTCCTCACAGGACACTCCTTCCAGCCCTTTCACCAGCTTTGTTGCCCATTTTTTTGGATGCATTCAAGAACCTTAACATCCTTCTTAAAATATGGGTCCCAGAACTCCACACAGTACTCAAGGTGAGGCTGGTTATACGGTGTTTAATGTACCCCACAATCACTGCTTCCTGAGCAACTTTGAGCTCTGTTCCCTGCCAGTAATTTGCCACATGGGCATGCTTACTCAATACACAGAAGAACCAGGAGGATGGTGAAAGACCTTAGCTCCCTCCACTCTCATGAAAAGAGGTCAAAGAACAATAGACTTGTTTGTTTCCTATTACCAGTCAACCTTCGTATGGCACTGGAGTCCCCAGATCTGTGGGGTTTTAATAGCAGTTGGCTATGTGCTGTGAATTAACGAATTTCCATTCCCAGTTCTAAAGCCAAAAGCCCAAGAGAATAACTGACTTACTCACCAAGGTAAACCAGCAGAAAAGGAATTAACAATCAAAACTACCTCTGCTCTAACAGAAGTTCGATTTTTCTAACAGCTTTTATCCAGCAACATTTCTCAGAGCAAAATTTTACATTCTAGGGGGTCCGGTCTAAGAATAGATAAATACTAGAACTGGTCACAAAAAGAAAAAAAATATTTTAAAAGAAATATTTTTATTTTGAATTGTACGCTTGCATTTGTTAGTTTTCCTGTGTATGTGTAGCATGAACGCATTTTTCCTTTCTTTTTGAGGAAAATCTGTATTTTGGAGAGTGAAAAAAATGTTTACTGTTTTGTATCATTTTCAATAAATATTGGGAGAGCAAGTGTGAAGAAAGAAGATTTTCCCCCTCCTTTGTGTTTTAATAACATTACTTTCTTTTTATTTTTGAGCATGTAGTTTTATTAACTTTAAGCATGATCCAACATCTAGAGATCTACACTTAAATTCTTGCTTAGTCAACCACTGTTTAAAAAATATTTTACAGAAATCGAAGAGCTGTAAAGCAAGACACTCAATGTTTCTCAATATTGCTATTATAAAATGTTACCTTCTGGCTAATGTCTTTTAAATTAGGTAAGTTAGAGTGGCTAAGGAGAAAGAAAACAATTCTCACAGTCTCCCCCAAATGCCTAGTAAAATTGTGTGGTGAAATTCAAGCCAGTTAACAGGTTCTTTGCTGCGAGTGCTCACATTTGCATATTCTGAGTTACGGCAGACCAAAGACTTATGTTCACTTACAGAGAAAAGGAGGCTTTTACATGGTGCTTCCTGGGCTACTCCTGCATTTTAAGCAGTGGCATCTGTTTGTTGATGAAACAAGACGTGTATCTGTGTATGGTTTTTTAAAAGTAAAATGACGAGACTTAAAGCCTAATCGGCATGCCTCTAATAATTCTCCTTTTAATACTGAAAATTTGGTGTTGCCTTAGCCATACCTAATTTTGAGTTCCTATTTTGAGAAATCCTAAAGCAGGATAATACAGGTAAGATATTTTCAGTATTGTTTCATCATGCTTGGATTTGGTATTTAGCACAGCTTATTTGCAATAGACAAGACTCATTTTGAGCTATTTTACAGTTTTAGTTAATTTTTTTTTGCCAATAAAGTTTTGAATGTTGGCTTCAAGAGAAGAACCACTTCCTTTAACACTCACAGAAGTCAGCAGGGACTCAGGGTCAATCAGCTCATTTGCCCATCCGGCTTATTATCATACAGAGGTGGATTTGTTTTCTCATAAAATACAAAGTTGAAGCTCTCCTTTTCCACCAGTGCAAAATAACCTTATAAGGCTTGAGGTTATAGCTCCCTATATCTTCAATTAAGTGGTACAAAATGGCTCAAGAACCATCAAAACCAGTATCATTCTTAATCTGTAGGTACTTGCTCTGATTTCTAAAGAATTCCATGATGTTCTATGCAAGTGAAGTCCTGTTCACTTTTAAGGGACACTCTCAAGTTGCAAAATTAAAGTCTTCACAATTTAAAACTTGTATGTGATATGGTCATGGCCATCCATGGGATGTTCATAAGGATCACACGTATTTCTTTTAGGTTTTGAAATCTTGTGATATTCAGAATTGATCGAGGATTTTGCTTAAAGAAGAACAAAAATTCATCCTTTACATGTGGCATAGATGAGTACATATCAAGTGACATGAGCTGACCCTCCGTCTATGCCAAAGAAAAACATGTTTCCTTCCCTGAAAATATTCTAGAGCACCGGCTACAACAGTCTCTGCCACCAGCCAGTCAGCCAGGGACTCTTCCTGCAGCTGGTCAGTCAGAGCCCTACCACTTGCCCCCATGGGCAAGCTAGAGCCCTACACAACTTGCACCAGCTGGACAGCCAGAGTCCTACACCATTTCCTCCAGCGAGCTAACCAGAGCCCTGAACAACTTGCTCTGGCTGCACAACCAGAGCCCTACAATAATGCCCAGCCAGGCAGCCAGAGTCCTATTTCCACCAGCCAGCCAGCCAGAGCCCTACAACAGTTTACTGGTCAGCAAGCCACAGCCCTATTCCCCCCAGCTGGAAACCAAGAGCCCAAATCCAATTGCCCTGGCCAGACAGTCTAAGCCCTCTTTGCACTGGCTGGCAAGCACAAGCCATACACCATTTACCACTGATAGCCAGCCAGAGCCCTAACGCTCCCCCCTGGCCGGACTGCAAGAGCCCTACAGAACTTGCCTCAGCTGCTCACCCAGAGCCATATTTCCCCTGGCTGGAGACCCAGAGGCCTATACCAATTGCTGATGGTGAGTGAGAGCCCTACAACACTTGCCTCGGCTGGTCAACCAAAACTCAATTTCCCCTGACCGGCCAGCTGGTGCCCTGGCCAGCAAGTCAGAGCCCTACACCACTTGCTGCGGCCCGCCAGCCAGAGCCCTACATCACTTGTCCCTGCCATCCAGCCAGAATCTCACACCACTTGCCTCAGCTGGCCAGCCACACCCCAACACCATTTTCCTTAGCCATCCAGCCATAGTCCTAAACCACTTGCCCTGGCTGGTCAGCCAAAGCCCTACACCACTTGCCCCGGATGGCTAGCTAAAGCCCTACAGCACTTTCTCCAGCCTGCAAGCAAAAGCCAAACAGCACATGCCCCAGCAGGTCAGCCAGAGCCCTGCAGCACTTGCCCTGGCCAGCAAGCCACAGCCCTAAACCACCTTCCACGTCAGACCAGTGAGAGGTCTTGACTACTTGCTCCAGTGGGCAAACCAAAGACCAACACCACTTCCTCCAGCCAGCCAGAGCAGAGACCATTGCCTAGGAAGGCCAACCAGCTCTGGCTGCCTTGGAGAGTAACCTCCTGCTGAACCAGCCATGGCTCTGCTCTCCCTCACTGTGCAGGTGTTTGGGACAGGTTCCTTCACCACGTTAGGGAGAAGCAACATGATACCCTGCAGATGCCTGCACACTTCTTGCTGAATTAACTGCAAATAACTCTTGACTTGTAAAGAAATGCTTTGCAAATTATAGACAACCGTATTGTTAAAGATAAACATGTAAAGCTTGTATTTTAAAAAAAGTAATGGCACACAAGGAAAGTTGAGGAATTTCAGCCATTAAAATCTACAGTCACTTACTCCTTCTTCAGAGATGCCGTATGCCTACCCCTGCTGCACTTATACACCCTTAACTGAATGACAGAAACCTGTAAGCTTTCCTTTCCAATTAAAAGCCACCTAGCAGACACGCAAAGCTCGCACAGTTAAACACTCTGCAAATTGAAGAAGTAGCCAGGGAATTTTCAATATTTACTTAGTTTTCCCCTGCAAACAGGAAGAAAATCTAAGCTCACAATCCATTTTGGAAATTCCCATAATATCCTGTTTGCAACTTCAAGTAGCAATTCTCAAATTCATCTAAGGTTTCCCACTCAGTTTTCAGACACTTTGTACTCATTAGATCTCAATTTTTCAATCAACCACAGGGTTGGGTGTCTCCAGAAATGTCATTCATTATGATCAGATCATGATGTTTCTCCGTTGTGGTGAGTTGACCTTACCTGGCTGTCAGAGGCCAGCCCAGGCGCTCTCTCACCCCGTCCTCAGCAGGACGGGGTAGAAAACAGCACGGAAATGCCCATGGGTTGAGATAAAGACAGGGAGATCTCATACCCATTACCATCACAGGCAAAATGGACTCCACTTGGGGAAACTAATTTATTCCCAGTTAACAGAGTGCGATAGTGAGAAATAAAACCAAAACTAAACACACCTTCCCCCCCCCCCTCCTTCTTCCCAGGCTCAGCTTCACTCATAACCATTCTACCTCCTCCTCCCCAAGAGGACAGGGAATGGGGTTTCAGGTCAGTTCATAACGCTTTGTCTCTGCTGCTCCTTCCTCCTTACAGTCTTGCCCGGCTCCAGCGTGGTGTCCTTCCGACAGGAGACAGTCCTCCACAAGCTTCGGCAATGCGGGTCCTTCCCACGGGCTGCAGTTCTTCACAAAATGCTCCAGCATGGGTCCTTTTCCACGGGGGTGCAGTCCTTCAGGAACACACTGGTCCAGTGTGGGTCACCCATGGGCCACAGGTCCTCTCAGAAAACTTGTTCCTGTGTGGCCTCCTCTCCATGGGATGCACCTTCTGCCAGGAGCCTGCTCCTTCATGGGGTCCTCCACAGGCTGCAGTGTGGATATCTGCACCACCATGGTTGATTCTACAGGCTGTAGTGAAATGCCTTCTCCACCATGGTCTTCTCCAGGAGCTGCAGGGGAACCCCTGCTGGGGTGCCTGGAGCACCTCGTCCCCCTCCTCCCCCTCTCCCCTCGGGGCTCCCAGGGCTGTTTCTCACACTTTTCCCCTCAGCCCTGGCTGCCGGGCAGCCTTTTGCCCTTTCTGACACCAGCTTTCCCCGCAGCGGCGCCGCCATGGTGGCTGCGGGGCTCAGCCCTGCCCTGCGCTGGGTGGGTCGGAGCCGGCTGGAACCGGCTGTGTCCGGCTCGGGGCAGCCCCGGCCGCTCCCCACAGGGGCCGCCCTGCAGCCCCCTCCGACAGCCCAGCCCGGGCACCCACAGCCCGTACACTGCAGTTGAACAATGCCCTCCCTGCCTACCGGCTCATCTGATTGCAAATCATGGGAATATTTGTGAAATAGGTTTGGATCTACATTTCCAAATATATTTATACTGGAGATAATATAAAGATGGTTTCCTCCCTTTATAGTAACAGGGAAGAGCGCTTTGCTGCAAGAGAAATACGACTTAAGCCAATGTAACTATGTCTTAAGAAGAATAAAAGCAATGAAATGTGGCTTTATATTAATTGAATAATTCTCTTGGAGAGATGTATAAAAATATTCTAGGGACAAATCTAGAAAACTCTTCACATTTTTCATCCTCTCTCACCACAATGCAGAAAACTGCTGTCTACCTTTGGTGACGCTCAAGTATTTATTGCATCTGATAGTAGTTCTCTAAAAGGCAGACAATCATCTCTTTAGGATATGTGCCAGATTAGCAATATCCCAAAACTTTAGCACATAACCCTTATGAAGTGTTGTTGGCACTGGTGGCTAAGGCACTTAATTTAATGAGATGGGCTTACCATCGCTGAAACTGCTGAATGTAGTATTTTCAACAGAGCCAAGGAAAAATCTAATTCATTAAACCTCCGAAACTGTGTTCAACTATTGTTATTGTGTTGCAACATTTTGAATATAAATACAAAAGGAAATAGTATTTCACTCTTTGAATTTGCACATATTGCTGAAGACCATTTTCGTTCCCCTGCTGATATGCTGTATTGTCTTCCTGGCTGCCACAACATAGCATATGATTACATACCTGATGCCTATAAACCAACAGCAAAACACACAGTTGTTATTGTATGCAACTATTGTCTTCTGTAATGACAAATGACAGCACGCTTTTGCACTACAATGACTCATCTCTGCTAATATGGAAACTAACAAAAGAAAAGAAAAGAAAAAAAGTAATGCCATCATTCATGATCATAATTTGAAATGGGAAGAAAATTAGATTAGAGCCTTTAGGAAAAAAGTATCAATCCCCTGGAACATGCTTTCACTTTATTTATTTTGTAAGAGAAAACAGACGTAAAAGAAAATTATGACTAAGACAATGAGGAATTAAAATCTGAAAATTTCTGCTATTGAATATTGGCCGATTACACTTCTGGTTTAAGATATGGCATTTCTTCACAAAGCTGTATAGGATTTCTCAGACAATGTGAATAAAAATATATAGCTAGACTGAATTTCAATAAAAACTGAAATTTCTTGTACAGAAACCTGTACCCAGCCCAGTCATAAATGCCTTGATTATGATCATCCACAAGCAGCTTCACAGTAGTGTAACTCTACCAGAATAGAGGATGAATTATGTGAACTGTACGTGCATCTTTTTCAGTTTATCTCACATTCCAGTTGGTTATTTCTGCATCTGCATTTTATCTCTAGAAAACCGAAGGCCAAAAGTTCAACGTCTTGTGTAAGGGGATGCAAAAAGTGTGTACCTAGATTGCAGTCAAGTCCAACCTAGAGGCCAGCCTCCTCCCTCTTTAATGTTGGCAAAACTCCCATTCCTGCCCCTCCAATCCCTTTGATCTTGGTTCTTTGCCTCCCTTGCATAAATGTTCTTTATCCTGCCAGACAGACAGCTCTCTGGAAAGCGGTACCTCAGGAATGAGGTACCTCACAGAAGATGCCACGAAACTTCAGATTACTGTACAGCACCAAAATGTTTTAGTTATTAAAGGTGATTTCATTATTAACTGCGGGGAGGAGTTTGTGGTTTCTTTTTTAAGGTCTTCATAAATGACTCTTCTTTTCAAAATTGCATCTGTGCAAGTATTACAAGGTTTGTATTTATAAGCTAGATTCTCACTTCTGTCTCAGATTATGTGCAGGCTATGGTATATGTGTATTGTATAAAGTATATTGTACTCTCTCCTGTCTCACTAAGATTTTTAGAACAAGAATACAGAAAAATCAAAATAAATAATTCATTTCCACGTTTCTGAGATCTCATTAATGACACAAGTTCATTAGTCTGGGCTTGGAGATCTTTTTCGGATCAGATCGTTTAACTTAACACAGGGTATGGGATAGACTAAGGCTGCAAGAAGTGGGACCCTGTAATGTCTTTATGTGCTAGGGTGAACAGCCTTTTTAAAGAGTCCTATCAGTAACAGCCTCATGAATTTACTGGTACATTATTTGCAAAAGGGCCTAGAGTTGATCCCCCAAAGGAGATGCAGCAATCTCTAAGAGTTCTTGACACGTAAGTGGCTTCACTTACTGCTTAGCTGCTTAGAAGCAGGGTCCTACATGGAAAGACCATTCTTTTCCCATTGTCACAGAAATCAGAGGCTTCCCACAGATGCCACAAAGAGCTGTGAATTCTCTTATGCCACCACTAGTGAATAATTCTACAGAAAACATTGCATGGCAAGTTATTTGCTTTTTCTCCCTTTTTTAACATTTGCATTATATTGTCTTGTTATGTTGCCTTGAAAACTTAAAAACTTCCTGGTAGTTTTACTTTTCAAAGCCCTTGGGCCAAAAACATGTGTGTGTGTACATACATGCATAGCCAAAATTTTTAACCTCGGAACAATACACAGAAAGACTTTCAAATTTCGTTAGATGATAAAACCCATGCCACTCCAGTAATACCAAAATGCGAACCTCCTCAATACCATACCATAATATTTTGTAGCTATTAAGTATCGCCCTTGAAATAAACCTTTGCGATTCATACTCTCTCTCAATTCCTGATTTAAAGTATCGAGTTTCACTGTAATTTTTGAGATAAACTAAAATGTTCTGCAGCAATTATGAGGGGCCAGAGTTGAACAAACCTACAGAATTTTAATGAGTTTGCAGTGGTAATTATTTTTAATTGCCTTCCATCTCATTAGAGTACCAGGTGGCAGCTATGTAACCTCACCATGGATGCCGATTGTCTATATGGCCACATATTGCTCTGCAGACGCTAATGAACAGGCATTTGATGTCCAAAACCTCCGCAGTGTTTTACTAACAGCAACTTGTTAGTTCCTTTGAACAAGAGGAGTCTGACTCTGACCTCACTCACACTAAAATTAACTGCAAAGATACCACTGCGTCACACCGCTTCCAGCAAACTTTTTTAAATAACAGAAAAGAACATATACATGTGTGAATATATTATGTTCCATTTTCTACTATTAACTGTTTAAAGGCTTTTCATTTTACTTACCACTTTAGAAACAAAAAGAATTTTGTCAGTTCACACGGCAATATAGCAAAAAAGGAATGCTCCTCTACACTTCCTTCCCTTCTGCAATAATTTTGTCTTAAAATAATATTATTCATAAAAAGAGTTACTTTCTCATGTGATTAGAAGAGAGAACTTCAAATGGACAGAAAAAAGCCGTAACAACAGAGGTTTGCCCTATATGTCTCTTGACTACTAGAGGAATTCATATGCTGTTCTTTACTATGAAAAAAAACCAAACCAAACCAAACCAACCAACCTAGTTTTGGTTTAAGAAAGAAACATAACATTGTGAATTTAATTTCACAGTTGTGCAAAAAGGTACAGCTCTGCGGGATCAGTACTTTTTAATATAGGCAGATTAGAGACTTGCTAATAACACCAAACACTATGCACACAAAAAAATCTAATCTATAAAAACAACCTTCTTTTTCCTACTGGAATAATATGATTGTTACATCTTGTTATTAGGACTGCTTAAGAGTTCTGGCTTCCAGATGCCTCAAATCAAAATGATTCCTATTTAAATTATACGGTATCAATGAAAAAATTCTAGCTGTATGCTAAGCACAGCTTTGCAACATATAACAACCTGTGATGAACTACCTGCAAAGTTTAGACATTTCCTCCACTATTTTGTAATAGGATGAAGCTCTAGGACATAAAGCTTGTAATGCAGTATCATTAGGTTCTCTTCTTTCTGTCCAGATAGATGTTGATTTCTTTATACTTTCTTTTTTTTAATAAATAAATTCTACAAAACAATTGATCAATTTATTTCCTGTGTCCTTTTATTCTTACCTGTATCTTGTACCTTCTTCACAGGTATTTATTTCAGACACCTCAACTGCAGAGTTAGAAAAGGTATGCATTGTACCTGTTTTATATTAATAATAAACATATATCTGATGTTGGTTATCTGCTCACAACTGAGCCTTAAAGCCACTGTTTCTTTCCATTAAAATACTTTCTTCCCTTGGCACAAGGCAGTGGATAGCCCAAGGCAGCATTGTCTCAGAAAATGTCTCTCACCTTAGATATCATTTAGAAAAAATGACCTGGAGGATTTTCTCAGGCTCTAAACTGGTTATGTAAAACTGGATTCTTTAGCCAAAAACGCCTCCTGCCTCTGAGTTCCTACAGTACGACATGACAAAATAACTAATGGTCTTAAAAAAACCTGTAAACTAAGTTTCTGGAAATCAAGGTATTGCAAGCTGGGTCTGTTATCAGTATTTTAAAACCTTGGCTTAGAAAACTTTTTTTTTTTTTCCATATTGAAATTGTACACTTCATTTTGATACTTAAGAAACCTTTCCATTTCTGTATGCGTTGTTTTTTTCACATCAGTACTATTAGAAAACTAATCATAATAAAATTTCTTGTTACTCGACAATGGTATATGAGATAGAAAATTTACATATATTCCTTTTTATCCAAAAGGCTAAATTAAGTACCGCAGATTACATTGTCTTTCACAGCAATATTTTTTACACTAATTTCAGTGGAGTTGGAGTAATTAAAAGAAGAGGAACAGATGTGTGAACTGTTGGAGTCAAAGATGAATTAAAGCAAGAAACAGTCAAAATGGACGTTACCTAAAAAATACAAACAAATTAAACATGACGACATCTGTCCCTGATGTAACATGAGAGTGGACGACATTGAGTAGGTGTCTTCATGGTCTAGGAGGACAGCCTACATACTCTGGTCTATTTTTATGATCTACATGATCACATAAACATAATTTATCAAAATCATCTATTTGCAAACACAGATCCCAGGTAACTCCAAGCTCAAAGAAATGTTGCAACACTCTTAAGGTCAATCAAAAAAGGAAATTTAGCTTAAAATGATCACACGTTAAATAATACTAATTTTGATACGCATAAAGAGACTTAAAGCCCACCCTCGAATAGTCTATGAAAGAAGTGTGGAAAACGCAGTAAAACTTTTATGTAAAAGGCTGTAGGTGCATTTGCATTAATCATGGAAGGTTTCATAGTTCAAGCAGTATTCTCTCCTTTGCCAATGCGGACTTCCTCTGTTATTACAATTGTGTCAGGACTTTCTGTATCAGCGCGGCTTGAACTCATCAGTAGCTAAGCTTGTTATGGATAATCTTATTTATTCTACCACCTCTCTGCAAGATAATCACATTATGGTTTTCTCAAGGGCTTATCACCTTGAATCCACCCAGGACCTGCAACATGCACAGAGAGGGAGAAAGAGCTGTACAGATGTATGAAAAACTTAGCCAAAGTTATTTTTTCTTTATGCTTAGAATGATTGCATCAAGACCCAAAATTATTACTGCACATATTAAATCTTTCAGAAGAATAGAATTAATTGGCATAAAAATTATATATAAATGTTATGAATAACACTTTTGATAAGGAACGAGCATGTACATTTTCTATTGGAAAGTATAAAATAGAGAGCATAGTATATTAAAAAATACTCTTATCTGTAATGAGTTAATGATAATCCCAAAGAGTACAGATATGATTTCTGTAGGAACACCAAGATAATATTTGCCTTTCAATAAGGTACAGTATAAAAGGGATACTTTCCTCCAACCTTTTAATAAGCATACGAGAAAATGCAATTCCTTTGTTGAATTACTGAAAACTAAACATTGAGAGGAACTTAACAAACCCCCGATAGACATTTTGGACAATGCCCAGATATTTGAAGAGGCAAAATTATCTATTATTACATCACTTGGACTTCTAATCTAGATTGGATTAAATGCTATTAAGTACTGCACATAAAACAATCTTCCACCGGCAAAGAAATGTATTAATGTGTTCCTATTTATAGAATCTAGTATTATTCACAAAAGTATATAGATAATTGTTATGAATTTATCAGATTTTTTTCAAATGCATACCACATAAAGGTGTCAGAGCCTGTCCCTTGATATGTTCAGGCAATACCTACTTCGCAAACCTAGTCCAAATTAATTTTCATCCAGGGAATCCATAGTATCCATTAGGGCTTCCCTTTGAAGACGAACTTTGACCCTTGCAGTCACTTGACCCAATATGATGACTAAACCAGTAAAATTAAGCATCGTCCCTATCTCTTCATTGTGTTTACAGTCTAATTTTCCTCTCACTCATGTCTGTTAAGACTATTTTAAATACATCAGTCCAGCTGCACACAGTTGAACATATCCACTTTTTTGTATGTTGTCAGTCAGTGGAAACTCTGTGAAATAGGAGACCGAGTCCTGTCTTCAGGAACACTTACGCATTGGTCGAAATTTGGTGTTCCTGTAGGCAGAACATGATCCTAAATGCTAGAAGCTTTTTGTTTGGCTGTAGTCCTGTGTGACTCACATGGGTATTAGTTTGTATTAATAAGTGTCAAATACTTCTTCATTCCCATGTATACAACTGCTCCTTAGATAAGCACAAATGTTAGCACACCCTGTGCAGTATGGAAGGTGATTAAGTATGAAGTGCTATTTTGAATTTCAAGTGGATCCTTCTGCATGAAGTGCAACATGCTGTGCAAACTAAAAAGATCTGAGTGTTTGATTTGGTCTTAATTTCTTTTCTTCACAGAGAAGAGTTTTCAGTGTTGGGACAAGAAGGTACTCACATGTCTTAAATCAGAAAAAAAATCAAGTTACAGAATTTTTCAAAAGATATTTTGTGCTTTAGATGTAATTATTTCAAATGCTTATTTTCATAATATTCTCTTGTGACGTAACTCTGCTGTGATGTATGGCAGAAAAAATGTACAATAATGAAATGAGATTGTTAGGATTTGCTTTTTTTTCTCAACTTTTGCCAGACATAGAAAAAAGTATCTAAAAAGTCACCAAAAACTCATCTGTAAAGGAAGATGTGGAATACTTCTTCAATTAAGCTAACATGAATGGGACCAGCAAAACTGTATATTAGAGTTCAGGAGCCAAAGTTATAAGATACCAGTGTAGCCTAAATTCACCCTCCTCGTGCACATGCATTATCAGGCTTTAATTTCATTTACAAGTTATTGGAAGGGGTTGTAAACATTGGCTAAAGGGGTGGTCTAGGGACCAGATCATATTCATGAGGCAATTTAATATGTCTCCCTGGGAATTCCTAGAACAGAATTACACAACATTTAGTTCTGTAAATAAACTTTCTGTATCAGAAAGCAAAGTAGGACAGATGATGGCTAACCGGACAGCAAAGGACCAAGCAAATTAGTTTGTGTATTTGCGTTGTGTAACTTCATTTTAAACACCTGGGGAAGTGGTGGATGATGATAGAAGTAAAACTGTAGAGACTGGGGAGAATACAGAAAGTGGAGGCCAGGGGAAATGAGGTTGCTTGGTAGGGAACAGGACAATGTGGAAACTGAGGAAGCCTCAGGAGTGCACAGTAGGGGAAACCACCTGGTGTAATGAAATGAGTACTACTGGATTGAGAGCTGGGAATTGTGAGGAAATTGGTAAAGAATATTTTGAGTTCTGCTCTTGTATTTTAGCTATAATTCAGTCACTCATAGATGTTTTAGCTGGATTATTCATCCATTATAACATCCAACAGCTGGATTATTCATCCATTGTAACATCCAACAGCATCCTGGCTTGTATCAGAAATTGTGTGGCCAGCAGGACTAGGGAAGTGCTCGTCCCCTTGCACTCAGCACTGGTAAGGCCCCATCTCAAATACTGTGTTCCGTTTTGGGCCACTCACTACAAGAAAGACATCGAGGTGCTGGAGTGTGTCCAAAGAAGAGCAATGAAACTCGTGAAGGGTCTAAAGCACAAGTCTTATGAGGGGCGGCTGGGGGAACTGGGGTTGTTTAGCCTGGAGAAGAGGAGGGTGTAGTTATCGCTCCCTACCACTACCTGAAAGGAGGTTGTAGAGAGGTGGGGGTCGGTCTCTTCTCCCAAGTAACAAGCTACGGGACAGGAGGAAATGGCCTCAAGTTGCGCCAGGGGAAGTTTAGATTGGATATTAGGAAAAATTTCTTCACCGAAAGGATTGTCAAGCATTGGAACCGGCTGCCCAGGGGAGTGGTTGAGTCACTGTCCCTGGAGGGATTTAAAAGATGTGTAGATGTTGTGCTTAGGGACATGGTTTAGTGGTGGAACTGGCAGTACTAGGTTAATGGTTGGACTCAATGATCTTAACAGTCTTTTCCAGCCTAAACAATTCTATGATTCTATCCACTAACTGTGCCAGAAGTAACTGCTCAGAAGTCAGTCCTGCTCAGCATGCTCAGTCCCAGAGGACTGGCAACAGACCTGAGGTGGCTCCCTCAAGCATGGCATGGAGCAGTATTTCTTAATACTGAAGGTTTCTAATTAATTCTTTATGGTCTCTGTGCACCTCACCTTACTTAAATTATTGAGGTTTTTTATTTATTTGGTGAGCCCCTGCCCCTTGTTAGCCCAAGCAGAGGAGAGCCGGCCCATCATCAAACCTTTGCATTTACAATCAGATGCTGAACAGCTTACTGGAGAAAAATGTCACTGACCCCTCTGTCCCTCCCCCATGTACGGAAATGGGTGATCACACACCCAGGTTACTGAGCTTTTAAAATGAGACTGATGACTTTCATATAGTACACTTTGTGAGAAGAGGAAAAGTTAGCACCTTTGAGAAGATGAATCTTGGCTTTTCATCACAAAAGAGAGATTTCCTTTCTAGACTTCGCTACTGAGAAATGAAAATGGTGGTCAAAAGAGCTAACCTGCTTCTCCAGCTTCTCTCCTTGTGACATTCTCTCAGCTTTTTCCATAGTGTAATCTAAATTAACACAAATCTCAAATACTACCACTCACGATGCTTTACTTACACGCTGATACATGATTCTAAAGAGAATATAGAAGGATCAATATAATTAAAAATAAAATGGTCTATTGTCACAACACTTGAGCTTAAAAGAAATTTATAAAATAAGAAGGGTAACTTTTACACAGTTTTTAAGGTATGGCATTCTAGTATTTCAGATTTTTTACTTGAATATACATTTTTGTATTACAAAGGCCAGAACTTCTGCCAGTGTGAATAATATTAATCCTCATACTGTGGGCATATGATTTATTGGAACTAAGAGTCTATGCTTAAGAATTCAGATAATTCTTCAGTGAAAGTCAAAAGGCTTCATTTTTCTTGTTTTCAGAAACAGATGTAGGGTTTTTTTAATTTGAGTATGCATGGGGCTGAAACATCTCTGAAAATATACATACACATCAGTGTTTACAGGAAATCTTCTCAGGGAAGACCAGTTAGAGAAACGTCACTATGTTAAACTCTAATTTCTGGCACCCACTACTGAAAGTATCCATTGAGTAGCTCTCTGGCAATTACAGGAAACAACTGCAGGTGCTGTGCAAGAATACATTGAAGTAAAATCAAGTAGAAGCTTCAAATATTTCTGTCGTCTCCTACAGAAAGGAGGGCGTTCTGGCTCCTTTATTTAAACCAAACAATATGGGTCATAGTTTAGTCTAGAAGCTGTGAATTTCTATTGGATTCTGTCTGATAGAGAGAAAATTCTCCTTTGCTTCTCTCCTTCCTTCAGACACCTTAGCATATCAGTTCTAACGCATGTCTCATCCAACCTTGTAAGGTTACTTATTCAGGTTTCAACATGATCAATCATCCCAAGTACTCTTGAAAATTCTGTGTCATCAGAATACCCACTACATAAATAAAACAAATGAAATTCCCAGGCTGCTGTTAAGGTGGACCTTCCTCTAAGGCTGCTCAGGTCTACTGGTAGAGTCTGTGTGACTCTCTCGGTTAAGACTGTGGCCTCTTATGGAAGGAATCATGTCTTTCCTTTGCATTTTTATACAGAATTTAATACACTATCAGTGCTTGCTACATAATTAATAGTAACATTAACTAATTGAATAGCTTGACTCTTTAATTTCAGTACGCTAAATAGATGGATAGAATGCTTTAATTGGTCACCTCAGATGAGCAAGCGATGTTTCTACTCCGCATGCTTCCACTTTCTATCAAGACTGCCAGCAGTTTTTCTCACCTTCAGAATTGGAAGTGCTCAGAGAAGAAGTGCATTTAAGGCTGCTGTAGTCAATTCATTATTAACCAAACAGCAGAAAGTATTCCTGTACTAGCATACAAATGAAAATACATCTTTTTCATATATTTAGTCTTAACCGTACCACTCTTTCTCACCAATTAAAATTTTGCTTGGTAAACACATTGTTTCTATGTGCCTGTCTGCAAGTTACTCAGGGCATTATTTACAAATACCGCATGGCTTGAATAAGAAAGGCAAAATCAAACCCTACAAAAAAAATCCAAGACAAGAAACCTAGCTTTAAAATAAGAGCTCTCATTAGTTTCTAATATCCCTTAAATTTCCACTCAGTAGAAGGCTGAAATTTTCACCTAGCACCTACGTTTTCATACACGTGACTACATGTGTCAAAGCACACCAGGATGAAATATAAGAATGAATCATCCCTCAAGAGCAGTATGGCCTAGCAGTTCAGGGACAGATGCAGAAGAAACCTGAGTAATTCTTTGGCTGTGATCCTTGCTGCCTTGGGATAACATTGCACAATCTCTTCTCTCTGGTTCCACTGCTCCATGCCTACTTCGGCTGCAGAATACTGGTTTAAGGACTGTGTGTTACTGGTCATGTCTATGGCATGTGACAGAATGGCTCTATAAGCCCCACAGGGGTCTGAAGGAAATAGTGCATAAATAAACTATTTAAACCTAATAATAAAATATTAACTATATTGCTTTAAAAAAATGACAGTAAATGAAAGATCAGAATCAGACAGAATTTGATAACAGTCTCAAAACTAGCTCTCTTACAGTCAAATTAGGCAAGTGTTTAGTATGCATTAAAGGGTTTACCATCAAGGGTTATACTTTTTTTCTACTTTGATCCACTAGTAGTTTATTGTACCTGAGCATTTCATTCTCTATGTTTTAGCTCTCTGTGAATCTGCTGCTAAGGTCTACTGGATGACTGGGCTAACAAGGCTCCGGGTATTAGTGTGTGAATTGCTAGCCCACTCAGTGGTGTTTTTAAAGGTATATTACAAGAAGTTTTAAATATTTTGTCTCTTTTGCAGTTTCTCTGTTAAGTATTTCTCTTACTATAGGCAATCATATAAAGGGAAGTAAAACCGCATTAAAAATAAATCTTTCATTACTATTTTTTTTAATAACTTCATGTGTCACCAGATACAAGGTGCTCGGAGATGTATTTTATCCTGTGAAGATTTTACCTTTTTGGCAACCGAGTACTATAAACTACCTGGGGAGTTACAGCAGGTTTTTTAGGTTTCATTTCAAAAAAAGTCTGATCTAATATAACAAGGATAATCCATGTTGCTTACTAAAGACCATTTATTGAAGGCTGCGGGTTTATTTCATCAGTTTACAGTTATTTCTTTATATTGTCAGAGAGAGAAAACTTGACGACTGAAGAGGATCTGCAAACAAACTAACAAATTGCAACTCAGGCTAAGTCAGAAAGGTTTTCAACGTTACAATAACTTTTTTTCAACAAATTCCAGCAAGTCACAACCATTCACTCAAATAATTCAAAATCAGTCACTAGGGTATAAAAATATACCAGTCAAAATTTTCTTGCCATCTATTACAGTGGTTCACAGATTGAAATAATGAAAACTGAAACTAAAGTGCACAGCCCCCTAGGATAGATCCTTAACTAATATAAGCCTACGTACTACTGCTCACCAAAATGGGCACAGGTCAGTTTATAGCTGCGAGAGATCAGGCCACTGACTTTAAAAGAATAAGGATTTTCTTTGTATTTCTGTGATTTTTGGTACTGTTAACACAGAAGCCTAGCACTTGTGAAGAGCAGTCTGGTTTGTTCTGTAACTTACTGTTTATCATTACTTCTGCCAGGATGTAAATTTTGTATAAGGACCCTTTTGTAACAAAGCCCTAACAATAAAAAATCCATGTATCGTTTAGCATGCCTCATTCATAGAGGTAGTGCATTTACTATATTAAGATAACCTTTTAAGGCATTACCCAATTAAAAAAATTGAATGAAGGAAAAACAAATCTCTGGCACTTTAATATAATTGTAACAGAAAATGCTATGTTAACTGCTGATCCTCAGAGAAATCCAAAACCAGCAAGAGGAAAATATTACCACTCAATAAAAGCCTTGGCAACTTCCCACTGAGACCTGAAACACAATATGTACACATCAAACAATCACTAACTTATTGGATCATTAGGTAAAAGCCAGAGTGATTTGAAGAGACTGCTGCTCTCCTTAGAGCTGAAATATTTCCTGGTGCAATAAATAAAGCAGGCACAAATAATTCCACATAATAGGAATTATTAGGAATAACAAATATTAGGAAGGAATCTGCTAAATTTTCTTGTTTTCAACAGATTCGCTGTGAAGTTAACTTTTCTTTTTCATTATGCTCAAGAAATTTTACCAGTCCAAACAATGTTACCTTTCTACTTTTGCAAGCACAGAAACCAGAAGGTTTTCATGCCAAGGACATGAAATTCAAATCTTTCTCAATGGAACTGGAAGAATGCAGATGGAAAGTAAAATGTCATCCAAAAATGTTCTTGCAAATAACTCCCATTTCATAAATGTACAAATAATTGCCGTATTTCTTTTTTTTCCTCTCTGTTTTTTGAGTGATTTTTTTTACTCAATTTTTTTTTAATCTCCCTCCCCTTAAACTCCTACTACTATCTGTCTATCTTCCAGGAACCCTTCTGATTTTACTCCATTCACACCTTCTGGAGTCCCTTGTCCTTAATTCCAGTCTCCTTTACAACAACTTAATACATCGCACAACAATTCTGTTTCTGCCTCCTTATATGTGGCTCCTCTCTCCCCACTATTTGCCATCAAATCTCCCTTCCTGACTAATCCCTCAGCTCAGTTTCATGCCCCTCTTCTCATGCCTCTTCTTGCAAGTCTCCTTCCCCCTCTCTTCCACCTCCACCCTTTTCTCCTTGCTACTCATGACTGGGAGGTGAAGATAACCTCTGCCCTGACCTGAGGAAGACAAACCCTGAAGATCCTCTGCAAGGAGACGGGCATATTCCAACAAACCAAACAGCATCACAATGGACAGAAAAGTGCCCTTTTCTCTAAGACTTACAATTTTTTTTTTTTTCCTTAAAATTCTTATCACGCTCCTGCTGGATATTTGTATTAAAAAAAAATCATGCTAGAAAAATTATAAGAACTACATTAATCAGGGACTGGTAACTGAGAGTACATGAGGAGGTGTAAAATTGCTCTGGCTTCTACAATGCACTGTCTAGGTCAGCTGTTATAAACAGCTGTAGATCTACTGACAGCAGGGCGCATATGACAATTTATGCCAGCTAAAGGACTATTCCTGTATTTGGAATGAAAGAAAAATTGTGAGCCCACACAAGCCCTATTTGAAGCCAACGACAAATAAAGAACTTATTTTCAACAGCATTCATTCATGCAGAGCCAGGAATACAGACATTTTAGCTGCAAGCAATTAACATTTTATATATTTTTTTCTTCTGAGAGAACAACTGAATGGGGTGCTGTTACACAGCTCTCATTTAACCATTGTTTTTGACATGTATTTGAGTAGTTTCTTACTTCCAGAAGAAAAGATACAGAATGAAAATACTACCTTGCATATATTTACTTTCTTTTGATAACAAAATCTATTTGCTGTTCAACCCTCTAGCACTGGTAAACTCTTTGAAAGACATAAGGCACAAGCGATGCATAAGCTATAACATTATATCATTTGTAATTAATTAGATTTGCAGGACTTGGACACAGAAAGAACAAGGAAATTGTCGTGGTTTGGGCCAGATTGGCCCAATCCGGTGGAACGACAGATGCTCTCTCTCTCTCTTGCTTCACTCCCGAAGGGAGGCAAGAGAGCGAGAGGAAAAGAGAGACTTAAGAGTTTAGAGAGAGCTAAACTACTTTAATGAAATATTAATAATAAGATAACAAAAAGAAAATAATGAAATAGATACAAAACCGTATCAAGCTCCCAGGATGACAATCACGTCACCAGCAGGCACCGGGGAAGTCCCAGACTGGACTCAGTGACGGACGGGAACTGGATTCCGGAACAGGATCAAAGGCAGATGCACAGACAAGGAGAGAAAGAGAGGAAAAGAGAGAGCGACCCTTTGATCCCTCAGCTTTTATACTGAGCATGAGGCAGATGGGATGGAATACCCTGTTGGTCAGTTTTGGGTCACCTGTCCTGTCCGCTCCTCCCCGCAGGTGTGACCCCTCTACGCTTTTCCGCTTCCGACCCTCCAACGGGGCAAGTAACAAAGTTGGCTGGCCTTGGGTGTTATAGCAACAAGTATAAGCAAGAGCCTCTCTGCATACCGTTCCTTCGCATCAACTGTAAACACGGGTCTTATCACTCTGAGAGTGAACGGTTTCTGCATAACATGCCGTTAATTTCAGCAGTTAGAAGAGGCCTAACTATAAAGTAAAGCCACTGAACAAAATTGGTCCTGTTTTACCTCAAACCAGGACAGAAATGTGCAATATTTTAATTAAATATTAACTGGACTATCATCACGCATAACTGTGGGTATAATTCTCTGCTGCTTTATGTTTTCTCTTTTGCATGATGCCCTATTCAACAAAAAGTGTCACATTCAAATGATGACAAACAGTTTTATTTCACTTAACGTTGAGGAAAATGTGTCCATCATCTCATCCTGGATGAAGAAGTTAATGGGACATGGGGGAGAATAATAGATTACTTGCATAAGAATCATTTTGTGGGATAATTTTCTTGATCTAAGTTACAGTAGTTGCATTCATGTGCTCAAGAGGAGGTGGGTTTCAGAGAACAGGAGCTGGGATTTCAGCAAGGTTTCTTACTGTATCTTTGAATCTTGTAGTATGCACAGCTCAGACTCGGAGACAGCTGGACCATAATGTAATTTGGATAGGAATTTTTCTTTTTTGACTTATTTTGTTGTTGTTTGGGTTAAGAAATCAAAGAGACCACCCACTTGAAATAAGCCAGGGAAATACTGGTTTAATGTCTTCATCCAGAATATGACCAGAAAAAAAGTTTGAAAAAGTATTTGATGAGATGCTAAGTACACTTGGAGATGCAGAAAATTCAGGCTTTTAAGAAAAAACAGTTTTAAAAAAATCTGCTTTCCCATAAAAAAACCCAAACATGCCACTCAGTGTTCCCTACATAAATGTTAAGAGTTTTAACCCGAAATGCTATTATCAGAGAACTTTGTACTATTATCATCATCAACATCACAATTTTACTCACTGTATCAAACAGCTTTTTTTGTTCTTATTTAGACAAAACCAACACTGTCTCCTACGTCTCAAAGGCTAAGCAAGAGTGGTAATGTCAGAGCTTGAAGGTACCTTTTCTGAAGAGATGAAGTGTTTTGTCTCCCATTTCTGCCTGTTACCACCTCCTTGTTGGGCAGTAACGTCTCTGCAACACACTCAGTTACACTGTATGGGCATTCTCTAGGTGTTTCTGCCTAAAGCACAGTGGCTTTCCTTTAAAATGTGATAGAAGGTCTCAGTCTCCCAGCACCTTCTGAAGGTGTTCAGGTGTGGTGAGGATGCTCAGCACCCAGCAGAGCTACATATAAAAAAAATTCTCTGGCATGCTGTGGTTGTGGCTCTCCAGCAAGGAGATCAATAGACATGAACATAGCAGGCTCTTTGCCTTGGGGAAAAGAAAGAAAAATCACGTAAGTAGAATCAATGGCAATGTAATATGGATGACATTTTATGTAACCAGGGACAGGAATAAGAATAGTTATATTTATGAAAGCACACAGTCAACTGGATTTTGTTTATTCCTCACACAATACAACTTCATTCCCATTTTTACTGTGCAGAGCTATGGTTTTGATAATTTTTTTTTCCTGACAATCCAAGGAAAATTTATCTTCCTTATCGAACACTAGTATGTCAAAATCCCTATAAATTTATAGGATATAAAAAATGGATGTAAATTTGTAGTTTAGAAACACCTCACATTCCCAGTACTCCTTCTAGCTCCCCATCTGCAATATAAAGTCAGACTGATCTCTCTAAATCAAAATTGCATTTTTCCGACACTTCATCTCTTTGTCACGTTGTCTCCTTGCAACATCTGTGCTTCAAAACTCTCTTTCTTTATCCATTTATAGCATCATAGGACACACATCAATTTTACAGGTAACAAGACTAATATATATAGAAAAAAAACTTATAAATCATATTTGTGGAGAGGAAAACTGTGTTAAACACCACTAACATTTAAAGAAAACCAGTTTGTTTTGCAATTTTTTCAGTTGATGTGTAGTATTTTGAAATCAGGCTATGTCAGACATTTATTGTGACGTTGTATATGATGTACAATGCATCCTAACGTAGAGCTGTCTTTTTCCCTTCAGAGGAGAACAGCCTGGCTATCCTCAAGTGCTGAAATACCTCTAACTACTGGCTTCTTTTCTCTCATTACAAACTTCCTTACATGTTTTGCACCTCATTGTTCCCTCTTTGCCAAGAGACAAAAGGAAGTATCCTATAATTCTGACAAGCGCTTTCCTCCTCCAGTTACCCTCTATGAATTTGCATCCCAACACCCTTCCTAACCAGGTATAACACCAACAGCCTGGCTATCCTCAAGTGCTGAAATACCTCTAACTACTGGCTTCTTTTCTCTCATTACAAACTTCCTTACATGTTTTGCACCTCATTGTTCCCTCTTTGCCAAGAGACAAAAGGAAGTATCCTATAATTCTGACAAGCGCTTTCCTCCTCCAGTTACCCTCTATGAATTTGCATCCCAACACCCTTCCTAACCAGGTATAACACCATGAGTGTATCAGTCTCTCCATACACACACTGATTGATCTCTTCCTGCTTTCTGCTATACAAAGGTGAGACAAAGGGTATCAGCGTTGGTTATCTCTAGTTATCTTTAATTAGTGAATTTTAATAATCCAAAAGACACAACAGCACCAAACAATTCTTTTGAGACCTGCTCATGCAGGGATGTTTTCACTCAAGTATATTCACTTTTGCCTTTATCGTAAAGAAACATATAAACTGGATCAAAATGTGCACTGTATCTCCATTACTTGTATGCTAATAACTTAACTGAGTCTGCAGAGATGACTGCAAGCTGAAGTTAGCACATAAAACAAACCCTCCTTATTTTCAGAATATTTCGATTAGCTAAACTGTTTCATGTACCTTACTGGTAGTTCCATCTGAATAATGATTCCACAGAAATAAGTGTATTTTTAGAGAAGTCCCTGGACTAATAAGAGCCGGGGGAAGGGGGCGGGACGGGACACCTTGACTTTCAGCAGCCAGTCCCAGATGAGAAAGCACAGTTCTGTCCCCTTACATTTCCACAAAACCTGATAGACTTGCATCTTGAAACACTTCATTATTCTTCTCAGAAGAAGCCATATCTTTGATTCCATATTCAGTTTGACACCTGTCCTTTCATCCATTATTCCCCTAGGCTTGCCTGCTGAACCGCCACAGAAAGATTAAAACGATATCTTCCCATTCTAGTAATGACTGGCATAGCATTAGACATAATTCTCAGCAACTATTAAAGGAATATCAGGCTGGGTTTGGGGGTCTAGTAAATTCACCTGTTGTATTTCACTGTTTATATCACCTCTACCTGTTTATATCACCTCTAGTAGGTAGGTACCTGCTGTTTCTACTTCCATTTCTTTAACAACATTGCTTTGCATGAAAGTATATATGCTTTTTTAATTCCTCTGATATTGCACCTCTGGAAATCCTAGGCTGATGTCAATCAGTAAAACTCACATTTAAATTCGGTTACTAAGTCATTTCAGAAGCTGAGGATCCAGCTGTTGGAAGTGAGGCTGCTGCCGGTCCCAAGGCTTAATGAGAGGTTGCGCTAACATGCAAAAAGTATGCCAGAACATTAATTTTTAAAAGATGAAAAAACATAAAGGCTATTGAAAATGGAAATCTTATTCACACTCAAAGTCAGATTTTTCTTCGCCTTAATAATGAAATCCCAAAACTGAAGCGCCTTCTGATGTTATAATTACCCTTTCAGTCTTTTTGTATAGCTGTTATATCCTGTGGAGGGGGAACCTGTTTATTTTAGTACAGATGCACAGCAAAATAACACATTTAAATAACACACTCTGCTACATAGGACCTTCTAAGTGATTCTCCACTCCTTTCATAGTAGTCTAAGTCTATTGACACGCAGGTCATTAAAACCAAATTCACACCGGTTCTCCTGGCCTGCACAGGGCCTACGCATCACTTAAATCCTGCTCAAACTCTGCGAGTGGGGCGTTAAAAGGATTTCTGAGGTGTGCAGCCTTATGAGCCTTCTAGGTTAGGAGGTGAATGTCACCGATAATTTGCTTCACCTCTACAAATCCTTAAAGCAAAGTTCCAGTAACTTCAGCTGTTGTCTTTCTAGAAATAGGTTCAGCAAAGCTTGGCAGGACTCTTGTGCTCCTGCCTGTAGAACTGTGCCTGACCTTATTTCTGGAACCTGGCATGACTACAGTTCAAGATTTATAAAAATTGCTAAAAATCAAGACCTAAAAGAGCTACTGGCAATTTTTAAACTTAGTTAAATAAAATAGGAATAAAAAGTCATTTGGGGGTACTTATTTTACTACCACATCCTTCAGCTTGTGAAGGAAACTTCTTCCAAGTATTCTTGATTATGACTAATTAAATTATACGATATTATGTTTCCGTATTGTTTAGTCAGAATTTGTGGGACATAGTAGATTTAGTAGTCTTTGCAATGGATGATCATTTCACCTTTTCTTTACATTTGCAAAGTGTGGGATCTTTCAAACTCATTTTATTGTGCTTTTCATATTTTACACTGTTCTAAGTTGTTTTGTTTAAATATTTCATTATCTTTGGATTCTGTATTGGTTATCTCATACAAGACACAAGCAGGCTGATGGGCAATCATACAGACGGGTAGTTTTGAAATCTGCCTTGCCTAATTTAATTTGTCTCATCTCGAATGTGATCTGATCAAATCTTCCCTATGCAACTAAACAGCAATGTTCAACACCTGTTTGGATCATGTAAGTTTGAAGTTGAGACATAGGCTAATGTGGCAAACTGTGTACTTTTTATCCTTGAGATTCCCAACAAAATTTTCCCATTAGCAAATAACAGATTAAAACCAAATACACTTCTTTCATAGGAAAACTTTAAAAAAAATAATTCAACCACTGGAATTGAGGGTCAGATTATGACCCTTTGTGCTGAGTAGCTGTTACTCACCTGAGGTAACTCCTTGGAGTCATGAGATCAATCTGTCAATGCAGCGCATTATCAGTAAAATTAATCAGGACTGGG
Organism: Burhinus bistriatus; assembly: GCA_013397275.1. Taxonomy (NCBI): domain Eukaryota; kingdom Metazoa; phylum Chordata; class Aves; order Charadriiformes; family Burhinidae; genus Burhinus; species Burhinus bistriatus. The sequence continues at coordinate 202,001 of VYXH01004078.1, forward strand.
CACCTTTTTAATGTGTATAGCTTTATAAATGGTTATTTCATGTGGCATTCTCCACAGAAAATAAACATCCACTGATAACTGACTTTCCACTCTTCTTCAGCATTCACTGTCTTTTAAGAGAACGTGTGATGTCTCTAATCGCTGGTTTCTTGTACACACTTAATGTCAAACCACTCTACTATTTATTTTCACCTCTTTTTAATAAAATGGCAGCTACAACAAGAAAAGAGAAACATTCAGAGCTTTTTCTCTGAAAATAGGATATTTATCAAAAGAGATTAAGAAAGCTAATTTAATTCCTTCTTTTTTAATCACTGCTACTGGGGCTCTGGACCGTATCAAGAGGGATTCTGACAGCTCAGTGTTCATGGGAGAAGGAAGGAGAAAAACGTATCAGCAGTGAATGACTGTATTTAAGGTTGACAATGATGAAATAGTAGAGGCCATGCTACAATTTCTGCTCCTTCATTTGTCTTTGTTGATAAAATGAGCACTGTCAGAGGCTCGAGCTCACAGCAAATTTAACGTGACTCTGTTTATCCCTGTACTGAACAAGGATTGCACATGATCAGATGATAAATGCACAAAGTTCTGGGACAACCCTTCCTTCTGTTCAACAGAAACATGCAATTTTCCTACTTTTTTTTTTTTTTTTCCGTAAAGGAATGAAGACAGAAAATAGCTAAATGGTTTTTTTTTCAAGAAAACATTTCATAAAATAGCATGACTTATCCAAAAGTAATACCAATGTACAATATAACCAGTCTTTGAACAACATTTTTCTAAAACAGTCTTCTGGTCTTGGTAAAAAATATATTCATCATTCATTCCTACTTTTTGATAGACTTTCTACTCCACAAGATCTGCTTCTCACCTTGTATTTCAAAGGTCCCTCTTCAAACTACAAGCTGAAGGAAGTTTGCTGAGAAAACTGAAAATGATAATTTGAGATGGAGCTAAAATTAGGAGGCCTTGTTGAAACCACACAGATGACTGAACTCAGGACAGCTTCCTCATCATACAACTAGACTTTGCTGTGTGCAAAACCGATTTGCCAAATACCATTCTACACAAAAATACGTCACAGCTAAAAAATAGGCATAGGAAGTGCTGAAACACCAACCTATATTCCATAAAACACATATATAACAGTACATAGGGAATGCTATCCCATTTCATTCAAAAAATATGGATGTAAATCTAAAAAGACAGTGCTTATCAGATTTCTACGGTATTCTGCAAACCTTCCCTTTCATTGCTTTATGCTGATCAAACTGTAACATGAAGTCCACACGAACTAGTATTCAGTACTCCAAAATTCAGATTTTGTACATGCAATGTCATTTTTTTCAGAGCATTTTTCAATGCTATAACATGATAAGGATACCACAGGTATTCTGCAGAACCTTCCATCTGCCTCTTGGGCGATTTCTGGATATTACTTCAGTCAGTAACTAAGCTTCCACGTAGTACCCACTGAAAAGCCTATTTCAGTCCTCTGAACTCAATGCCTCTTTTCTGCCTTTTGATAGGGGTGTGATGACATAGGATTTAAACTGGGAAAGCTCTTTGATAAAAATGACTTAATATTGCCTTTTATGATTGGAATTCCATTATATAATTTATTTACTTCCACATTTTCATTCTGGGTGGGATTTCCCTAAAGTTCAAACTGAGTATGTACAAAGGTACAGGTAAGAAAAGAAGAATGAGAAAATGTGCACTATTTTCTTTGTTTTTTTCACATTGCATTGATTTTAGGGGCTGGGGGAGCTAGGGAATAGAATCCCTATTTTCAGAAACTTTACTGTTTCTCACACACAATAAACTTAATATTAACATTTAAAACCAAAGATGACGAAATTTGTGTTGTGCATCATCTACACTTTGTGGGAAGCTAAGTTTTTAAACGAGGAACAATGCCCATTCTAGGCCGCCACTGAAAACATGACATGTCTCTAGTTTTTTTATCTGATTATCTTGTTTCTATAAAGACTTTCAACTGTTTTGTTAAAGGATTAAACATTATCGTAAGTAGGAACAGGAAGTCCCTTTTGAATAGTAGTTCCTGAGCTGTGTTTTCTAGCCTCATAACCACATTCTTACATACAATATTTCAGCATAAATTTATCTGTCATTACCTTTGTTTTTGGTGGATATGTGGGCCAACCTGTTTTTCCATTTGCATTCCTTGCTAAAACATCCACCCGATTCATTTTAGAGGTATTAAATTAGATGACAAATGTGACTGGTAAGTATTGCTTTTAAAAAAATCCAGTGCAAGTAGTTCATAAAAGTCTTTATAACTCTCTCTAAAAAACTATATTAAATCAAACCAAACCAGATAAATAATGTTTTCATGTTGAGAGAAGTATTTCCTAATCTTTAAACAGGAAAGAGAGGAAGAGAAAAAAACTCCAAACAAGCAAACCACCACCAAACCCTAAATTATTACTCTTATTACTTCCAATACCCTCACAGTAATAATATTCTTCCTAATGTAACAAATGTAATTCTTGCACTGCTTAGCTACACAAATCTATGAGGAGATGAGAGTCTGGAGAGAAGGAAAAGGTATACTCAACCACTTTGCTTCAATGTCATTTTATCTACCAGTACTGGCAGTGCGAGCCTTCCTCTAGGACCCACCCCAGCTGACCAGGCCTTTTATTGTGGGCGAGGTCTAAGGTTAAGTCAGGTTTACTCCAAGACTAAGCTGAAATTTATCAATGATGAAGTTTGCCCATATGCTCCAAGAGCCAGAACCTATTTCATGTCTTCTTCACCATTTACTTTGTTGTAAAAAACCTCACAATTCGTTAAAACAATTGGTTTTGTTTTAAATATAATATATAGTCTTATATAACTATATAATAATATAATTAATATATATTTATATTCTTATATAATTAATTGCATGTAGGAATAATACAGGCACAGCGGCAGATGGAGAAGAATGAAAGAACATAGATAAACTTAACTGGCTTTATAAGAGAAAGCTGTAACTTGACAGAAGCTTAATTGAGGGTCCTCAACATTATACAATTAAAAAAAAAAAAAAGAGGAGGAAGCGCAGGACCGCTTAAACAGATGAAATTAAAGGAGGAATTTCATGCATGTTAGCCTTCCAACTAGGTAGATAATTACGACTACAAACAGCACCCGAGGCTTCCGAGAGCCGTAGTCCGTCCGTCCCTCTCCCTCCCCGCCTGCCTTTCTGCAGGGCGCCGCCGGCTCGAGGGAACGGCGCCACCTGCTGGGCCGCGCCTCCCCGCCCCCGCCGCCCGCCCGCCCGGCCCGGCCCGGCCCGGCTGGGCGGAGCGGGGCAGAGCCGGGGGGTGGCGGCCGTAGTGTTGTAATTCGTCCAGTCCTTCCAGCCTGAAGTAAGTTTTTACCGGGATAATTCTTTTCTTTAAAACACGAGCCTTCGGATTCAGTAGTATTTTTTACATTTAGTGATACTGTCATTTTTCTGCGTTTCACCAGAGATGCACGTCTCCGCCAGCAGAGCCGAGGCAGGCAGTAAACGTACTTCGTAAAGTTTTACCCGTGTAAGACTGAAGGCGCGTCATCCGACTCTTCTGTCCTCGCAGAGGAACCTAAAGAAGCCTGCGCTAGCCAGTCAAAAGGACCGAAAGTTCACCCCGAGTAATTCTGCGCCCGTAACGGCGCCGGGCGCTGTGGACTGACGTGACTCTCCCGAACCCGCCCGGCGGCGGGGCGGGCTGTGCTGGCCGGAGGCGTCAGGCTGCAGCGCCGGGAGCGGCGCCTGCCCCGCAGCCCCGGCCCCGGGCGCTCCAGCAGCTGCTGCCCCTTGGATCGCTTCCCGCTGCACGCGGGATTCCCCCCCACCCCACACCCCATCCCCGCCACCACCCCGCCTGGACCTCCCCGGGGCCCTGCGGTGCCGCTGCAGGTGAGGCCGTGGCGGCAGGCGGGACCTGCCGGCTGTAAGGGAAGGGGCGAGCACCCCGCCTCCCGCTGCAGCTGCGCGGATGTGAAAACCAGCGATACAACCTGTGCTGTCGAGTAAACAGTACTTGGAAAAATATTAATGGGCAATACCGCGTCCCGATTGCCGCACGCCGCTTTACCTGTATGTTAATACTGTTTAAAAGAGAGCGCAGACAAATACTCGGCATCGTTAGAACTCGCCTGTCAGGTTTAAAGCCTGCAAGCTACCGCATTTCATTTCCAGCATAATTAAAGGGTTGGGTTTTTTTTATTATTCTGTTGGGTTTTTTTTTTCCCCCTCGCAGGATGGATTGTCTGAATTTTTGGTAGACAACTTTTGACTATGAGAGTAGCATGGGGTTTGAATTTAAAAAGCAGAGACGAGATACAATCTGTGTTGAGCAACATCCTCTAAAGCAAATACAGACCAACCAGAACAAACAGCTTCAGGCAAACCAGCAGAGTAAACAAGAGAGAGCAAAGAGAACAAGGCAAGACCAGAGAGAGGCTGTGTTGCACTCTTCTTTGGAGCTGGAGGTCTTGGAGGGTTTCAGCGACTCCCAGCTCCATCTGTCTACAGGAAATAATTTTTTTGCCACTGGCATGAGAGTTAAAATTCTGCTGTGGGACTGGGAGAGATGACGTTCATGGTGCTTTGTAACTCCCTAATTAATTTCTCTCCTGCCAAAGAACTCAGCTTCAAAATATTTTAGTACAATTACTCGTCTCGGACAATTTCTCAGTCACTCCTTAGGATTTGATTCTGCAGCTTAATCCACTGATACCAGCTCCTGTGCTGCTGACTTCACTACAGCTCCATGGGTGCAAGAATCAACTCTCATTGATCGCTTTGCACAGCCAGGGCTTTCTTCTGTCTAGACATCGCTGGTGAAGGCTTAATATCCTGCGAAGTAATTTAACTCCTTCCACCAATATGTTAGTTTTTTGTCTTCTGTTCATATGTGCTTATCTAGTAGATTATCTGCTAGTTAGATTTTGTCCTCAGGCTTTTAACCATCAATCAGTACTTCATTATTATTCTTTTTTTGTCCAAACAAAATCTCAGCTGAGATGAAAATCTTTTTCAAAAGGCGGACTGCCTCGCAAACTACTTGCAAACATACTGTTAAAACACAATTGTGAGTCAAACTGGATAATTCATTTTTTTCCATTTGTCTCTGAACACACAGTAAGATACACTACCTCAATTCCCATGAAATTTTGATGTAGAATCATTAGGCTTAAAAAAAAATACATCCGGAAACACTGCTGAAGAAATCACAATTGACTATACAAATAATATTTTAACAGAAGTAACGCTATAGTAACATGTAATTTTGTATGTACTTGTGTTTACCTGTGTAATACTACAGATGAGGATCCAATGTTCTTTAGTTTAAAAAGGCATTCAGCATCTTTTAGAAACGCAAGCAATCCTGTAACAAAAGGTTCCATTATTTTCTACTTTATGTATTTTCCTTTCAGATCTAATGATTTTCAGAAGTTGTTAGGGTTACCGGGGTCAGCAGACAGTGTAAGAGTCCATTAGCGTGCAAGGAATCAGAGCTATGAAAAGCAGTCATGATGAGGAAGATAAAAAACAATTGTCCAACAAATGTTGGAAGTATTATTAAGTACAGATATTGTTCTATAAAGCAAGGCATCTGATGCAAGGAGAAGCATCCTCAGGCTCTGCAATGGCCAATTAGGACATTGTTTGTCGCTTTTAGGGCTGTGGAAGAAAGCTCAGTGTATGAATACCAAAGACATCTATTTACAATCAAGATTCAGAAGGTTTGTGAGAGCAGTAGGCCAGACCCACTACTTCATCTTAGGATTTTCCCTGGACCCTGCAGTCTGACTTTAGAGCTTGCCCATGTGATGGTGGTACATGGTCTTCTTCCTTACATCTGCAGATTGTTCTGGCTCTTTCCTATAGCTAGGCACTATTCTTTAAAACTAGACTTACAAATAACATCCCCAGTTGTGGTGGGTTGACCTTGGCCAGCTTCCAGATGCCCACTGAGTCGCTCTCTCACCCCCCTCCTCAACAGGGCAGGGGGGTGGAAATAAGACTAAAAAGCCTGTGGGTCAAGATAAAGACGGGGAGATCACTTACCAATTACTGTCACAGGCAAAGTAGGCTTGGCTTGGGGAAAATTAATTTAATTTGTCGCCAGTTAAAATAGCATTGGATGGTGAGAAACAAAGACAAAAACTAAAACTCCTTCCCCCCACTGCTTTCTCCCAGGCTGACCTTCGCTCCTTCATTGCGGACTCCCCTGCCTCTCCCCACCCCGAGCGGCACAGAAGGGTGGGGACAGGGCCTGTGGTCAGTCCACAGCAGCTCCTCTCTGCTGCTCCTTCTTCCTCACGCTTTTCCCCTGCTCCAGCGTGGGGTCCTCCGTAGGTGCAGTGTGGGTACCTGTCCACTATGGTCTTCTCCAGGAGCTGCAGGGGAACCCCTGCTGGGGTGCCTGGAGCACCTCGTCCCCCTCCTCCCCCTCTCCCCTCGGGGCTCCCAGGGCTGTTTCTCACACTTTTCCCCTCAGCCCTGGNCCCCCACTGCTTTCTCCCAGGCTGACCTTCGCTCCTTCATTGCGGACTCCCCTGCCTCTCCCCACCCCGAGCGGCACAGAAGGGTGGGGACAGGGCCTGTGGTCAGTCCACAGCAGCTCCTCTCTGCTGCTCCTTCTTCCTCACGCTTTTCCCCTGCTCCAGCGTGGGGTCCTCCGTAGGTGCAGTGTGGGTACCTGTCCACTATGGTCTTCTCCAGGAGCTGCAGGGGAACCCCTGCTGGGGTGCCTGGAGCACCTCGTCCCCCTCCTCCCCCTCTCCCCTCGGGGCTCCCAGGGCTGTTTCTCACACTTTTCCCCTCAGCCCTGGCTGCCGGGCAGCCTTTTGCCCTTTCTGACACCGGCTTTCCCCGCGGCGGCGCCGCCATGGTGGCTGCGGGGCTCAGCCCTGCCCTGCGCTGGGTCGGTCGGAGCCGGCTGGAACCGGCTGTGTCCGGCTCGGGGCAGCCCCGGCCGCTCCCCACAGGGGCCGCCCTGCAGCCCCCCCCGACAGCCCAGCCCGGGCACCTGTAACCCCATATGTAAGTTCTTAAACCCTTTTCCATTATTTCTCAACTGAAGGTGGTCCCAAGCATTTCAGAGGTGGTAAATCAAAATCAAAAAAAGCCTACTTCTCTAGTAGGCTTTTCAGCCCAATCAACTGCATGGGTAGGATCTTTTGTTTTTTAAAGGCCCGGCTTTATGTTGTGAAATCATTAGATTTTTGTTATAGTAGAAAATAAAATCTTAGGGTGTTGCGTATTCTGAAATCTGTAACCCTAAAACCCTTAACAGATAATTATTGATTTGTATTAGGAAATGAATAGAAACTAGATGAATCAGTGAAGAATAGACTAGAGGTGTTTCGTTTTGAGTTTTTTAACCTTAGGAATCATGTTTGTTAGCTTTGTGAAATTAAGGGAACTTGCCATAGAAACCCGTTATGCACCAGTGATGCTGCTTGGAAAATTCCCTTACCTTTCCCATCTTGATTTGAATATCAAGAATCCAATCAACAGATATTGGTAGAAGTAATTAGTGATTATTTTAGGGTATGAGTATTGATGAAAATACATATATAATCGAAGAAAAACTTGATATAAAAGTTAGATCTGATAGTGAGTACAGTATGTATTTATGTTAAGCACTGCATGTACATGTACCAGTAACTAGGCATGATCTACCTACCATTCGATTCTGAATTAACCGTTATACAATGAAACAATGAAGCATTGTGAACAAGCAGAAGGTTCCTGTCAAGAAAGTGGTGAACTGTAGGCCTGGTCAGCAAACCGAGAAAACCACCTGGAACTGCCAAGATTAAAGGAGAAGTAGGTGAAAGGTAATTTCGGCAGGGGGAGACCGCGACCGCCGACTGATTGACCACCTACCCAAGTAATACCACCTACTCAAAAGAACAATGGAAGAGGAAGATAGAGTCTGCGCACTAATTTACATAGGAGGCGAGGAATGTGTGACCAATCATTAAAGAGTGTAACAATGAATATGTATGAATTGTTTGAATATGTAATCATCAGTGTATATAAAATTGGAGAGTTTTAGTGCAAAGGTGGACACGTCTTTGGAGGAATTATCCCCCGTGTCCCCAGCGCTGTAATAAAGAAGTGCCTGCTTACCTACGTTGTGCGGATGAGTTCTTCCCGCCGTTACGAATTGGTAACATTTAGACATTTCCAAACCCAGACACGAGTCGTCTTCCACACAGCACCCTCTTATACCTCTGGTGGCTACTAGAGGCGCCTGCGAGCTGAACCGAGGGGCTGGACCAGTGGTGTTTATGGGGGTGAACTGCTTTCCTCCTCCCTCTGAGAGAGGAGCAGCAGCCGCCGTGGCCCTCGCAGTATCTGGGGTTCGACTGACAGCGCAGCCCGGCCGGCCATCAGGGCAGCCACCCCGCGTAGCCATGGGCTGCAGGGTGTGTTGGGCAGGGGGGGACGACTGAGAGGAGGAGCGGCAGGGGTTTCTTGCGCTGGTTTTGCTGTGAAAGCCGCTGACCTCTGAAAGTCGAAAAGAATTTCAAGAAGAGTTTCCTCAAACTCTTCCTGGCCTAATGGGATAGGCCACAGGGCGATGGGAAGCCATTTGGTGGCTGGCTGCTACTGCTCTCCCCCACCACCTCTTTCCTTTTGTTCTCCCGGCTCTGGCCACTGCTCACCCCTACCCCTCGTCAGAGGGTTCTGTGAGCTAATTTGACTCAGTGGGGCTTGTGAGGAATACCTGCAAATTAGACTGCTTTAATTCACTGATACTGAAGAAACAGAGCAGTTCATGAAGAGTCAAGGGAACGTCAGATGTGGAGAAAAAATGGGGACAGGACTGCTGTCAGGAATTGAGAGAGGCGTGAAAAGAAGGGAGAGAATCTCTTCTTCTGGGGACAAGGAGCCATTAGGCTGTCCATGCCTTCCTGAGATGATGCTCCTTTGTCGTCCTTACTCTCCCACCCTTCCTTGATGTGGCAGCTAGGTTTTAAAAACAGTTACTCATCACCAGCTTTGCAAACATACCACCACTTTGTATATTAGACAAACAGAACATCCCTGTGTACAGCCATATAAAGGGACATTAAGACCTGTCTTCATTCACGGAGTTAGATATCACAAGCTGAAAAACGCAAGTTTTGCTTGGGTCTATTTCGGGAACCCAGTTTTTCCTGCTTCAGGAAGTGCTATTTTATATTGGTGTTGTGAAAGACAAGGTAGCATTCATTCACAAAAGATGACTTGTCAGATAAATCTGAAATCACAGCAACACACTTCCCAGACTGTCCTCTTCGGATTTCTACTCACACTTTTATGAACATCAGTCATCCTGGAAATGCTGCCTGTGCATTCAGAGAAGCCGAACCCAAGATGCATTGCATCTCCTGCTTATGGACCTGCCGTCATTGGCACTTCTGTACACACATAGTATGCTACTGTATGTCAGGAGATAGGGGGCATGTAAAGATGACAAAGAAGCAAGATTTTCAGATTTACAGATATCCAATTTATGTAAAAAATTAATTAGAAAAATAAAAATAAAGGTCAAATTCCAAATATCTCTCTTCTTTCTTTCTTTCTTTGACCATTTGTTATAATTCAAGTGAGATCTTTCTTTTTTGTGAACCAATTGCTGCTTTCCCGTACAATCCCCCCGTGCCAAAATGACAGTCAAGGTTGGATGAATCCAAAGCAGTCGTGTTTTTCACATGCTTTAACGTCAGCAAGGCCAGATTTCTCAACATTAGGAATTAAAAAGGAGGAGAAAGAAACAAACTTGGTCATTTTTGAAAAATTATCAAAATGCGAGTCTGAGACAGTAATGAAGTTTTAGAATGGAGGGACTAAGTACTAGATTAATTCTCAGTTAGAACTGAGAAAATGCACACCAAACTCTCACGTGAAATTAAAGCTTAATTTTTATTTTTTTGAAATGTTCACTCATTATTCTTCATTTCACTCATGCTAACTTTGCAGTGTTCTGTAGCTTGAAGTTCCTGATAGCTCTGGAACTTGAGCACTGAAATACTCAGCAAAGTTTTTTTCCCCTCTCTTTCAGGGCAGCTGGATGTAGGATGCACGTGAAGAAATTCCTATAAAATACTGTACATCCCAGGAGATTTACATAGGATAAGCTTCAGGTAAATTTTTGAACCAAATTTTAAATCTTTAGAGGATTACCTGTAAGCTATTATTAATGATTCCAGTGACATTATTATTAATGCATTTTATTACATAGTTAAATTATTTTGTGCTTTTATAATGGAAAATCATAGAATCATAGAATGGTTTAGGTTGGAAGGGACCTTAAAGATTGTCTACTTCTAATCTCCCTGACATGGGTAGGAGACCTCCCACTAGACCTGGTTGCTCAAAGCCTCATCCAACCTGGCCTTGAACACNNNAGTGCACATTACCAGCTCATGTTGAGCTTCTCATCCACCAACACCCACAAGTCCTTCTCAGGGCTGCTGTCGATCCATTCTCTGCCCAGCCTGTATTTGTGTGTGGGACTGCCCTGACCCACGTGCAGGACCTTGCACTTGGCCTTGTTGAACTTCATGAGGTTGGCATGGACCCACTTCTCAAGCCTGTCCAGGTCCCTTTGGATGCCATCCCTTCCCTCCAGCATGTCAACCGCTCCACACAGCTTGGTGTCATGGGCAAACTTGCTGAGGGCGCACTCAATCCCAACATCCATGTTGCCAACAAAGATGTTAAATAGTACCAGTCCCAGTACTGACCCCTGAGGAACACCACATCACTGGTTGCCACCTGGACGTCGAGCCGTTGCCCGCAACTCTTTGAGTGTGACTGTTCAGCCAGTTCCTTATCCACCAAGTGGTCCATCTGTCAAATCCATGTCTCTCCAATTTAGAGACCAGGATGTCATGCAGGACAGTGTCAAATGCCTTGCACAAGTCCAGATAGATGACATGTATTGCTCTCCCCTTATCCACCAATGGTGTAAACCTGTCACAGAAGGCCACCAAATTTGTCAGGTGTGATTTGCCTTTGGGGAAGCCATGTTGGCTGCCACCGATCACCTCCTTATTTTCCATGTACCTTAGCAGAGTTTCCAGGAGCATCTGCTGCATGATCTTGCCGGGCACAAAGGTGAGACTGACCAGCCTGTAGTTCCCCAATTGACTTCAATTTTGGGGAATGTTAGGATTAACACAGAAGTAAATATAGAAGAAAAGGCAGCATGCATTGTTATTTAAAGCTAGCATTTGTTAATAACTGACAAACAGTGGTATTTCAGATGGCAGAATTAGACTTCCCAAGTTTGGAAAATTTGAAATCTCAAACATTGACATTAAATACTCAGATTCTCTCAAAATTTAAATACATTTCTGTTTCATTCCACTTTACTACATTTCTACAAATCATTGGTATTCCAGGTAACTTCTCTCATGTGAAAGGTAATGAGATTTTATGTTCGAACTTTTTTGTGCTGAAGCTGGTTTGAAGAAGAGATGTCTTCAATACTTATGGTAAGGGTGACTTTTGCATTTTAAATGTGTTGTATGCCAATGAAGAGTGTCCCAGCCTGTGGAATGAAGTTGTATATAAGACACTGTAGTAATTCCATATTAACCCCGGTATATTTACTGAGTCTTTTTTGTAACTTGAACAAGCAAAGTTCTTTTTATCCTTTTTATCTGAAAATACCTAGGGTTATTCTTGTTTGTCATCTACAAAGGAAATGGCACTTTCTGATGAGGGGCATTATGCATTTGTATGTCACACAGGATCTGTACCATGTTGGTATGTCCAGAGTGGGAAGACAAACAGGAGAAACAATCAGTGACAACCTTATTTTTAGGGGAATCTTTGCCAAGGGTACAGGGTGATTTCAATCATAGGTTTCAATATATGAAGCACAACAGGAGAAACTAGGTGATACACCAAAATGCCTGGGTATTGATTTTATCAAACACTTGAAAACCATTACATTTGAACAATTCTCACCCATACAGCTAATTAGGTCAACAGTTTACTGTATTTTCAAGTTAAGCAGCTTCATAACTAGATAAAAAGGTAGCTTTGGCTGTGGGTTATCTTAGTTCCTGTTGCTCTTCTTGAAAAGATTGGGATCTGAAAGCTGAATGCTTATCAGGCAGATGAGAACAGGGCGCAACGTAGCCAGTTCAGCTCAGCTCCCAGAGTAGCAGGACTGCATTTGTTCGGTGTTTTTCCTCTGACAGCTTGCAGCAGCGAAACACAAGCAGCAAGTTAATGCTGTCCTCCCACAGCAGCAAATATTTTCCAACAACTTTCGCTCTAATCTTGATGACAAACCCACTTGGAAGGCTCTTTTCTTTCCAACAGTACGTGCACTGAAGTAGGGTGATTTTTTTTCCCCTCAAAGCTGACAGCGAAAATACACGCACACAAAAAGAGAGTTTGTCCAGAACTATTAAATGTGCTTTTAGTCTGTTACACCTGCACAAAGAATTAAAGGAAGGTGCTATTGTACTGTAAAAGAACTAGAGGGTAGCATTGTATAGTCTAGTGGAAGCAAGGCTAACTAGAATGCTTCACATCTACTTATATAGCTGCTGAACTTCAAAGAAATCCATTACAAGTCAATGATTTCCAAGATTTCCATGGCAACCTAATGAAAACAAACACGAGATACAACAGAAAATTATGCTTGGGTGCATCAAAAGAAAAGCGCTAATTATAGAAGCAATACATCCTTGGAAGGAAATGTTAAACTGTATAAAGAATCAGCATCCGTCTAGCATGTCTTTTAAAAATGCTATATTGAAAGGGGTAAATTCAAGTCAAACCTGCAGATGTGTATCTCTGACAAGTGATTTGAGTAAAGCTCATTGTGGTCTCTGAAACATTAAATGGATTCTCTTTGGGAACCTCTTAGGCTTCCAAATGTACTTGCCTCCAGATGCGATAGTCAGCTGGTGTCTCCTGGGGAGAGTGTGATTTGAGTAAAAAGGGTTGATCTTAGCACAATTCTTTTTATTTTTACCATCTGATCTCTTCCTCCTTTCATCTCTCTAAGGCTAGCTGTTCTTGCAGGAATAGGAGACGGAATTGCAATAAACCAGGCTACATTCTGGGGCAGCAATCCTATTTTGCTTAGCTTTTTAAGCAGTTATACCCTGATATGTTACAGGAGAACTAGAGGCATACCAGAAGATGGAGGTATGCCATTTTAATGCAGAGGGAACCAAGAAATTGCATGAGCTTACCAGAGAATATGGATCTCAAGGACTGTCTCATTATATGTAGTAGTATACTTCATGAGAAGGTTGATATTAAAGACAATTCCAAAGGGTAAAATATATTTTGGAACATTTGGAAGCAGGTAAAGACCTACATAAAAATTTTTGAATCATCCCATTATTCATCTCAAAGGAAAGAAAGAGGTACAAAACTAAAAAAATAATTGTCATGAGTGAATTAGGTATTGGTTTTTTATGCCTTGTGGAGAGATGAGCTAGAAAATTTTGAGGCCCAGTTTTTCTAAGGTTATGGTAACCAAGAGTCACTAACGTCATCTTTATCCCAGAACATATCTCATTAGAAAACAGTGGTTTAAATGCCAGTCTAATATGGAAAGTTTTCAGGAATAACGCAGTCTCAAATGGATATAACAATTTCTTAACCTGTTCCTCTCCAGTGTACTGCATTTTCATAGAGTCTGAGAAACAAGCTGGATCACCAGACTATGTCAGGTTAACAGCATGCATTAGAGTTAGAATGAAGTTCAGAATATTAAATCCCTATTCATAGCATTTTCTTTTTCGTAAATGAATAAATAATAGATTAAAAAGTCAATGCACTTCTGGTCACAAGTCAGGTTTTAAGGCAACTCATACAGACTCAGATTAATTGTCTCCATTTCTGTGCCAAGCCAGAAATATTATGTATTCTTGCAGCTAACATGGAACACACATTTATGATAAATTTTTGGGAAAACATATGTGTCTACATTTTCTGTGCTTTGTATATGCCCAGCCCTAGTTTAAACAGGTAAAATGATAAACTGCTCATTGCTATTCCAAAGCTCTTCTGTGAAGTATATACAGGAAATAAGATCTGTGATTCAAGAAGCAAGACACATGTTAATTCTTGTACAATGGAGAAATCAATATTAAAATCAGGACTGCACTGCTTCTGAGGCTGTACTCCAGTGATAACAAAATATTGACTTATTCTCAGCCTGGAGCAAAAAAACTAAGAGAACATTTGAACTTTAATTAATACACATATAATGTAACTGCAGTTTATATTCACTGACTCCCTAAGAATGCATAGTTAGGCCATACATTGACCTTTATTCAAACTTTCAGGGAATATTAAATTGAATTGCAAGCTTGCTAGGGCCAGGACCCTGTCTTACTGTCTGCCTATTAAATGTCTGGCATGCCTGTGGCACCATGTAAATAATCTTGTAAGTGCCACAGTAAATTAAGAGGATCCAAAAAACAATCACCACCCCCAATTCATCAGATCCAATTTTTGATCAGATTTTTTTTTTTTTAATAGTTTAGCTGCTAACTCTCTCTGAGCCTCTACTGCTACTTTTATCCAACTGAGTTGTCAAGTTTTACTAATCTATATAAAGAAAGGGCGTACTGCTGCTGCTTGTAGACAGCTTACTTCCATTATCCATCAAAGGGTATGAACCAAAGAACATGTCACTGGCCTTTTTCAGTGACAAGACAAACGCTCTGGGCCATGCTCAGGACCAGGAAATTTGCATGCACAATACTGTAGACAAAAATGCTAAAGCTATATTACTTCAGGCTTCTGATCACACAACTATATTACAGTTGTTTCTGAAGATACTGGTGTTGGTATCACTCAGTTTCATAAATACATGACACTGCATAATCCTGTATGTTCTACAAAGGCATTAATCAAAATTATTTTTTTTAATTATTTTTATTGCTATCTGTCCTAAGTCACACCTAGTCAAAGAAAATTACAAATATAGCCCTAAGTGAAGTGATCAGTCACTACCACTACAGCAAGTTTCTGTGTGCTACAGTAGGAACTACGATCTGTCCGTAAAGTAAAAAAAACAAACCAACTTACTGCTAAGAGTAAGCCAACTAAGATGAATAGCAAACTTGTACAAAGCACAATTCGATTGCAGTTACATTAATAGGAGAGAGAAAAGAAGTTCTTTGAGTGTGTTATGCACTACATATTATTCACTCTGTTTCACTTAATTATCAAAACTTTGTAGGTGCCCAAGGCAACCTTTCAAACCTTTGATTTATTTTTGGTCTCATTTAGAAGCTGTCATACAGTTGCAATGTATTAGTTCCAAACAGCAACGATTTCAGAAATGCACAGAACAGAACTGATCGATTCAGTTACTTTCTACTGGAAGAAGAAAATACCTTAAAATGTGTGAAGTGTTTGAAACATGAAAAATTGAACATGCCAGAAATAAATTAAATTCAGATTGGATTCTTTTAAATATTCCTACCATTTTAGCTCTCCAGTACTTTTCTGATTCCCTGTGTTTAGGCTTGCTAGGCATGAATGAGAATTCTTACAACGCAATAAAATTTTACTGCACTGAAGAAAGAGGTGTCTTTCCCCTTCATTGCTAAGGCTCTGCCCAAAATAATACTTTCAAACTTTTCCTCAAATGCAATAGCAACACCCTTTCCACAGTACGTAGCGTTTTATCGCTTTCTTCTCTCCTCTGTAATCTCCAAAACCTAGGACCTATCTTTTGCGGTACACTCATTAGATGGAATCACAGACCTGAGCTAAATAATTTAAGAAATGCAGAGGGTCAGGGGGTACCAGTTGGGCTCTGAGAAGCCAGGCTACTAGGTGCAGATTTGGGGTTTGTTTTTTTCTGGGCTTTTTTTGCTTGGGGATTTTATCTTTGGAAAGTTTTATCTGAGTTCCAGCCTTTGTCTTTTCCTCTGGGATTCTATACAAGCTGTACCCCTGATTGAATTAATTCCAGAAATCTCAGTCAGATACTCAACATGCATGTAAAGATTATATGGATGTGCAAGTGCAGATCTGTTCCCTAGGCTTCAGCTCTTGTGCAGCCGCTCTAATACATCTGGGAAGCTATGAACAAATTGCACATGTATCACACAGATGGCTTGCACATGAGCTATAACCCTGATGTGTTTGGAATGGATCAGATAATGCATTAGCACATTGAAATTCAGTAGAGAAATACGGAAAATATCAATTTCATTCCTTCTTTTCCCTCAATAAATTAAAGTCATGTATTCGGTTTCCAGGAAAATACCTTTACCCTGCATTCTTGTATTGGAAAGGAGGGCAGAGAGCAACCCTTTCTTTCATCTAGTATGCTAGCTTTTTAATTGTCCTTTTCTAACATGTTATGTGCAGGTTGTAGAGCTGCAGAGAGATAAAGCTTGCCTAAAATGAGTATCCTTCCCCAAAAGACAGTGGAATGATACCATTAATCTAAGGGGATGAAATCTATACCTGAGGAAAAGGGTTTCACCTTTAAACAGAAGGCTGAAACTGGCACCCTGCACAGTCCCCAGCTGGAACTGTTTCATGCTGTATAATTTACTCCAACATCACTTACGCCAGTGAGTAGGATATTCCCTTGAGAAGCAAGTTACAAGAACAAGTTACAGGGAATCCTAATTTACGTTCCCTGTGAACATTCGTGCTACAGAACAAACCAGTGTCAGCTGGAGAAATTTATGGTGGCTGGGGGAGAGTAGCAGGGATGTCAGTGGCCTGGGGAGCACCGCCAGGTGGGAGTGGGAGAAGAGGACAGTTTAAAACCCCTCAGGCAAAGGGTGAAAGCTAGTTTCAGTTCCAGGGCTGGATGCCAGAGGGCAATCCCAAAGCAATGTGGAGAGGCCACAGGCCTTTTTGTCTCTTTCTGGAGCTTTAGATTTCAGGGGGAGCTAAGGGAAAGGAAGATAATAGGGGTGTTTTTTCCCCAAAAGTTTAAGTTACTTTTTTCTATGCAGGAAAATTTTTTTTCTGGCTTTCATTTTGGGGAAGTGGTAAGAGGAAGGAGGGGTAAATTCTATTTGTATTACACTATACTGGAATTATTTTTCCAGTGTCTGAGCTCAGTTGCCACCCACTGGCTTATTTGCCTAGTCCTGGGGTTTCCTGACTTAGGGCTGAAGAAACTTTGTGAAAACAGATATATGAAATTTAGTTCAGCAGCATGGAATTTTGCTGCTTTGAATTCTTTTGTGGCCTGCCCCCAACTGTTTCACAACAGCTACTGGTATGTGATGAGAACAGAGTATACAACTAACTAAATAATGACAAAAGGGTGTAAAATCTGACAAAGTGTAAGCTATAGTTATTAGTACAACAAACAGAGCTATAAAGTAGGGGAACACCAAATGCAATAAACCAAAAAGTTGTTCTTATTGGTGCTGAATGCGACATGCATAAGGTCCCTGAGGAAGTTATGTATGTTTCTAAAAATCTCAAACTAGGGACTATTAAGTATTGGAAATCACCTTCTGTGAACCACCCCCGTATGGCTGTGGGAAAATGGGGTTAAAATGACTTATATTATTCATGAAAGAGGTCAGCATAGCTGGTAAGGTGAAGGCAGACACCTGGTGACTCAGCCCAGTCCCACTGCCTCAAACCAGGAATCTGATTCTCTGCTGAACTTTCTGTCCTTGTTTATGCCAGCTCAAACTTGCATAAGTAGTTTTACACTCAGTTTGTATCATCATCAGTAATTACACAATTTCCCCCCATGACAAATCTCCGACATATCAGCTCACTGTGCAATGCATAAAAAAACCCCAAACAAACAAACACAAAACCCAATCCAAACCAAAAAACCAAAAACCCACTATACAAGTAAGTGAAACATGTTTACATGTTGGTCAGAAAGAGCTCACTTCAGAGATGAATTTCATGCCACCTGAAGCAAGAAGAAAGTAAATTGTGGTTGGCAAGCCACTTGTTGGCCAAACCAAGCCCGTTTTGAAGCTTGACCATCTGCAGCAAAGCACATTTTAGAACATGGAAAAAAGCCCACAGAGAATCAATTAGACATTTTGGCCCATAACATCTTTACTTTAAATTAATTTTCAGGAAGTAGCATGTGTGATTTTGACAGCAGAATTTTGCCCATATGGTTTAACATTTGGGTGCCTCTAAAGCAGCTTGGAAAGTCTAAACTATTCACTAATACTTCAGCAACTTTATCTCTCCCTCTCACTGGACCTTTATTTTGAAAGGTGAGATTTAAAATGTTCTCCATTTCACCAGTTTGAGAAGATGCTTGACACTTGGTTTCCAGATATAGAAACATATCTCAAAAAAAGAAAATATGACTGCTGTAATTATGTGATTTCAAGTAATTTTAGTTGTTTCTTAATAAAGGAAATGCCTTTTTAGGGGGCAGCTGAGAAGTGTAAAAGGCAACTCAGCCTGCTGACCCCAGTATCTATGAATTTTTGCCCTTTATAATTTTTGGGTGGTTCAGATGAGAAATATCCCCAACTGGACCTGCCACAGTAAATTTTCTAAAACTGTTAAGTTAAAACCAAGCCTACTACACTCATATTTATTCTGTAATGTTGTGCCTATAGCGACACTGGCACACAATTTCATCTGTGTTATTTTTCTGGCAAACTATAAACTACAGGACTGAATTTTTAAATGGAGGCTTTTCTCATTATGAATCAAGTGAAAGTAGGATTCTGCTATTGTAAACTAGCAGCAAACTTGCTCTTAAACCATATTTCTAGTGGCTCTTATTTTGCTGCAAATGTAAATTCAAAGAGATATATGTTTCTATCATCCCAATGCTACCACTGCATTAAAATATCAGCAATATCCATGAATTAAATGGACCTCATCAACACTTTTTACGGCAGTTGAGATAGCATTTTATATTTTTTGTTTACAAACAGTAATAAATATACTCATGTGTATTGATCTTTGTTATCGTTAAGATTTATCAAGCAGCACTTATGCTTCTGGCCTTGCACAAAAGGAAAAAAAAAACCCCATCAAACAAAAAACAATTAATCCTCTACATGCAGTTTCTACAACAGAATAGAATAGTTTGGGTTGGAAGGGATCTTTAATGGTCATCTAGTCCAACCTCCCTTGCAATGAGCAAGGACATCTTCAACTAGATCAGGTTGCTCAGAGCCCTGTCCAAACTGACCTTGAATGTCTCCACGGATAAGGCATCTACCACCTCTGGACAACCTGTTCCAGTGTTTCACCACCTGCATACTGAAAAAATTTCTTCCCTACATCTAGTCTAAATCTTCTCTCTTTTATTTTAAAGCCATTACCCATTGTCCTATCGCAACAGGCCCTGTGAAAAAGTTTGTCTCCATCTTTCCTGTAGGCCCCTGTTTAAGTACTGGAAAGCCACAATAAGGTCTCCCCAGAGCCTTCTCTCCTTCAGGCTGAACCCCAACTCTCTCAGCCTGTCCTCATAGGAGAGGTGCTCTAACCCTCTCATCTTTTTTGTGGACTCCCTCTGGACCCGCTCCAATAGGTCCATGTCCTTCTTGTGTTGGGGGCTCCAGAGCTGGACGCAGTACTCCAGGTGGGGTCTCACCAGGGCAGAATCACCTCCCTTGACCTGCTGGCCACGTTCCTTGTGATGCAGCCCAGGGTACAGTTGGCTTTCTGGGCTGTGAGCACACATTGCTGGCTCGTGTCCAGCTTTTCATCCACCAAGACGCCCAAGTCCTTCTCAGCAGATCTACTCTCAATCCTTTCATCCTCCAACCTGTATTGATACCAGGGGTTGCCCTGGCCTAGTTGCAGGACCCTGCACTTGGCCTTGTTGAACCTCATGAGGTTCACACAGGCCTGCTTCTTGAGCCTGTCCAGGTCCCTCTGGATGGCATCCTGGCTCTCAAGCATGTCAACTGCACCACTTGGTACCACCAATATATTTAAAATGCTGGAGTCCTGCATTTGTGCAAGGCATATATCCAATTAGGCATCCTTACATGGGCTTGAGTATGTCTGAGAACAAATTCAGCATTAACGTACCACATTATTTGCTAGTGCCAAAGCTCCTGAAAGATGCTACCTGCATGTATACATCTTTTAAGATTAGACACCAGACTACCATGAAATGGCCTACCCCTAAGCAGGAGCAAGAAAGTAAGGCTGCCCTTTACTCTTTTGTGACTAGAAAGAAACAGAGAATTTGAAGGACTCCGTTCTAAGCTAGGATGTGCTTAGACCATAGGTCTCTTTTCTGAAAGAAAGCTGGACCAAGCTTCAACGAACGTGTGCTGGGAGGGGGATGCTCACTGAATGGTACAACACACAGTGCTGACTTGTTACCTCAGAGCTGCATCAAGTTGATGAGACAGCACACAAGCTGGACCTGAAGCAGAGGTTGTATAAGAACTGTCTGTGCACGTATGCATTCTACAGAAGAGATGATGGAAGCAAGGCATATTCAGAAACACTGTAGTACTTGAGAAGCAAAATAGATTACTTACCCAAAGATTAAAAGAAGAGCCAAAAAGCAGCCCAAATCAGAACGTAAAAGCATAGCCCATCATTATGTTTTATTCCCCCTCCTTCCCCCATCCTGTGGAATTTACTGATGCCCACCTAGAAGTCCACGAGCATTAAACTGAAGATCTATCTACGTGTAAAAAAACTAAAGCCTTCACTCATCACCTGTCATCTGGATGAAGTTAAACCTCAAAAAAAGCAGTGGTTTTCAATAGGGCAAAGCTTTGGCTGAAGTTCGTTTTCCCAGATGTAGTGTAATCCTACTAATTTTAATGGAGCATGACATTCAAGTAATTGGAGGCAGAGTCTGATCATTAATTTGGGATTAGAACCACTTTATCTTTACTTTCCAGTATTTTATACAGTGTTTCCTGTCCAAAATGTTGTACCAGCCTGAATTAAATTGGTTCAAGATTAATTTAGTTAAAGTGGTGCAAAACTCCTGTGTAGACACTCTTAAATTGTTTTAAGCCTGAAACATCAGCCTAGGTTAAATTGATTCCTCACAAGATTAAGCAAAATCAATATATCATCCATTTTTAACCTGTTTAAGACTCTGCACTAAGTAAATTAGTTTAAAAACCTAATAATTTAAGAACACGTGCTGAGACTAGTGTTTATCATGATGATCACTATTGTCTTCTTGTTTCCTGGTAGTTGCCTGTCTGTCACCCTGTCTCTGTCTGCCACATTTCTTGCACAGACTCCTTTGAAACTGGTAACTCGGATCTTGCACCCGATCTGGCATAATGGGAATGCTGTCATTGAGAGGGACTCCCAGGTACAATCACGGTAATCATAACATTTAAACAGTGCAAGTCTGCATGCAAGCATGGCCTTACTTTAAAGCTACAGTCCTAAATTCTGTATTTTCTGCATTTTGGATTTTCTGTGCAGAAATGTTAACCTTTATTTCTACATTTAAAAAGGCCTGTTTAGATGAAAGACCATTTTGAATTGGAGAGAAGAGTAAAATAATTTGCAGTCTTCTTGTTAGGGTTTTTAATTTGCTGTCTCTAAACTACAAATCCAGATATGGTGAAATGAAAAAGAAAAAAAAATGTGACAAGAATCAATACGAAGACTTAAGCTTCTAATGGATTAAAACAAATTACAAAAATAGGAAAAGCAAAAGTATCATAATTACCAAGTGCCTTATGTCCATAGATAATGAAATTACAATTAACTAGCTGATTTGCAACTTCAAACAGAACAACATTTTCCCAATTAGGTACAAGAAAGCATACTGTTTCTTTTAGTTGATTCTCAAGGTCTCATTCCTTGGCAAGTGCAAAACCACACCATACAGCATGAACTGTGAAAAGGGATCATGTGAGTTTGACAGCTTCACTAAAGAAATATAAAATTGCTTTCTGGTTGCTGTGTTGTAGCTAATATATGGCACAAGCTTGAGAGGGGGAAAAATAATTAAATTCTTATGATAAAATCTAAATTTTATTTCAGTAGGGAATAAGTTCTGATTCAATTGCCCTAATCTTTAAAATACCACTGTAAGCAATGTGTTATATCTTATTTATTTAATATTTTTGCAATCAAGAAGCTTTTCGAAGATATGCACCAATAATTTTCAATATTTAATTAAGAAGCTCTAGCCTTTGATAGCCGCATAGTATGTGAAGGATGCTGAATCCTTTTGCAAGACTTATTCCAGTAAAACGTATCAGTCACCAAGAAATTCATACCATCAAAGATTTCTTTCTTAAGATTTCTTTCTTAAGATTTAAAAACAACCAGGAACTTAAGGCAAAATGGCAGGACAGAAAAATATTAAACTAACATTTGAAATAGAAAGGTAACAGGAACTATTTTAGCAACTTGGTAAATGATCAGAAGAGGAGGAAAGCAGAATTTCCCAGTTAGGCAAATCTGTACTTCTTGTAAACATTAGGCAGACATTGCATTAAGATGTCTCCTGTCATAGCACACAATGATTGATAAATATGATTCAGGGTCCAGACAGCAATAGTATAGACTAAAAAACATGGGGGGCGGGGGACAGACAGAGGGCAGAAATCCTTTTAGATTGACCTTTAACTGATAAATTGATGATGTCCTCATTAGCAGCAACCCTGCTGCTTGGCCTCAATAAAAGATAATGTCCTGCTGTTAACACTATTCCCGTTTCTGTGATTTAACGCTACTATTACAGTGCAGATTCTATTTAAATGGATTAAGGTTTAAATTAAGATAAAATATTGTTGGGTCTGCAGTGTTTGTCTCTGAACCAAGCAGTGTGCTTTCATTGCCTGCGACTGGAAATCGGCAAGCTACAGGGGTATTTATCAGATGACATTTCACAAGGTAGTACCTATACAATACCCAGTTTGTTTAGTATGCTCTCAGTAATATTTTACAGGCAGTTAGTCTGTTTATCATAAACTTTTTAATGCATAGTTACCCACAGTATCATCCTCCCTGAGGAAAAAACCTTTACTAGAATTCTAGTATTATCTTAGTATGCAAAATCTGTGGGGTTCGCAATGTAGCGAGATGATGAATCGGATTAACTATTACATGCAACGGATACACCATGCAATTTCACATTTTCCACGGTTATCAGTGCTGTCTACAATGCTAAAAATACAGAAAGAGATGTCATTACTGATCTGTTACTTGATTTAGCAATTCTTTTGTTGGTTTCTCAAGAATCGTGTTAAACAAAGAAACCTAAGCCTTTCAGTTTGATCCCCAGATGCGCTTACCTTTCAATACTGTATCTGGAGGGTCAATTTATATTTTCAAGATAAATGACCAAAGTTTTATAGAACAAAGATGTTTAGCAATCTCTCTCATTAAACATAATTATAGAGTTATTTTCATTATTTAAATACACGCTGACCCAGCTTCTAGAATCCTTTATTAACAGCATGTCTTAACATATAGAAATTCTCTACACTGGTTTAAGTCTCCTAATACTGAAATAACCTAGGAACTATCACCACAGAACAGAAAGCAATATTGTCACAGGAAAGAGCAGCATGATTTTAAAAATCCAATCTTCTATTATTTCAGTGCTCTTTGCTGTTTTCACTGGTATATATGATCCGCCACAGAATCTACCACTCAGCTTTGGTCAAATGCACACCAACTAACTTGATGGATGTAATCTCTTTCCACAAGACCTATGTTAAATATGGTTTAGAAGTTGAAACCATCCCAAGGGCAACCTTCCATCGGAGTGGGGTTCTGGCATATAAAAATCTATTTCCAATTCAGGAAACTGAATACTAAAATTTTTTTTTTTCCAGCTAGGTGAAAGCAAATGGATGTTGTCCTGATCTCGTGAGACCCAGAAGCATAGTCCCTGTGGGCACTAATCATCACTGTGATCCTTTGGAGCTGCTGGAACCTGGGGCCACCTGTGGGAGTCATGCTGGGGACAAGCAGAAGACAGGTTTCCCTCTCATCCTGCCCCACTCACTGTGGGGCAGCAGGGAGGCGGAGGTGGCGGCCAGGGGAAGGAGCTGGAGCAGCACAGCTCCTTCATCTTCCCTCCTTGAGCAGGGCTGCACACAGGCAGCGGCGTACCCCTGCCCGTGACCATACAGGGCTGAGAGAGACCAGACCAGCCACCCCCAGAGCTGGGTTGTGCATGGGCTCCTCAGATCCTGAGTCTCTCTAAATGGGGGACTCCCATTCCCCTCAGCTTTCTGCATGTACTAGAGAGATCTCCGCTCTCTCTCCAGGCTTGTTTTCTACAGCTTTATGAGCCCTCAGTCCCTCTGGTAATCAGCTCTCACATGTGCCCTTTCTCTTTCACTATGCTAAACAGAGCTTTAATCAAAAGGTTTGCTGTTTCATCCTGGATTCTTTTCAGGGAAAAAAAA
>VYXH01004078.1:226426-262437 GCA_013397275.1 Burhinus bistriatus
ACTTGTAATTTTTAAAAAAAAAAAAAAAAAAAAAAAAAAAAAAAATCACACATAATTGCAAGAACCAGCTGTCACTCTAGAGAAAGGTACGCAAGCAATGTAAGGAGTGACTTGAATAGCAATATCCAAGAGACTTGAATAATGTGAAATTGTTCAAAGTGAACTTACAGATGGAACTAATTTCATTTGAGAAATTCAGGAGGTTCGCCCTCTTACTGTAAATTAGTTTAAATAATATTTGGGTGTTCTCCTAGTGGTTTGTGTCTGACAGTAGAAAAAATTCCACCTCCGTTATCCTGGCAAAAGCAGAGCATGGAGTTGCCAGAAACCCTTCAACAAGATTTTACAGGATTCATAAGCCCATATCCAAAGTTTGTGAAACTTTGTTAAACTCCATTCTGCCACTTTCTCAGGAGTGTCATATCCACATTGAATGGTCCAATACTGCTACTTGATGTGGGAAAATATTTGTCAGGAGAAATACCAACAATCTGTCCTTTGGTGCTAAAAACCTGAAACTCAGAATCTGCAAAATTTTAATTATTCAAAATTATCACTGAATAGTCCTGGTTTAGTTTTGCAGTTGTTTTTATGAACTTTAAGATGGGGGCAGAATTATGTGAAATATTTTATCTTTAAGTAATTCCATAGAAATGAGATTTTAAAAAAAAAAAAAATTAATTCATGCTGATCACAGCTCTTACAACTGCATATTCCATGTCATATATATTCACATTTAAAAAGACAAAAGTATTTCTACTCAACATGCTGAACTTTGACTAGTATATACCTAATTTTCCTTAAACTGCCTAATGTTATATATATATAAAATCTTGGGGGAAAAAGTTTATTAAAATAAAGATGACTGTTTAATAAGCTGCCCTTTGAAAAGATAATTCAGTGGATTAAAAATGTATTTCCAATTATTCGGTTATATACACGTGATTTTTTTCACACTGTATTTAACAGTAGAAGGTTAGCAGGAGTGAGAAAAAATATCTCTTTAAATTAATAATGTAATTACTACCTCTGCTGTATTTCTGTAGTTATGCTTGTTATTTTTGTGAACAAAAATAAGTTAAAAATTCAAATGTTTTGAAGTTACACCTTTATAGAAGCAACACAACTGTATGGACAGAAGAGCTGAAATGCAATATAAATGTCAAATACTATTAAAAGTTAGAAATTTAAAAGGTTGTATAAAATGACCTTCAGCGTTAACCTGAAGCCCAAGGGAATATTTTAGTTTTGGCATTTTTGGTGGTGTTTTTTGGTTTGTTAAAGTTGATGATTATTGTCATTAGTGATAATTTTGGAGTATTGCTTGAAAAACAACTAGTCTCGGTTAAATTAATATTAATTTGTATCACTAGTCTTTTCAGGAAGCATTACTGAGTTCAGCATGCATTAGTGGTAATTAAAGAATATCTAACCTGTTTTTATGATCATCAGAGCATGCCTTGCATTAGATGTACATCCTGGCTCTACAGAAATCACTGGCAAAACTCCCACCAATTCCAGTTACATTCATGCTGTACAGTGCTTTATTTCACTAATTGTTCTGGTGTTGTCAGTCTCTCAGTGAAAGTGTTACTCTTGTCCTTTCAAGCAGAGTTGGATGTAATCTAGATTTTCCTTAATATTTTTTTATTATTTTGTATAACTGCATTAGCATGGGATGGATTTCCAGTCCCTGGTTCACAATGTCGTCTACCCACACTGAAACTCTAGGTGTTTAACAGGACTTCAGTGCGATGCAGAATTATGGGGTGGGAGCATAGCATCAGGGCTACTAAAGATCTTCAAATACTGTGATGCACTTTTTGTCAGGTGTTTCACCAGTTTATGTTGTCACCCTTTTCATTCTTCTCTAATTGTTTTTGTGTGAAGAGACCATTATAAGCAGATTGGGCAAGATTTACAAGACAAAGAGGATAACATGAAGAGAGAAAAACCCAAAACAACAACATCTTTCCCAAGAATCCCACCAGATCTTACCAGAAACCAGGTAGCCTAGGTATATTTCTACCGGATTTGAAAATCCACACTTTTAGTAAGGTGGGACATCACTCGTTCATCAGCCCCAAGGCAGAGTGCCATCTTGGCAACATCTTCAAGAAGACCTGTGGGCAGAGGAAATGCAACACCACAAAACCCTCCTCGCTCAGCTAAGGAGCTAATGTGCTGAAAAGACAGGAGCTGATCCAGTCATCATCTCTAGGAAAGGCAAAATTTTATAGGCATTGCTACAGGACAAGGAGGAGGCAGAAGTCACTTGTCTACGCTTAAAGAGGGCTTTGTGGGGATGGAGGGGCTGGGATGCAGCAGCATGCATAAAATGACAAACTTGTATCTCTATGTCAGTGTAAGTTAAATATGCAAGAGCTAGGGAAGACATGGAGATACGTGGATTTAAATACTATTTTTCACCACCTATACCTGCATTCTGTGAAGATGTAGTTATTGTCGAGGAGCTGTTCAGCTTAAATGTCAAACATACAAATGCCAATAGCCCCCCTTCAGAGAAGAGATCAAGAGGAATAAGAAGTTGAAATAACTTCCCAAATGTCAAAGCCAAGTCTTCTGACAAAGAATGAAATTGCTCAAGTTTATAAGCCAATCCGTTTCTCAATGATAGCCTCAGATAAACTGAAATCACAATGGCTGTTTTTTCTGCTAGGTGTTATAGGAAAGTAGCAAGATGAGGCAAACAAGTTCCTACTAACATCCAACGATGCGCAGCCAAATCATTACTGCATACCCTTTGATTCGCTGCAGACAGATTGAAACAGAACACTGCAAAGCCATCTCAGAGCAAAACCTCACTAAAAAAAAAAAAAACAAAACGAAACAAAAACCACCACAAAACTCCAAAAAGCAATGCCTCCCCCTCAAAAAAAGGTAGATCTTTTTCTCCCTCTTCAGATTTTTGTCCTGTTACAAACTACTTTGCCAATAAGAGGCCGTATGACTACCATCTTTACTTCAACAAACCATGTTGATTACAATGGGTGAAGAGTGAATCCTAGATGTTTTCAGGCAATTGATCTCATTTTAGACCACAGGTTTTCTCCCCCCCCCTCCTTGTCCAAGTATTTGCTGCTGATATGCAAAGTGAGTGAGTTGTGTGGCTTGGTTTTTTTTGGGCACTTTTTTTTTTTTTTTTTTTTTTTTTTTTTTAAAAAGAAGCTTTGAGTATGGAAGTTAGTGTTATATGTGTTTGACCTTTCTCTGCAAATGAGTATCTTGAATCCATTCTGGATTGTTCTAGTGGCATTAGTCTACTAATTCAGCTGCAGCACTTGAATTTCTATCGTGATGAATCCTTAAAAAAATAACTTTATGTATATGCATGTACTCTGCATACAATATGTGGGAAAACAGCACTGTAATAATGCTGAAAAACAGGGATCAAAAGTTTATTCTCTGGACACAGGGTTATACCTTCTAGTGAAAAAATAAATCACCTCATCTTTGTTTTTTGGGTTTTGTTTTGCTTCTTTATTTTGTTTTTTAAAAACAAACAAAACCTGTTGTCCTCAACTTGAGCAGCATCATGAAAGACACATAGGGTCTTCTGAGAGGTAGTGTTATGCAGGTGCAAGTAGGAGCTGAACAAGAAAGAGCAAGCATTTTTGGAGGTGTAATGGTGTTCGATTCTTTCTTTCAAGTTAGTCTTGAAGGTCTAATTCTGATACTGCATGAAGTGTTTCGACAACACTGAAAGCAAAAGCAACAATCCATATGCAGCTTTTTCCTAACACTTGCAGCAAAAGTCTCACCTATGATTCACACAGGCTTGTGAACACTTATGGAAAACCCCATACCTCGTACGTGAACACCTCCTGAGGGAAAATTAGTCATTTCACACACAGCACTAATGATAGCTTGCCAGTATTAAATTAATGGCATCCTTGGGGAAAAAGGTAATAACATTTTTTCTGATTAACCTAACTGGCTGCAGGACTCTGCTGTAGTTCTGTTCAAATTCATCAGCAAGACCATTTTTTGTACAGTGCCTTAAGTTGGAAATTTTGATTCTCAGAGCTGAGAGGGCAAATGGCAGTTTCTGTTTTTCTGCAGATTTCTGTAATTACCTGTGATCACAAACTACATTTATTCTCATAAGATTTAGCCAAGATGTAAAATCCAATGATATTCCATAAATCCTCAAAATAACTTTTTCCATCAACAAATCATTCATCTCCAGTATGAAAGACACTGTAGAAAGCAAAGCTGAATTAGGAAACTGAAATGTAAAGCAGTATATGCAGATTAGAACAATGCAGTTCTCCAGATACAGACTTTATATGCTTATTCATTTAATATGCACTGCCTTATTGGCTACAGAGCATAACTTTACTTTGCCTCAAAAGAATTTTAAAGTCCTATAAGAAGAAACTGAATAAAAAAGAAAATCAGAGTGTGAACATTTTCTTTGAGAAAACTTGTTCATTATACAGTACTATGCTATTTATTGTGCACACTCTTTGAAAGGAGTAGGAAAAATATTCTTAAGGAATTCTGTGCAATATGATGGAAAAATTCAGTGGAAATGAGAGGAGTATACACTACCAAAAAAGCCTAGGTTTTCAGAATACGGTAAGGACACATTTGTTCTTTCTTCCTCTAAAGCACCTCTGTAGTACAGTTCTTTAACCCTATGAACTAAACTTTGCATTGACTTATTACTAATAATAAACTTTCATCATCAAGTGTTGTAATCTGTTATCTGTAACATTCTGAAATTGTTGCATTACATGAAATATGAATGTTATCAACAAACAGCAATGCTACCTACCAGACAAGAGAAGCAAAGATGAATTTTATAGCAAGAGTTAAATACTGTTTATTTTTCTCCTAAGAACAGATCCTCTAGGCCACATCCCGATTCTTTTTGTTTGCGTTCGAGACTTCTTTAAGACTTTCCTTATGCAAAGGTGAAATTAGGAGCCTCAGTAGTCAGCCCACTTATTTCAGTAATTGCTGTAATTGAAATAAGATGAGCAATGCTTAGTCCCCACTTGAAAGCTGAGGGGAAATTTTCTTTGGTGAAATACAGCAGCACTACCCAGGCTGGAATTTGATGATGATACAAGTGTCAGCTTTGTAGAGCAACATCAACTGTGGGAACAGGAATTAAACTCGAATGCTAATGCAAACTAACTCTGGAGAGGTATATTTAGAAATTTAGTTCTCTTATTAAGCTAATTCTCTAGTAAAGCACCTTGCATTTTTCCTGATAAGTCAATACAAGTCACTTCACTTCCTATTACCCATGAGAACTTCAGAAAACTCCATTTAAAATTCACGGGAGACTTATCTAATGATTCATTTCATTAATAACTTGCCTCCCTGGTTTCTAGGCCACAAATGCTCCAGACTCTGAAAGCTTA
The DNA here is from genome assembly GCA_013397275.1 of Burhinus bistriatus. NCBI lineage: Eukaryota > Metazoa > Chordata > Aves > Charadriiformes > Burhinidae > Burhinus > Burhinus bistriatus. Next base: position 231,823 of record VYXH01004078.1, read on the forward strand.
TCCCAGTTGTTCATAAGAACATTTTAATTGCCTTGTTTTTGTCAAACATGGAAGGCTAGATTGGTCTATGAAACTTATGACAATAGTGTCAGTGAAACCATTAAGCATGTTCAAAGAGAATCCACATGTAGTGACGATGCAGGAATGCTCCTGCTGCCATCGGTAGGAAAGCAACCTCTATTTTAAACTGTCATCTTGCTTTAAAAATATGTAGTAAAAAAGTTAGCAACAAGAATTTGACAGCTACTATTCTGAGAAAATGAGAACTGATAACTATTTAAAGCATGACAAAAAAGAGAGGCTAGAGTCAAAAGCCAAAGTTAACAAAACCTTAACCACAAGTTCTCAAAAGGATTTTTGTTTCCTCTTAGATTGTACTTCTAAAAGCCCGGCTCTCAATTAATACCTAGTTCCTGATATACTTCAGACTGTTCTTGTTCTGACTAACACCCTTCCATGTATGAAGTTGAGAGATTATGGTCACCGCACATAGTGAATACCTTTGGCAAGAAAGCTCCAAGTGTTTAACAGTGGGTCCTCCTAGAGGCGGTCTCAAGAGGACCCCATAAAACACACAGTGTTCTTCAAAACCCCTGGGCAGGGAGTTCTGCATGTGGCAGCAGGAGTGACTCCTAACTGCAGAACTGGTTGGGGTTTGCAAATAATTCCCACCTGGCTCAGGCCAAGGTAAGGACATCCCTTTATTGGTGAATGTTTAAATTAACAAGTCAGACTTAGCTACAGGTTTAAAATCAGGATTACCACCAAACTGGGCTTAGTGGGACATATTCCATTTACATAGTCATTTCCATATTGAAGGTAGTTCTCCTGCTTTCTCTGCCAGGAAGCACAGCATTCAGTGTAAGTTTGGGGTTTTTTGTTTGTTTGTTTTAAAAAAAGAAAAAAGTAAAAACATCAGAGGTACAGAAAGCAAAGTTCAGTGATACTACTTCTGGAACAATCTTATATTTGAACTTCCACTGAAAGCTGGATACAGAATTGCTTTTTTTTCCCCCTACTTAGTGGGACCCAAATCTCTTATGACCTCATCTAGGAACTGCTGCAGCACATTTAATAAGTCATAAGCCCCAGTTTGCCAATCTCCCCGAAGAACAGACAGATCTACTGGTGGCACCCAATGGAGGTTTGGGCACTGATGAGGGACTCCTCAGAAGTGGTATACCAAACATCCCTTCCATTCCTGTACTCATTTTAAAGAGGTGACAAGATCTGTGTGAGGCTACAGATGCTTTATATCTTAGAAACTGATTGAATAAGCAATGCTGTAAGCTTTTCAAGTGGATGTAATTTAGATTTTCATTGGTGCTGAACTGAGCTCCAGTACTTTGTGTTTGGTCAGGAGTTAGAGATGCTCTGCAGACGACTCCTTCTCTCTCATTTCACGTAAGTTTCTGCAGAAGATTATCTAACTGAATATGTAGGTTGTTGTTCACGGAAAAGCAATTGTAATGTGCTAGATTTACATTTATGTTGTGAAAATAACCTGAATAAAGCACCTTACATGATAAATGCATTTGAATAACCTGGAAACAGCATGAGGAGTATTCAGCCTCATCTTACATATTTAATTGAAGCTTCTCCTAATGCTTTAGTCCCCTATAGTAACTCAAAAGTGAGCCAAGACCAAAGGAATTACTATGTTTCTAAACAAATAATTTTTGAAATAGACAGTCTCATAACCACAGGAAAGTCGTTGAGTTGAAAATCCATGCTGAGCTGTAAAGTGCATTATATATTCCTTGATGTATTACTGGCAAAGTACTTATTAAAGCAAAGTATAGTAGAATATTCAGTAAACTCTACATCCATAAAATTTACATTTTTCCACTAGTATTGAATGTTTAGAGATTTTTCCAAATATATTTCTTTAAAGAGTTTAATCTTTAAAAAACCTAAAACACCCACACCAGAAAACCACCACAGAAGGTAATTGTATTTTTTAAAGGCAATACAAGGTTTGTTATTTTTTGAGTTTCCTTCCCCGCTCCCCCCGAAGAAAATAAAGTAATGATTTCCAGTACTACTTCATTGGAACTGCTGCGCTGTTTAACAGCAGAATCTTATTATTTATTGATTTTTCATTTAATTAAGAAATGTAGTTAAACGACAAATGATTTAGGTAAAATAAAGTAAGGTAAAAAGAGAATAAAGGAAAGAAAAAAAATCCAATTTTATTCTGGTTTCCATAGTTTGTACATCAAATATATTCTTCTAATTAATGAATCAAAAGAGTCCGAACACAATGTTGCCTCACAAGGGGCTGTTGAAAATACTGACAGAAATCTTTCCATTGCCATCTGCTGGGAAGAAGAAAATTTCTTTAGTTTTCCCCCCACCATTGAGATGTGTCCACCTGCTAATTGGACAGTAACACTAATAAAGTTACAAGTCTCAAGTGTACATGTCTCTTAAAATAAATAGGAATAGCAAAATTACAATGCAACTGTAATAATTTCCCTAAACAAAAGATGTATTTTTCACTAATGCCTTTCATGTAGGAAGAAGCAGTGGCTGTTGTAATTCCCCCCAAGTCCCAATGACTATTTGAGACTTCAGAGGTTTTAAATAATCATTTAGAAACCAAATACTGTGCAAAGCATAAACCTGTGTTGTTGCTGGAGTTTTTCAAGTTTTAAAAACTTGTTTCCAACTTCTTAATCAACAGCTAATCTTTCATTTTGTTAGAATCAATATTTTTTATTTAGTATTATGCTGTTGAAAGGTTTATCAGATCTGGCTAATAAATCCAAAGCTCACTTATGTGCAGATTACATATTCAATTGCAGCACTAGATGATGTAACCTTCCATCAGGCTAACGTGCACCAGGAATTGCTGCAAAATCTGATATCTGCAAGGGCTAAGTTCTGTGAGGAAGGTCTTTAAGAAGAAGGCGGCAAGTGTGAAGGAAGAAAAAAAAAACCACAGTTTTTACAGAATCACAGCGGTTGGAAGGGACCTCTGGACATCATCTAGTCCAACCCCCCTGCCAGAGCAGGTGCACCTAAAGCAGGTTGCACAGGATGGTGTCCAGGCAGGTTTTGAATGTCTCCAGAGTCGGAGACTCCACCACCTCTCTGGGCAGCCTGTTCCAGTGCTCTGCCACCCTCAAAGGAAAGAAGTTCCTCCTCATGTTCAGATGGAACTTCCTATGGCCAAGTTTGTGCCCGTTACGTCTTGTCCTGTCACTGGGCACCACTGAAAAAAGACTGCTCCCATCCTCCTGCCACCCTCCCTTTAAGTAATTATAGGCATTGATGAGATCCCCCCTCAGCCTTCTCTTCTCCAGACTAAAAAGACCCAAGTCCCTCAGCCTTTCCTCATAAGAAAGATGTTCCAGCCCCCTAATAATCTTTGTAGCCCTCTGCTGGACCCTCTCCAGCAGTTCCCTCTCCTTCTTGAACTGAGGAGCCCAGAACTGGACACAGGACTCCAGGTGCGGCCTCACCAGGGCAGAGTAGAGGGGGAGGATAACCTCCCACGACCTACTCACCACACTCTTCTTGATGCACCCCAGGATGCCATTGGCCGCCTTGGCCACAAGGGCACATTGCTGGCTCATGGTCATCCTGTTGTCTACCAGGACTCCCAGGTCCCTTTCCACCGAGCTGCTTTCCAGCAGGTCAGCCCCTAACCGTAATTTACACACTTCTCCCTGACTCGCTTTGTACTTTTGCCTGAAGTGGGGTGTCTAAACGTGACTATAATGTAGAGCCTTTTCTCTCCCAGTATTTAAGATATATCAAGAGATATCAAAAAATAGAATAAATATACAGAACAAGTAAAAGAGTTTGGGGGAGAAGGCAAAGGGAAAGGGGAAAAAGACCAACTTGGCATTTCAGGGATTAGTTCTTATTTAGAGTATGGTGAAAAAACTAAGAAAATTTTGTACCTAAATGTGTGCCTTTGTTTTGGAAAGGTGACACGGACTTGTAGAGGAGACATTTTTGCAAGCAATTCCTGGCTCAGTCCTCAGTCACCACTGGTAGTTACCTTTTCCTTGAACCCTGTCTCTAAGCACAGAGGCCTGGGAGAGCACGCTAGTGAAGGCTGGCGGAAAGGCAGCCTCAGGTACCTCAGCTTTTTCTGTGATCTCAGCCTTATCTGCGTTGGTGGCTGCTAAATCACCTCCCACCCCCTCTCATTCAGCAATGGCCACACATTTTTCTTGTTCAGCCTGTTACTGTTAAAGTGGCAGTAGAAGCTGTTTTTCTTGCCTTTAAGTCCCTTGACAAGTCTTAAGTTTAGCTGAGCTTTGGTTTTCCTGACACCATCCCTACACCCCAGGCAATATTTTTAAATTCTTCCTCTGTAACCCAACCCTGTACCCACATCTGCATCTATATTTTTTTAATTATTATTTTTTAACATTGGAGCTCTGCCGCAAGCTTTAAAATGTGTGTGTAGGAATATAGGGTTTTGCCTTCTAAAAATCTTACCCATGCTATTCACACAAATTAGTATTTCAGTAAGCTTTTTGAAATGTTATTCACAAGTAACCAAGCAATGCAAGCTCATGGAACTCAAAATAATTCTGTCTTTACAGGAGCCTGACTCTTATTCTTTGACACTTCATTGAGGGAAATGTCAATACTATAAAAGAGAAGAACAGTCTCTTGTCCCTGCATCCTGGCTTTTGTTAGGAAGCCAAATTTATTTTAAGATGACTTGAATATTCAACAAAATCAAGTATACCTTGAAAATAACCAAATAAATAAAATGAGCAAAGGCACTCAAAAGTGTGTTGATCTCATCTATATGTTCTGGAATTCTTTTCTTGACAGAAGTTAATGCTCATTAAATAACAGTGAAGTAGCAGTTATGAAGCCTAGAATATAATTTCCTTTGATTTGTACCAGCATCTTTGGATGATAACTACATCACAGCATTTTCAGAATAAATATCCACCTGTCTTCAGCTCCTGTGCAAGTTTCCATACAAATTCTGACTAAGCACAGTATAACAGTAGAGCTTTCTGGGGAGAGGGCTCTGAACTACAAAACCTCCATGTAAGATTTCAGGGGCAAGATCCACATTACCATGACTTTCACGCCCGTGGTGATCGTATTCCTCTCACATGGCACTAGTTCAGCAGTTAAGAACTTTTGAGCAAACAAACACCTAAGTAAATGACCATGTCGCTCAAATCTCTTGAGAACATTGTCAAATAGAGCCGGATTAATTACATAAAACCTTGTTGCAAGCCAAGCACTCTTTTTCAGGGAGCAGATCATACACAAACCAGCTCAAACTTCCTCTAATGTAGCCCATACTTTTCAGATTGAAGGAGTTGTTCAGATGTTTATTCTAATTATTTACAGTAAGATACTTGAAATATATGAATTTGCATGTCTGACAATATTTGTTTAGTATTTTTTAAACAAGATGTCAGTGAACGATGAAGCGAATTCAATAACCTTCTGGTATACATTGTGATAAACATTTGTTTCTATTACAATTATGAGGGGAAGCCACCATTTGTAAATGTTTTCAGAAATACCTGATCAATACCTGACTAGGTATTCATAAACAATAGTCATAATAAATTATCTGAACTGCAAATCACAGAAATCAGTGAAATTATTTATAAAAGAGACTCTATTTTAATTTTTCTGGGGCAGAAGTTGAAGTCTTAATTTGTTTTTGAATACAAGATTATAAACATGAATCATAAATAGACATGCAGGATGTCTCGCACGAAATTCACCAAGCAATTTCAAAAAACATCTAAGCTCTTCAGAATAAGTTTTGCCTGATGAAATTGTTCCCTGTTTAATAAAGTAAAATTTCCCCCATCACTACAGCATGACTTAGTCATGTGTTGTGGTAGAATTTGTGCTGAGATGCTCTCTGGAGATTACCTGAGGGAAGAAAAGTCGGGATCCACTTTTCAAGCTTCAGCAGCCAACAGAATTGTAAAAGTTGCAAGTTTTGCCTGTATCTCACCTACCCTGGTTCGCTTACTGCATCGCATTTCTTCAGTGCTCACCTCTGGAGCTGATAAGGATTAAGCAATAAAGGAAAAAAATCTTTGGCCTCAGATAAAAAAATGTTTAGTGATACACTGAGCACACCTCATCTTTTAAGTCTAAGTCAAACATCTGTTTTTCTATCCGTGCTCAATTATGTCTAATTAAAGAAAATCTCACCTTGTTCAAGCATAGTGAGTAAGAATTTAGGGCTGTTTGCTTCTTTGAAATCCCAGGTTACCACAGGTATGTGACAAATCACATGATTAGTGTTAGACTGCAAAAGCTAATTAGAAGATTCTGCCTCCTTTTATTGTGAATGTTAATAATGGCAGAGGGAGAGATGAACTAGAGAAAAATAGGTGAGAAGAACAGAGAAAAAAACATAAAGGCTTGTGTACAGCTTGTTTACCATTTGCGGAAAGCCTTGCACATAATGGTGCTATCCAGGAGGAGACTTTAAAAATGCTAAGGATGAGACAGACAAAAAAGTAAAAAATCTTGACACATTTGAATTAAATATTGTAAATTTGTGTGCGTGTGTGTTTATATGTTGTAAAGAGCTCCTGGCTTGGAGAAAATCTTACAGAGTCTACAGAAAGACTGGCTTCTACTGACAAATAGGTACTCCCGTGCCCTGTCAAACTGAACGCTTAAAAGGTATTCACCTTGTTTGCCTGTAGAAGGTGTCGATAGGAGCTTTATGGGGTGAAGGGAGACAAAGTGAGTGAGAACACCTAAGGCAATTAGCTTTCACCTCACTGCACTGGCTGTATAGAAAGTAAAAGTTAGCCCCATCCGGACACGTGGTGCAGCTCGTGTCCCACAGTTGCACAAAACACACTTATGGTTCATTTGGACTGGAGAGTCTTCAGATCGCTAGATGGTTTAAAAGATGATGTAGCAGCTGCCTATGAAAAAGCTTTTATCTTCAGTTTCTCAAGCTACAGAATAAGTAACTAGCAAAAGTTGTGACAGCAGGAACAAATAAACATGCCTTTTTTTTTTTTTTTTTAATTGTGGATTGTGAAAGAATGTAAACATCATTGTAGGCATGCCACTATCAAAAAAGCAATTGGGAAACCCTGTATGCCAGCCCTGTGCTAGGACTAGTGTAAGGGTGTTTGGGGTTATCAGTACCTGCGCACATGCACAGCAGATCCAGGAACCGACCTGGTGTGGGTATGTGGGTCTCACTCTAGGGAAAACAAGTTCACAGCACGTGTAAGACAGCTGGGTGTTCAACTTCTCAGGGTTTACATTTGCAATTACAGTGGGGTGGGCATCATAGATATTGGATCTCTTGCACAGTAACTTTGGGAATCCTTTCAGACTGGCACCTCAGATTCCATCACTGAGAAACAGACGCTTTAAAAAAAAAAAAAGGCTGTTTATCAATAAGTAAGAGGGAAATAAAGAAACCTTTACTCTTTCCATAGGAAACAAATAGTAATGTTACAGAACACCTCAGTTATAGAAAAGATACTAAACCAAAAGAAATAAAATTATTATAAGATGTATCCAAATTCTAGCAAAGTGATAATTAGGACTTTCTCTTCCAGGGATAGGGAATAAAAAGTAATTATTTTCAGATTGTGTAGCTGATATGGAAAATTTCAAAAGTAATTGTTTATGTATTAGTAATTTATAGATCAAGGAACTGCAACTCCATCTGGGTTTGGAAAAAAATCTGCCTTCATTGTCAGATATTTCTTTTCTTAAATTATGAGTTAATTTCATAACATTGTACATTAGAATGTGTTGTATGTTAAGCAGAAGATTTTCTACTACTGTGCATATTTATATTCATTGTATTTGTATTGATGTGTTTATTTGTAAGAGGGAGAGAGAATAATGGAATTATTTTAAATGCATTTTTGTCCTATATTGAATGCAAAATATTTTATTGTTGTGCTTCAAGAGAATAACTTATTATACACATTAATTTCAGTAGAGTCTGTCTTCATGCAAAAACAAATTTATTATAAATTAAAAGAATAACAAAAGTTATTTAAAGCTAAAAAGCTTAAAGCTGTTCTTGAAAGAGCAATGATTATTAGTGTCAGTCAAACATGCGATTTCCATCACAAGATTAAATCTATACAAAAGATCTGAAAACATACTTCAGCTGCCAGTAAATGACAAATCAATCAAAAGACAATACAAATGAGTGATCAAGCTGTAAAAAAAACCCAAAACACCAGAATGTGGGTGGCATTTTGTCTAACTCACAGGGTTTTTTATATTTTTTAGTTAATTTCTTAAATGGAAGAGCTGACCATTCATTTCATCTACTTTTGCTGTAATTGGAGAGGTTTGACTATTAGAACCCTTTGTGAAATAACAACCTTGAGATGAGACAGAGAGCTTTAATGGTCTCAATATATTTGCTTAAGAGAAATACCATAATGGGATCTAGGATAATCAGTATAAAAAATAAATAGATATTCTTAGGCAAACACTAACCTAACCATCCAAGAATGTATTTTAAGAGGCTAAAAGACCATATCCACACTAAAATCTCCTAAAGAATGTGAAGGTGTATTATGAAGTGTGAAGAAGAATTGATTTTTTTTCTGTAGTTGTATAACACAGAAGGCCAGTCATTTAATTCGTGTTACCATAAAGTCAATAAGTCCTAGTTTTGGACCAAGACTAGTGCTGGAGAATACACAAATAGCTGCAGAGGAATGAGAAAGCAGGGGAGAATATTTCTGGTTGAATAAGGTTTACTTTAAATCCAATTGATATCTTCATTTTTTAAATTCATTTTTTGGATGAAGGTTCGTGGTGGTGGTAGTAGTACTAGTAGTAGTGTCAGAAGGTCCCATCAAGCCTCTGCCATGCTAGGATTTCATGCAAAAAACCCAGGAATATTGATGGAAATTTTCTAGGGGCCATGCTAAGGACAGTCTTGATTAAGCACTTGATTATAAATTCCTGTTCCTACTAAAGTCAGGAGATTTTTAGATCACTAAAGAACTGCTGAAGGTAGTGCATGCAATTGCTGAAGTGGAGGAGGAGAGAGGAACCAGGAAGAGGTTAGTCTTCCATCTGAAGACCCTGGTGACTCAAAGGCAGAATTCTGGGCAAAGCTAGTCAAAATGAGAAAAGAAAACTGCACACATTTTGTGTGCTTTTATTGTATTAAAATGGAATAGGTAAAATAAAAGTAGGGTTTTTTCATCTATATTTTAATAAGACCTCAGCGTCAAAAGCATTCATATAAAAACAGTAATTTTTAAAAATTCTGTTTGTGGGTTACTTGGTCAAGTAAAACCTGAAATAATTTCAATAATTTATTCAATAATCAGCAACAGTCCACATGCTTAAATAATCTTTTTGCAAATTTCTTGCAGATGGAACATTTAAAATTTCACCACAGAAATGTGAGATCAAGACACAATTTTACTACTAATGCACTATAATCTGAAGTCGCCAACATTGACTAAGCTGTCACTGTACTCTTGATATTATCTTCCTCATGCTGACTTTCCTAGGTTTTTGAGAGCACCCTTTTTATGTGTGAAGTCAAGAAAAGCTATATATTCTTGACGATGATTCAAAGCTGGTGCATCTCATGTCAGACACCCAAACTGGAAGCAAGCAAAATCTGTTGTAAGTTTTGAAAAAAATTTTTTTAGTGAAATGTGTTTCACTCTCCTCCTCTGTGAAAACCATACACTACCTAGCTCAAAGACATTATGAAACTTCACATTATAAATAAATCTATGCCACTATATATATATACTATAAATGTGTATTTTACATATAAGTGTGCTTTTTGTGTTTGTGCGTGTCTTTGTGTGTACGCTTTGACATATTCAACCCAAACTTCCCTACTGAATAAAAAGTGCAGCTGGGAAACCAAACATTCCCTAACCATCAACAAATTTTAAAATTAAGTGGAAAAAAATTCATGTGTTTAAAGCTTGAGCTTATCAATTTTGTCAGTAAGTTAGAGCAAGATCATTCATGATAGTGTAATGTGTCTAGGGGAAGTCTAGCCATATGAAGCTATTTTTTGCTTGGAATAAAATGCCAGATATAGTTATAAAATCCAGGTTTTGAACCTTCTGTTGATTTCTGTCATCAGGTGTCCCTACTGAAATTACCCAGTCTGATCAGAAGGAATGCCAAACATCAGTCAGGGCTCACATGGGCTCAAAATACCTTTTAAAGAACAACAAAGTAAGCTTTATATTTTCATGCATGAGTTAATAATCAATGCTATTACATGTTTTGCAATAGCATGATAACCTCAACCACTGAAAAATATGAACAAAAAGAGTATAATACAATTCTAATATAGAAAAGACAGAAAAAGATTATAATTGAATAGTGAATTTTTTTAAAAAAAACCAAACCCCAAATGCTGCTATAAGCATTTGAAAAGCTGCTAAACTGATAAGGAATAACCTTCTCAACAGTCTCCAAGGACGCAGAGATTGCAAAAGAGCTGTCTTTTTTTCAAGGAATGAAAAATCCCCAGACCTGCCCTAATGCCACAAATTATCTAATTAGTAGATCTCTTTTAAAATCAGGGGGAAGAAAAACAAGAGTGCTTTGTATTTCTTATACAATAGCTATGGAAAGACCAGTGAAAAATCCAATATATAGTCTTGTGACAAAGAAAATTAATGATTAGCAGCATTTACTATTGATGATACCCACTGCTTGCCTGGGCAATGGAAGTTGCAATTATATGACTGATTAGTTTTATAATACTAGCTTCTCTCTTTCTCCTCATAGACCTTTTTCTCCAGAGTCAAAGAGCAGAAAATATTGTATATAGTGTGTTAGCACAAATTATATCAGCTGAAAAAAATACAGATTATGAGAGGTTTTTCATTGCTCCTCAGACAACAGAGATTAACTACAAGGTTCATAGGTCAGACACAATACCTTCCAAATGTGTTATAGCTTTAATCCTCTCCCCCAGTGTCCCAAGGAGGAGGGTAAGAGATCTATAATGATATAGCAAGGGACTAGCTTGTTGCTTAGTTTATACTTGAAAGTGTGGGATTGAATTCATAGTGTCACAGACTAGGTCAGGAGTAATTAGCAGTGTTTTCATAGAGCTCAGTACTGAATGAGAAGAAATGGTCCTTGGAGCATCTCCCTTATGGAGGCACAAAGGGCACGTGCTCCAGTTATCCTTTCAGTGACATGTCCTATATACTGCAGACAGCGGAGACATTTTTTTTTGTTTTAGGGAAAACAAGGTAACAATTTACCAGGTAAGAAGATATTAAAAACCATGTAACAAGAAAATGGTTTTTTTCCCCCCATCCTTTATATTTCATTAAGCTAATTTAAAACCTAAGCTGTAAGGGCCATTGAATATGTTGTTATATTTAAAAAAAAATAATTAAAAAAATCAAAACTGGATTGTTATAGATGTATAGTCTACAGAAATTAAATTAAATCTACATGAATGAAAAACTGCAAATCTAAATGAGAATTTTAGGTCTCTAAGAAGTTCCATAGAAATAAAAGGCAATTCAAGGCCTTGCAAACTACTTTAGCACAGCAGGGAATTAAATTTTACTTTGTTACTGGATTTTTGTATAAAAGGTGTCAGAATGTTCAGGCCTACTAGAAACTTCACATTGGAAGTAGTTCCAGCAATGCAAAGTGAGATTCATGCAGCTTCACTGCACAGCATGGACCTGCTTACCTGCTGCATTCTGAGGTCTGCTCTCATCATTCAAGTTAAACAAGGGTTCATGTGTGTATTTGATTCTCAGCTGATGCAAAGCAGAATAGCTCTGCTACCTTCTGTGACACTGTGACGATGTTTATCAAAGAACTACAACTCTATGCTTTTTATAACCTAGCGTTTTTAAATACTAAATATGACAGAAATCTCTTTAAAAATGAAACTGCTTAGATAAACCCACAGACAATCAAAATACAAGAACAACAAAAGCAATGTTGCAATAAGAATTTTTAGGTTTCCATATCAATAAAATAGTCATTCTGTAGTTGTTTCATTTTTATAATTTTTTTACATGAATACTCAAGCAAATTAGTTTATTCGCAGGAATTCCAAGGAAACTTTATTACATTCGTCAAATAATAGGTGATTTTCACAGGCTGTTTTAAACATCTAAATGTGATTATTTTAATCAGAAAGCTGAGCTACCTGCTCATATGAGAAGAAAAAAAAGAAAGACAGTTCCTTGCACTGAATTCATCGGGCAGCACACCTCAGACACTGATTTTCAGGCAAAGAGCTTGAAGGGCAGACATTGTCATACCAATTACTTACGTAGAAAGTTAAGCATAAAAACACTGAAAAGCAAGAATTCTGCTTAACTTTCTCAGTTGTATCACTTTCTCAACTTTGTTTCCACCACACCAAGGTAACGCCTGCTGCTCCCCTTGCTGCTACGTACCTCAGTCTTCCTCAGGGAGCTCTCTGGGGCCGGAGCCATTCATCCCATGCGCAGCTATATCACAGGGCTCTTTTTACTTCTGGACTTTGCATTAGCACAGCAGGACCCTGAAGTCTTCTGGAAGCAAATGTAGTCAAGAAAAATGGCAAAAAAAAACCCTACATAAAAAGAATAAAAACAAACAAACAAACAGAAACCCAAGGTCTGCTTGGGAAATATTTAGTGTGATATTTTAGATTTATTTCATCTTTCAAATTTGGACTAGGGAAATCAAACATTTCTTCCTGATTCCATGTGTTTTTTCCAACTAGCTTGAATCAATTTTTTGTGAATCATTTCAGTAAAACCTGAATTTGCAGCAAACCTTATGGACACTCTGGATTTTCACATAACTGTGAGTGTAGATTCAGAGATTTTCTTTTGTCTGAGATGGTGTATTGTTGGCAAATTGGAACAGGGAATACAGTCCATATTTCTTCCAGACCTCCTCACCTCCTTTCAGCCAGCAAATCTCAGGTAGCACTGTGTCCCAGTGAAAAAACACAATGTATGTGGGTTGTGGCTCAATATAGAAACTTTCAGGACATTTGAACAAAAGAAAAAGGAAAGATCATGTTTTGGGCACTTTCAAAACCTTCAAGTAAGCAAGCATCACAACTTTCCCTTCCTCAAATATAAAAGTGAGCAAAATATTGGATTGTATGCACTCCTATTTTCCAAAGACTTTTTAAAAACATTTATTCCTATTCCATAATAGAAATAAAATTTTCTAAACAAAATTAAGGATTGAACCTCCGTGCTGCGAACGACAGAAATGAATGACAGGCATCTTTCAACCTCAGTGACAGATAATCTGTGCAATAATTTAGAATAACAAATATGCCAAGAAAGTAATGACCTGCTCAGCTGACATTGATAATCAGAAAGACAAGGAAAGATTGGAGAATGCTTTATTTTCCATAAATTATTTGCTTAACTCCAGTGAGAAAAGAGACGTAACCATCACAATGACCCTCTTGCATTGTGGTTCATGGATGACTGCAGTCCTTTTTGTAACTGGATTATGTCTTTTTTTATAGTTTTGAAAACAAGGCAAGGAATGGGTATTAGAGAATAGCGGTGACAAAGTGATCAGCTGTTGATAGGAGGAACCACAACAGATGAAAAACAAAAAGGCTATTAAAACACACAAAAGACCATTTAGATCTTTCCATACAGGAATGTTTTGTATACCAGCTATGAATTAATATTCTTTTGAAAGGACAGAATTGTTCTGTACTTGAATCTTTGTGGGATTTACTGTAGGACTTGCATTTTAAAATAACAATAGTAGAAATACCTTCTGTAAAGACAGTTTCCTGTCTGCTGCTCGTCTTCGTTTTTGCATTTATGGTCAGCTATACCTATCTTCTGTAATAGTGTCTTTCAATGGAAATGAGTGCCCTACTTGCTCCTGAGTTATTATCTGCCTGAGAATGAAGGGTAAAGCGGCTGCAACTTTGAATACCATATTTTTCTCCAATGGCATTTCCATAACTCTTTACAAATTATTATTCAGGGATATCTGGACTAATTTCTAATCTCTTCCTTCCTCCTCAAGGCTACCCTTGAATCATCTAAGTCCCAGTTATAATTTCACACTGGAATATGATGCTATGTCATACCTCTAGCGTGAAGCAGGGACCTTCACAAGAGCACTGCTTCTGACAGTGCTAAATGGCACAGTTCACCCTCACTGCGTTAGCTGCTAACCTTTTCTGCGTCATTTCCTGTTGTCCTTTTCTACTGCTTCCCATGAGTTACTTCAAAGTAACTCAGAAGCTGTCTTCAAGCTGTTGTCAAAATGAGATACCGAATTGTATCTTGATGTGACTCCATGATGGGATGGGACATTACCATACATTTTTTCCACTAAGCTGCGGCTCAAAAATTGAAACACCTCCTTTAGCTTATTCTCAAAGCAGTTTTTACAAGGCATAAAGACTGCATATACTTTGACAGCACCAGCAGTGGGTGAACATACGTTAACGGAGAGAAACTCAGGTAAAGACCATAAAATTTAGGCTACAATTTTTTTGTACTTCTAGACTTCAGTGAAGTAAAAGAAAAAAAAAGGGTTTTTTTGGACACAAAATTTTCTGAATCTTACGCTAGAATATGATATGCAAAACTCTTTTTTTATTTTAGTGTGCCCTGTTTCACAGATTCTATAATCCAATGTTTGCTCTTCCAGTATACTCTAAAGAAAAGTAAAATGGATATGGCTTACTTTTCTTTTTCTTTTTTTTTTGTAAAAACACGATTAGCCATGCAAAATTCAATAAAATAAATAATGTGAATTAAAGACAGTGTAATGGGAGTTCTGCTTCATTATACTTGTAAGAAATCATTATACCATAAAAATGAGGAAGAGTAAATTACATTTCAAAAAAAATCAGGAAAATGAAGACACCAGTGATTTTAATAATTTTTTCCAACTTTTCATGTCACTTTTAGACAATTCAAACTGTCAAGAATATCCCAATAAAGAAAACCTGAATGGCAAATTACCTTTTAAGATGAAATCTTATTACTCAGAAAGAGTCATAATGAACTATTACTATCTGTTGTATTAAAAATTAATTGAGAAATGATTCATGTGTTACAAGAGTAACACATGTTCAAAATACACAATCAAATATAGCTTTAAGTTATTGCAGTTGAAATTAAATATTTAGATTATATGATAGAATAAATAATGCTGGTGAATTCTTAACTGTATGCAATTGTATGTTCAATTCTACAGTGAAAGAGCTAAGGGGAATTGAAATCTTCAATATTAATCCAATTAAAAGCTTTTTGTAAAATGATTAGCTGACCACAGATTTTAGCTTTGATTTCTCTATCTTTTGAAAAAAAAAACCCCATATACACAGTTTGAACTTGTATATGATTATATAGACACACAGATATTCACATCTGTTTTCTTTTGCCTGTTTTGAGTGCTCCTTAGTGAAGGGAAGTTAGCATCAGAGTAAGCTGATTTTGATTATTCTTTAATGTATCTCATACAGTAACATTGCACAGTTCAAAACATCATTTGCTTTCCCAATGTTCTCTGTGCTACACATATCCAGGAGAAGTAGAAACTCCAATAATGCTCAATGTCACAGCTCAATTTAATGACTACCCTTTTTTGAGATCTCACTTATGAGTAGAGATTTATTTGACATGGGTCTAAAAAGCTACGTTCATTAATTCCCAATACAACTGGAGGATTAGCTTCTATTTGCTGATTTGTATGGATATATAACAGAAGGCTGTAGACGTAATGTAGATGTTGACCTGATTATATCTTCAGCTATTACAGCTCTGACATGAATTGTAACAAAAAAAAAACCCAAACAAACAAAAAAAAAAGGACTGAAGCATTGCTGACACTGAGCTGCATAAAATGGAATTGTATTTTATAAGCAAATACTTCAATAAATAATTAGTAACAGTTTTCAATCAATAAATAATTGTTAAAATGTTGAGCCCTTGAAATTGTCTAGGCTCTCCACAAATGGTATGTTCTTGCTGTTCCACACACAAGGAAAAAGAAAATTAATGGAAAGCAGTTATAACTATATAAACTAGTTTGCAGCATAAAGAATTTAAATAATGGATACCTAAAATAAGGCATGAGGAGGTCAGCAGCTCTGTGATTGATTAAGTAACTTGGTTTGGTGAAATAGAAGTATTTTAAAAACATTTGACTAAATTTAAATATTAAAACAGCCACAGGGTAAACCAAACTATTCAGAACCAATAGAAAAAGCACAATTCTGAGGGGTACTTTTGCTTACTAACGACACTCTATTAAGGCTAGTTTCCTGTACCTTATACAAGAGGATTGAAACCAGGAGCAGCAGTCCCTGACACCTCTCAGCTGCTGCCACTTGCTCTTATGACCTTTCTGTCCCCTGCTTCTCATTTTAGCAGAAGTGTCTGTGTGGCCATGTGATGAAGTAAAGTGCCTCCAAGTTAAAAGTAGCCTGGAAAGAAAGAAAAATTCAGAATTGCTCTTTTCAGTAGTGACTAGTACTAGATGAAGATGGATGAAAGCATTCTGCATCCTTTACAGCTTCTCTTTTTTATTATTTTCATTTGTTTGCTTGTTTTGGTATGTTCTTCTCATTGTTCTGTTAAATGCTTAAATCCTGATTTAAGCAGATAAGTATCTGACCATTTATAAAATCTCTCGTTCATAAAAGCTACATTGAAATCATACACTATGATCCCAAGTTTAAGTATTACTAAAAAAAACCAAACAAAACTTAACAAGAAAGTTTCTCACACAATTTTGATGCCTGCACAAAATGACCAGTAAATTTTTTGATCACCTAAACAGGAAGAGAACAGGATACAAATTAGGACTTACTGCAAAGTTGCAGCGGATTCAGTACTTCTTCAAACCTTACCAAGCAGTGCAAACTAAGCAAACCACCTACTCTGTTACTCAGCCCTTTCTTGCCTTCTGAGTCAGAGAACCGTTGAAGACATGTATTTCAATGTAAAAAAACCAAATCAAAATATTCAACTAAATATAGAGTGGGACTTGCCTGTAAATTAAAATACAAGTTTCTGATTATTTATTTTAAAGCAGTAGTAGTTTTCAGACATACAGGTGAACTGATGTGAGGGCTACACAGGTAGAAATATCTGGCATGTGGATGTGTATCTAAAGATCTTAAGGAAAACCCAGAAATCAGTTGTCATAAATGTAACAGTTGCAGTGCCAGTTTTGGTTATGTACTATTAAGCAGAAGAATTATGTGTATGAAAGTATAATTTTCTTTGTATACATTAAGATGAGATGTCTTCAGTGATCTTTTAAACTAATTGATGGGATAATTCTTTGTCCCTTGGGAAATAAGGTTTCATTTTTTAGCCATTTAATTGATCCTCCTCTCAGTCTGTCTAGTATAAAATTACCTAAAACTTGAATTCACTGAAGATACATCGGTGCAAGAATGGTGGAAATGAGAACGCTTTCATTCCTTTTAGCAACTATACAGTCAGGTAGAAATTTATAAATAAACATGGATGCAGAAATGTTCAGATTATGCTAACACTACAGATGTGAATTTTTTAAAACCCAGTGGCACAGATTATAATAAAGGGGCGCACCTGCCACTGATAGCATAATACAGGGTCTTTTTTCTGTCTGTGCAGCAATTAAATCTCCAACTATTTAACTCTTTTCCAGCAATAAGACCCCAAAGACATCAATTTGTCTGGCTGTTCCCTGCATGTAATGGCAACTTGATTTAAGTACCTCTTGTTCATTTTGTAAAGAAGGTAGTGTACTCCACTATAGTCCTTCTATAAGCTCTTGCTAAAACTGTGGGCTCCGAGGAAGGAAATGGACGATTTTACAGAGTAATCTTACCTTGAGAAAATGGTTTCTTTTTCATTTAGATTAGAAACTCCTTCTCTTTATAAACATGAAGGACATTAAATAAACATGTAACATGTAGTGTTTCAAAGCAAAACAATGAATAGTACCTAGCTTTAATGTTTTCTGAATTATTTTAAATTACGTCAGAAAGTTACAATATGATAACGCTACCACAATCGCTAGCTACTGAAAATTTAATCAACACCAGGTTGTCTTCAAACAGAGCAACGCGTTGTACCCAAAATAAATATTTCTACTTAATGGTTAAAGTATCTTCTGTGACTAAGTAAAGCACAAAACTGTATCTTTGGTAAAATATTATAATATAGTTCCTAGGAATTTAAGTGATAGTTATATACTATATTAACTGAGAAGTTATGTTCTAAAATAGTCATTCATATTCAGCTTCTTGTTTGTATTTAACTAAATTCATAACTCCAGTGTTTAATGGTGAACATGCTCTGTGGAATAGCCATGAGATGAGAGCCTGTTGATCACATGCAATGTTGCATTTATCTTTTTTTGACCTTTGCAACTAAAGTATTCTCAAATAGACTGGTGAAACAGTAGTTCGTAGAGAGTTTTCCTCCTTTAAAGCTGAATTACTGACAGAACTTTAATTACATTGTAATAGTGCAGGAGGTGGGGGGATTGTTAGTCCTTTATCTTTCTATACTTATACATATCTTCTTGGAGACAAGAGAGAATAGACGGATTTGAGAAGCACTCCTCTGATCTGGCCATAGCGGATCAGAAATTGCATCCAAGCAAGAGGGAACGGTTTGAAACTAGAGTCTTCTGTGCACAGGGGTTCTGGAGAAAAGAGGAAATAATGGGCTGTGAGAGACTGTCTGAATGAGGGTGCTGAGAAGAGACTTACAGCTCTAGACTGGCCATTCAAAATCAGTCCCCATGAAACCTGTTACCTTGAATGACTTGATTCTGTAGCCTTGGTGGAACTATTTTGGAGGACCTCACCATGTTAGAAAAAGGGGATCTTCATTGTCGTCCATGGAGGAAGTCGACTACAGAGGCCAGGACTTGGCTGCTCAGGGAAAGAGAGGGAAAAGAGGTTGATGATATATATATAGCAGAACACAGATGCTCTGGGATAGTGCTACCATGGTTCTACTTTAGCTTCTTTTTATTTTGACCCCAGACAGCAATTTTTTTCTTGCCCCGCCCCCTCGTCAAGGATTATTCCCAAGAATTAGAAACAGAGATGGTTCTGAGGGAGGATGGTGAACTCTACTCTCTGTGGCAACTGTGAAGATCACACAGATGTTGGCAGACCATTCAGTATTGGGTTCTGGCACCAAACGCCTGAGCAGACAACTTGGAGCTCAGCAGCGAGTGGATGGCCTCGCTCTGACATGAGAGCTGAATACTCTGAGATGGAAAGAGATTTGGAGTGGATGGTTAGAAAGCAAATTACCCACAGGAAGCATGTCTTGATTAGAACCAGACTGTAGTCAAGTCTTGGAGCAGGTGAAAAGAGGACTGGGAAGGTCCCTGACTAGAACCTGTAAAGGTGAAAAGGAGATTTTGAAAAGACTGATGGGATTGTGAGATTAAGTAATTCTGCAGAGCTGTTAAGAGGGGCTTGAGCCTTTCTGGAGTGGCTAGAAACCTCAGGGAACTGCTCTCAGGAAGAACAGGGGCAGCTGTTAGGAGCTACTGACCCACCTAGGCACCTTCATTGAGAACCTTGCTTGGGAAGTGGGCTACTCCCTCCCACCTCCTCATTTGCTGTCAGAAATGCAGTAACTGCCACATAATGAAGCCCTCACTGCTATTAGTTTAAAATTTGGTTTCTTAAACATTTAAGCAATAAGTAGGATGTAGATTCATTATATCACTTTAACAACTTGCCTCCAAACAAATATAGACCTAGTATCACAAATCCAATATTTTCTAAAATCATCATCCTCTTAATTGTCAAGGGCAGGAAGTAATTCATCAAACTCATTTCGTTTCATTTCCTTTAGGGATTATTTTTAGGTGCTAGTGAGTTAAGTGATAAGGAATATATGTTGATATTATAGAAAGGTGAAATGCAAAGACTTGAGGCAGCTATTTAGAATCTGTGTGCTGGCCAGCACCTGGGTCATAGGCATATACCAAAGCAACAGTAAGTGAAATAAGGTTTACCAGATTTTGTTGTCAATTGTATTAGGTTTAGGGTTTGTGTGTGTGTGTCTGTGTAAGACAGAAAGCATCCTTACCAATAACAGGCTGGGAAAAGAACCATGTCTTCTGGCACTTGGCTGCCAATACAGGTTACAGCTCACTTTTTAAGGGTACAGTAACCTGCAAATCCAAGAGTGACATTTTAGCCTCGGAAGCAAATTTTCACACATTCATATATACATATGTAATCACACAAATGAGAATGTTTTATCTACTTGCTAGTGTCCTCTCATTGACATCATTTCATTTACAGTTGAAAATTGGAAAATATGGTAAGAAAAAAAACATACCTGCATTTTTAGTGTGTTTCTATCGTGCTTAGCACAAGGCTTATAAAGACACATTTTGCTCAAATAAAGATAATACTGTGGATATTTAAGGCAACCCAACTGTGTTTAATATTATTCAGGATCTAGTATGTAGTGTATAAATATTGGCTATCAACTGGGTATGCATATTAAATGATCAAATTATCATAGAAAATTATTTTTTTAAATAATAGAAAAATACGGGTATAAGAAAGAAGGAAAACAGGCACTGAAACAAAAGAAGTGAAAGAAGAAAATAGAAAAACTGTTAGAAAAGATTAGGAGGACCTTAAGGTGTGAGAAATAAAATCTGTTTCCAATAAGGAAATCATGTTTTGTACTTTTTTGGTGTATTGGTTTTCAAACCTCATTTCCCGACAGAATATTATTCTGATGAAGATTCTCTGTTCTACTGTTTGCATATCCTATTGCTTCTCCTTCTTAAAATTAACAGAAAACATGAAGTCATGTTACTGACCATGAAAATATACTCCTCAAAAGATAAATCAAGCTGGTGGTTTTAGAAATCTCGTTGCATCATTTCTCCCATCATATTTCTAGGTCTTTTCTCTAGAACCATTTCAATTGTGCCTTTCTCTTGTCTACCTCCATTTTCCCTAAAAAAAAGCCTGAAGCAATGGAAAACAAAAAATAAACAATTTTATCATCTTCTTCCTTCTACATAATAAACATGCCTTACACAGTTCTTCTGTTTTTCTTTCCTCATTAATTGATTGCCCCAAGGTTGGGGTTTTATTCCCTTTCCTGGAAACAGAAAAACAAGCAGACTCACATGTTACTGCAAGACACCATCACCGCTGAAGTGTTTCTGGAAGGACAGCCTGCACTGCGTTAAACCTGCAGCAGAATTCCCCCAGGAACAGGCTGCCCTCTAGAATTAGTAAAAGCTCAGCCCCTATTCTGTTGTCTACTACAGCCTTATTCAGAAGTAGCATTTTGAATTCCTATTCACTATTTTGAAGCCTGATTCCAAGTCCATTTGAGTCAAATGGAATATTTCCTTTTATTCACTGGGGTTTAGCTCAAAAGCAAAAAGTTCCTTTTCAACACTGAATTTCAGGCTCTCAATACATTTTTCTAATACCAACAGCTTTTATACTTTCAAAAGAGATACAGCAGTTTCTTCTACTAATGCTGCTCCAGCAGAATTGCCTTTGACATGTCATCTTAAGGTACATATTGTAAATAGAAGAATTGGTAAACAAAGCCACGGTAAAGCTGCTTGATAGCATAAAATCTGCACTAAGCTGTACATTTTATACCAAGAAGCTTTACTATGGGAGTTGCAGCTCTCCAACTAATTCAATTTGTGAGCATAATATTGAATATTAACATGAAGCTAAAGCATTGTTCTGGTGCATACTATAGCTTTACAGTTCAAAAAGCTTCAAAATACTCAAGTGAAACCAAATCAAACTGTTGTTTTAGAACGTATAGCTGAATAATATCCATAATGAAATGAACTATATTAAATAAAAAGCACCCTTATTTCTCTATTGTCAACATAGAAATTAACTTGAGGGAAGCAAGCCACAGTATTTATATGCAGCTGTAGTAGTGATTTTACTTTATATTTGCATATTAAGCTTGTATTGCAGCAAAGCAAACGACTTTGATAAATTGCCTTACACATAATTGTTGAATATTCTTATGCGTCTTAAAAGAATTCAGACAACTTTTAACATAAATCTGAAATTTCACACAAGGATAATTTTTATACCCTTTGGGTTTTTTAAGCATTTTTCTTTTGTCAGAGAATTGTTAATGAATCTTGTCATATGCTTTTAAATTAAAAAGTTTATGAAATTAAAATTTGGTTAACTTTTTTCAGTCTGTTGCTCTTCCTCACTGTTGACTGATAACGCCTTCAAAAAGTGTTTAGTTTTATAAATTTTCAAGATGGTGACTGCTGAAAAGATCTGAAGTAGCAGTATTTTTCAGTCCTAGATTTGTATTACTTTTTCTTGCCATGTACACTGAAAGTTTATGTTCTATGCTATTTTTTAGACTAGCCATGTACAGAGCTATGTTATGACAGTATTTCTGGTATCACCACACAAACTTTATTCCATATTATTTGCTATTTCTGAGAATCTGGACTGAAAACTTGATCTATCTTCTTGAGTTCTCCTGCTAGATGAGAAAAAAAAAAAAACCAGCAATGGCCTTTCATAGGTTCAAACCAAAGATATACCTGGTGCCACAGCCTGTCTCCTCATACTCACAACAGAGGCTCCCTTGCAGACAGACTCCTCCAGCCTGCATCTTCTTGCTTCAGAGTCCTCCGCTCTGGGCATTTTTATTGCATTTCCCTTGATGGTCCCAAGCTCTTGCCTTGGAATTGACAGTGAATGATTTTCCTCCATTCACCTTCACCATCCCTTTCACAATTTTATAAACCAAGATGTCATCTATCTGCCTTCAGGTGAGTTATATGGACTTTTTATCACATTTTCTGTCATTTTCTCTTTTCCAGCCAATAACATGCTAGTCAAAGAAGTTATCCCTCCCTATTTTTGATACTTCCTTTGCCCTTTCTATTGTAGCAGCTCTGAATAGGGAAAGCAGAACTACACAAAATGGCCAAAATGTGGGGGCACCGTGGGTTTATGCAGTACTCTAACGATGTCCTCATTTGTCCTTTATTCCTTTAAATCCTAGAAGCTCCTAGCATTTAGTGCACTTTCCTGACCCTTACTGAGGGTGCACATTCATCCGCTGGCTTATCCGAGTGTTACTAAAGCCGCTACACAGCTCCTTCATTATCACCTTGCCTTGTCCCAATCCCATTTAGAAAGCAGGCGGCAGCAGAACAGGTAGTAACTAGGACTAGTATACAAAAGCTAGATGTCATTCTGATATTGCCAAATAATTACCTGCCTTTATGGGCAGAAATATATACTGAAAGGCATAATACTTCGTATAAAGAACAACCTTTGAAAAACTGCCTCTGCTGTACCTAAACAAGGCACACTTCCTGTACCCTCATGAAGCTCAGCCAAAAATTCCTCACCTGAAACCATTTGCTCTTTCATGTATCCTCTGTACATGACGGAAATGCATGAAAGCTGTGAAAATTTTGCAACAGTTGACAAGATATTCTTCCCAATAGAGTGACAGTATCTCAAAGCTGAGCCAGTATCCCAAATGTGGTATTTATCTCCGTTGTAAAAAATGAAACATTTATTCAGTTAGGAATTGAAGTAACTGGCCTATGTCATACTTAAGGAGAGTTTACTGTCATACAGCTCTGAAATGGGGAAGGGAAAAAACCCCACCCAATAATCAAATTTGTCTTCTGAATGTTCTGAAATGCTGATTGAGGTTTTGCATATACAGGCGTTACTTCTGATAACAAGTCCTTAGGGTGAAGTTCCTGTTGTATATCATTGTAGATGTCTGCGTTTTGTTTTTTTTTTTCTTTAATCCCTCATGCTTCTCTGTTTCAGCTGATATTTTTTTGTGGCCTAAGGATGTCAAGAACTAATTTTTTTCACTTTCAGCATGACTACAAATCCTGTGTCTTAAATACACAAAGCATAAATGGATTCTGTTGACAGGGTCTAAACACAATGAACAAATCTAGACAGGAATAGAAATTAATAAATACAGGGAGCAACATTTTCAGGGGCCTTTTTAAATGACGAATGATGTTTTGAACTAAATATCTCATACAAAGGAATTATTTTGCTCTGAATGCAAACTAGTCTTCAGAGGTGTTTTGTTTTGGTTTTTTGTTGTTGTTGTTATTTTCTTTATTAACTTGTTAATGTGATATTTATTTAAGCTTTGATTCTTTTTAGGTTTTGACTACCTAGACAAAGCTGCTGCTGGTAGTAATTATACACCCTTCATTAGAGACCCCCAGGAAATCTCTAAACTCTTGCTTTACTGAATGTTAAAAGGTCGTAGTCAGTATGTTAACTGATTTGCATTTCAGACATCTGTTTAAAACAATGTCAAAAATACAAAATTTTATGATGTCAAAATCATGATCTTTTGGCTCTTTTGACTGTAGGAAGCTGAAACTCAGCCATTTTAGGATTATATCATTTTACATTGGAGGTCACATATAAATTAATCTTCTAAAGGATGACTCTTAAGTCTTCATCACTGAAAAAGATTTTTTTAATTTATGTTCTTTCACAGGCTTTGTCTAGCCCAATCTGACAAATATGTCCAATACTCTAGTGCAAAAACTAGTACATTCTCGCACAAACAAATTCTTAACTCATGATTCATCTTGCAACCAAAAGCATAAAAGAATTTTTTCCCAATAATAAATAGTAATTCTAAGGCATAATTTTTCTGGAATAGGTGCACTCTGTAGAAGCTTTTGTGCTTGCAGAAACATTTTTAAAGATAATAAAAATGAACTAGATCAGGATTTGTCAACTTTGCTGGTTTATTTCTTCTGTTTTTCTGAGAAACTGGTTTTCATTCTTCTTGCAAACTCTCCCATGAACAGCAATAAGCTGTCCTTATCAGACTTACTAACTTTCCCAATGGATAACGGGGAAAATCCTCTCCCTTTTTAGAAAACCTACTTACTCTCTAACAAAACCAGTCAATGCAACAACCATTCTGCTGTCCTTTATCATCAGAATATCGGAATAGCCATTCTGCTTCAGAACATCCTGCCCAGGACTCTTTTTTCCTATGATTGCAATAAACATATGCTTAGCAAAAAGCAAATTAGGGTATTCTCTAGGTATCATCATCATCATCTATTAGGTATTCTTTTCTTGTCTCCAACTACTTTCAGGTCAGGAGACTTATTGAACCTGGTAAAGTTTATCTGTTTAGTTACTTGGGTAATGCCAGTTATTCTTTTCCTTTAACTATAGTGGAAATCTGCCATAGCAGTACGTGTAATATCATCAAACATATTAATACAGCATAGGCATAAACTAGAAAGTTGCAGAACATAAGAAAAGTGCATTGCAGAGGAACAGCATGAACAAGGACTGGTCAAATACATCTAATTATATTAGTATATGTAGTCTAATAGCACACATTTAGTCTTAATTTTGGCAAGCAAATCCATTTTGTGTAGAAGAAAGTGACAAGAATAAAAAAAAATGCAATGGATGTTGACCTCTGGCTTATAATAGAAGTATTGAATTTTTGTTATTTTGAATGAGTTAAGGTGCCTGTGGACAAAACCAGCACAGGCAAGGATGTCATAACTCTCCCATGGAGCAATTTAGAGAAGTCTACAGATTATTTTAAGCAATATTAATTTTGAAAAGAAGTGGATACAGATTTCAAGCACAATTTTTTATGTAAAAAATTACTTTATTCATAGGTGGATTTTTTCCATAAAAGATGGAAACATTTATTTTACCTCATAACAAGTCGTTGTGTTTTCTTCAGCTGCAGCGTCATGGAAATTATAATTCAAGATTTACTGCCCTGTCTAAACAGTGTATGCTTCACAAAGTCTGCCAAAAATTGGTGTTTCAATGATGTGAGAAATGTTTCAATTTCTGAATATCAAAACCAGTCCTAAATTCTGACATGAGACTTCTCAATGTTTTTAAATGTTATTTCTTTAGAAGTGAACAGTTTTTACATTTTGACTAAAGGTGACAAAAAGTAGCAATTATACACAGGACAGGTACAGCTTTGATTAGAAACAACAACCAAATTAAACAGAACCAGTTTTTTCATTATAATCTCAATTAGGAACTGAATTTCTTTGTTTGTTTTGTATTATCTGGAACTCATTCTAAGAGCTACAGCATTCTCAAAAAGCTGTTGAAGACTACGCGTTTCAAACATGATACACAACAAAATAACAGCAAAGAGAAATAATGCTCATTAAACCTTCCTCTGTCACTGTTTTTCATAAAATTAGATTCTTACTGACCTAACCAGCAGTTCTTTATTCAGATAACAGGTATTCACGGGCAGGTTTTCCCCTCACTGCCCTGTGTGTCATCGATGAACATCATCTATCTCTGGAGGGAAAATTCAAGCCTCACGTTGATTCAGGTCTTGTTCCCTCTTCTGAACTTACCAAGAACAGTGCTCGTAGGACACAGTTATAGAATAATAGAATCATAGAATCCTTCAATTTGGAAAAAACCTTTAAGAGTCCAACTGTAAAGCTAGCACTGCCAAGTCCACCACTGTTAGTTGTAGGACATGTGTTCTGAATAGCTACCCACTGGGAGATACATCATTGTTTTCTACTAATGCAAAGAACTTAATCACTAATTTAATTGTAAATGCCCTAGAAATTACGGGCTTTCACACAAATGCTAATGAATGTATATGTCATAAGAATGAAAAGAAAACTGAGTCTCCTTATAAAAGAACAACAGGATGCACCGTTGTGTGCCATCCTCATCTCAGACAATCAAGCACTGCTCCCGCGAAGCAGCTATATTAAAGACTTCTCATATTAGCTGTGACACCAGAGGGCAAGGTTTACGTGGACTAGTAATTCTGTAGAAAGACTTTTCTTAAACAGGATGAAAGCATATTTCGAATAAACACCCACGAAAGACCAGTGTGATGCAGGAAGGAAAAGAGAGAGGTGGTTTGGTGTCATCACTTTCACCATTTCTCAATGAAGGGGCTGCTAACAAGCACCCATGTTTCTGGGACAGGCATCAAACCCATGGGGAGGCAAGCACAGTGCTGAAGCAGGGGGTTGGCCCCTCTCCACAGCTAAGGAAATGCAATTACTTCAGAATAGGGAAGAAGAGACTAATTAGTGTATCAGCGCCACCCCCCAAAAAGGGGCACGTTTTGCCTAACGTAATGTCATTTCTCTCTCAACTTTTTCGGTACCATTTCTCCTGGTTATCTTCATGGGTGGCACTAATCTACAAACTCAGCAAACTTCTCCTTCGAGAGATATAATACACCTTACCTATTCATTTCTTGCTTTGAATATGTATAATTCTTGCTTGCCTCCTTTATGCTGATGCCTTCATAGTCAATGCTATTTATGCAATGTATATGTTTATGCAAATGAGAACAAAGTGCTTTTGCATAGAATAAAGTGGACTTAATGAACTGTAAATCAAAACCAGAAAGATAAAGAACAGTTCACATCTTTCTACAGAAATATGGAGGGCAGAAGCACAATGATGGCAGGGTTTATTGCTGTTTTTTTCTCTGTGACTAATACCTTATTGTTGTAACATGCATATGAGCTAGGGTAGTGCAAAGAAGTCAGCATTCAATGTCTGCATTTAGAGTGCAGTATTAAAATCAGAAAAAAAAAAAATCAAGTTGTTTATGACTAGGATGAAGATGCGAGGTGTTTTTCCATCTCTGCTTTCGAATAAGAGGGATGATACCTGTGTGACCAGCGAAAGGGAGGGTGGGGCGGGGAGGGGGAAGAGGGGAAGGTTATATTTACAGATTATATGAGAGTTCCTTTGAATCCATTAATAGTCTGACCCATTTATGCCACAAGAATTATCTGTAGACCATACTTTATGGAAACAAGGAAAAGAAGAACACAGCCTAACTAGAAAAAAGCAGAACGCATTGTTGAGATCTCTATATTATTAAGAAAATATGTTATGTACAGCAGCTAGGCCACAGGTGAAGTTCCTGCCTTGCTTGCCTTCCACAAAGTCAAACATCTTATTGGAATGATTTTTCTCCAGTTGTTGTTGATCAGACATTTAAATGTATATCTTGGTGGAAACTCTGATATTTTGACTTTCTTTTAATTTTAAAATCAGTAAGAAAAAATAGGGATTTTTTTTTTTAATGAACACGGTTATTCCATGATTCTTTTCTAGGCTGTAGTACGACTGGACCCCGGTTCCCAAGATTAACTGCAGAATAGTTTTTTCAAGAAAATTATGATTTTGTGGAAATCACAGTTCCATTAAAAAAAAAACAACTGAGAAAACCAGCTTTTGATGAGCTCTAAGCACC
Organism: Burhinus bistriatus; assembly: GCA_013397275.1. Lineage (NCBI taxonomy): Eukaryota > Metazoa > Chordata > Aves > Charadriiformes > Burhinidae > Burhinus > Burhinus bistriatus. The sequence continues at coordinate 260,061 of VYXH01004078.1, forward strand.
TTTTCCTTTTGGCCTACTGTTTCTTTGTTCCTCCCTACTGTCTGTTCTGTGAAACCATGCCTGAAAGCTGTAAGTGTAATACACTTACCAGTCATACAATTTTAAATAGAGCTATGCTAACAACTTTATGAACTTCGAGTGTGTCTATGACTCCTGAGATAAGCACAGTGAGAGACCTACTGCACCCTTCTCTTTCTATAACTGTTCTTTCTTATTCAGGTATATATTTTAAAATAAAACTAAGCAAATGTCTGATTATTTCTGATATTAGTAACTCATATACCTACTAGGAATTTACAATTTTATTCTGCAGCATGTGAACAAAAATTTCTCTTCTTAAAAGGGATTTTAACTTTTTTTCTCTTTTTTGACTAAAAAGTGTAAGTAACCAAACCAGTCTTGCCAATCATAGTGCATTTTACCTGTCACAGAGGGTGAATTTAATTGCTTTAATTAAAGCTGGAAATCTAACACAGATCTGACCATATAGATGGAAACAACCCCATTGCTGTTAAAACTGACAAAGTGTGAAGGTCACAACTTAACATATTAATATATTCTTCCATGTGACCTTCTGTTGTAAACAAAGAATATTAAATGCTGTTATTCATCTTCTGCTAATAAACATATATTACCCTGGAGTCTAATGAATAGATAAAACATCTCAGTTCATCAAATATTTATAAAAGTAATATTTTCTATGCTTACCAATTAAAAGGGTATTTTATTACAAATTTAGTGCATGCCAGCTTCAAAATCCTTGGAGACTAGCTGTCTGAGAGTGCCAAGAAATGAAGACTGGTCTTCAGCTCATTATTTTCACATGGCTATTTTCAATAAACAAGTATGAAAATGTAATAATAAAAATAATATTGGGCCAAGGGAATAACCAATGGGATTACTTATTCCTTTTTCAATCACTGGTCTCACAATAACTGATGATTTCAGCGTTCTCTGAACATGTGTAAATAGTAGCCCGCATCAATGCTGTATGCGAAGAATTTGCTCCTACTGTCATCCCATTAGAGCCATCATCCAAATAAACATAATACAACACAGTAATTGTGTTTGGTAAGTGTGCACAAATATGTATGTACCTATAAGTAGTATTTAATATCATAAAAGCATACAATATAATGTCTACATGGTATATTTAAAAGTACTCATACACATACATGGCTTGTATACCCTGTGCTGCTCACCCTTTGTACCTGACAAAAGTTGAATGTCTTAGGGGCACAAGGGTTCACACCTCTACAGCAAGCTGAAATACTGATGGTAGGTGCTATCTATTCATACACACATATTAGTATCAAATAAATGCAATGCATAGTCTGTGTGGATCTTCCGAGCTTTTGCAACCATGTCAGCTTTCGTTTTTGGAGATGCCTGTAACTTATGCATGGATTTCAGCAACCAAATATTTTCTCTTCTGTTTTTATTAGTTTGTCTGAAAATAACTGTCACACAAATCACAATTTACCAATTCTTTAAAACTTTTAGATTACTAATAAATAGAGCATAGAATTTTCTGTATGTGGAATAAATACTTTTCTTGGGGTGGGAAAGGCAACTAGCCTTGACAGTTAGATTATCTTTAGCAAATGTCTCAGCAATAAATTTTGATAAACAACAGTTTAGACATTTTTCCTGTTTCTTTTTGGCATCATATGGTGGAAACTGCATTTCCATAACAAGCATGTATCTGAAACACCCAAAACAGTCCACCTTAAGAATCTGTTAAAACTGACATACTGCTTTGGCTTTCCTACCTTAAGTTGGTAAGAACAAACAAGGATTTATTGTTCAATTTACATGGGGAAAAAAGGTCAATTTTTTCTCCAATGCAGGACACTGGTGCCCTCTGCTGTCAGTTTGCTGAGTATCATGGGCTTGGTTTTTTTCTCTCCCGTACCAGTCAAATTGCTTTCAAACTGCTTTCACAATTACGCTTCGAAGCTATGGCGCAAATGTAAAAATAAGTGGTTTGTTTTTCCTTTTCAGCTTGTACTGCCTCTGTCAAGAAATAAATGTTCCAGACAAAGAGCTTCGTAATTTATCTGGACTCTGTAGGTCATTATTGAGTATTGCATCCAAACATAATGCATAGCAAATAGCTAAACATGCAGTCTGGAATTTTTCTGTGTGTCCTAAGGTTTGTCTGTAGCCTTAAGAAATTGTTGGCAGTGTGTGGGTTTGAAGCCTCTGTAAGGACGCGTTCAAAACTTTCTCAATCAGCAACCCCGAGAAGTTAATGGAAGCATTTCTAATGACTTTAACATACTCTGGAACCTCAAAAGCCACTGCTGTCATGTACTGCAAACTGTAAGGTGCCTGTCTGCTCGTCGAGCTAAGGTGCGTGGAAGACAACTTCCTA
>VYXH01004079.1:15576-97068 GCA_013397275.1 Burhinus bistriatus
CCCCCCCCCTTTTTTAAACATTCAACTCAACAAGCAGCATCCACAGTTGGAAGGAAAATCCTTTCTCCCTCTTCCCTAATACAGGGGAATGTGCACCACAAAAACGCAGGGAATTACTCTTGACTTGAAGCATAAGATAACTGTTACTATCCAAGAGAAGACTCTCGAAGAGCAGGGTGACCAAGTTCCTTCCTGCGGTTGCTCATCCCACCTGTGTAGTGTGTATTGCACAGGAACAAATGCGTGTTTGGATGGCTTTGTTAGCACAGGCTGGAAGTATCTACATTAATCATAAATGCAGAAGGCACTCAGCACTTTATGGATGTCATCCCAAACATGCTGAAAAAACTTCCATACCAACACTATACCATTATGAATTTTGTATAAGCTGTGTGTTTTACAAGATAAATTGTCTTCAGTGCTTTTCCTTAATATAATTTTTTAAATCCCCTTAGCTGTATGGACTACTTCAGCAAACAAACTTCTTTGTTTAGAGTTCACAAGGACCTAGAAACTTCTTCCATAAATGAACTAAAATAGCTTTCTATAGAAGAATCTTGCTGTTGGAAACCCCAAAATTATGCATCCTTCTAAAGTGGGAAGAAGTGCTGTGGATCCCACCAGGAAGCCACAAAAAGCCCTTTCAAATGATACATCTCCTGTTTTTCCAAATTATTAGACCTAAAAGATCAGTTGTAAGGCAGCAGCAATTCTTCACATATGTTAATTTCTGTGGAATTACGTAGGGTTTTGGCAAGTGTAAGGTAACAAATATAAAAAGATGGACGTTGAAGGTTACTCAGAATCTATCATGGAGGACAGATCAACAGTTAGGGCTTAAAGAGTTACGCATCAATGGTTATTTGGATTTGCAAATTGTTAACAGATGTCATCCCCATCTCAGCAGGACACGACAGTTGCCTACAGACACTCGAAATGCACTCTTTCCCTTTTTTCCCTACCACGGTATTCTCTTACCTGAATTTGGTGAGATGTGTAAACTGCTCATGTCCTTGGAGAGGCCGTTTGCTTTGGGACTGGAAATGGGTGCACAAGCTGACGTAGCTCGAGGTGGCCTCTTCCCGGGGACTTTCACAGTGGTTCTCAGCAAGTCGATTTCCTTCCCGTGAACGTTCTGCATATAGTCCTGGTAAGAGGAAAAAAAAAACAAAACAAAACAAAACAAAACAAAAAAAAAACAAACACAACAAAAAAACCAAACCCAATATTAAACAGGTAGTTCTGTAAGCAACAGAACTAATGAAACCTGGTTTCGTAAGACTTTTACTCTACATCATCTGCCAGCACCCGCTATATGGGTTTCCCCTTCCTTCCATTTTCTTGATAATTCCTTCCACACTTCTCACTACAAATACTCCCAACAGTCTGGAGCTTTCTAATACATCCTCCAACTACCAGTTGGATAAGAGACAATTCACAATGTGGCTCATTCTGAGCCACATGTAGGATTTCACCAGCTAGCAGGTCCCAAACAGAAGGAGAAGACAAGGCTGACTGGCCCTCATGAGCATGCTTACTTGTGTCTCCTCTCTGTTAACATTTTATGCACTTAGCTCTTTCTCCCTCAAATTTGTCAGCAGGCACAAAAGTTATGAAAGGCTATTGACTGGTAAGGTTTCTGCAATTACAACATTGTTTCCTTAGAACACCATCCTTCATCCAGACACAGAAAAAGCCACAGAAGGAAAACAAAATATGCAAATTGTGTCTGATTAGAGTAAACACACTAAAAGCTGGAAGCCAGAAATGGAAAAGGCTTTTCCTAATTCTTGTTTGGAAAGCCCACAAAGAGGAAATAAGCAAATCCAGTCAGCCATGGAAAGACAGCGAGTGGTCAACTGACCAGAGCCAAGCCATGACTTCCTGAGAAATCCTTCAAACTGTAAATAGCTTCTGGAAAAACAGGCTCTTGAGATTCTGCTTTCCAGCTTCAAAGACATTCCCTAGATTGTCTGTGGGTGTCTTCAGATGAAAACAGAAAAGCAGATGGACATGGGTGTCTTATCAGAGGGCAATTCACTAAGGTGAGACAGCCACTGAGGCTGCAATCCTGGGATACATCAGAAGAATCAGAAGAGGTATTTCCAGTAGAGATGGTGAAAGTTAAAGCCAGTACACAAGACAGCACAGTTGTCATCTCCCAGTTCACATGGTTGCGGTTACTTGCATTCCAGAAAAAAATAATTGAAACTGAAACTATGAGGACACTAAAAGAAACAAACAGACTGTATTTTATGAGAAGACATTCAAGGTGGGTACCAGAGGATAGCAAAATAAAGCGTGAAAAGAGGCAACAGCACTGCACAAAAATACATCTGGGTATATGTACACCCAGAGGAAAACATAAATTTGAACTAAAGATTGGGAAAGATCTGGACTTAAGCTCTTGAGTTAAGCTGGAAACCAAGGGAATGGTATTCCTGAGCAATCTTCTGTGCGGAGCAACTGTGGCACAAAATCTAATTCCTTTTCAGATAGAACTCGATCAACGTAGAGAGGTCTGGGTGATGCTGTGGATGTCTGCATCAGCAAAGACTGCCAGCAAAGACAACTTCCAGTTGCCCAAGCATCCAGGGCAAGATTTAGCCAGATTACAAGGTGTTACATGAAAGACTACCAATATTTAACTAGGTTGGTTCCAAACCCACAGCATACAGACCTATACACCACCAGAGCATTAATTTTACAAGTAAATAAGCAAATGAACTAAAAGCATACCTGAGGTCTACATCACTGCTGCCACAATATGGGGAGCAATCAGCTCCCTCAAAAATCCTTCCACCTTTGACAGTTTTTACAATACAAATTATATATTCCACTCAAAACACGTCAAAAATCTACTACTGGGCCAGCATTCATTTCTTCACAGCTAACATTAATTTGTGATAAACCCCCAAAACTAAGCCATCAAACCAGCTTAGTTTTGCCTAGCTGTTTGAGAATTATTAACAGTAAAAAAGAGGGGTCTGAACAATCCATGGGGTGAGGACACAGAGCTCTGCTGCCAAAAGCAACAAAAAATTCACTAAGTGTTAGATAGAAATGAGCAGAACAGTTTCATCCATAAATTATCAAGTTGGCATAACTTGTTCAGTGTCAGTTCTTCACAAATTAAAATACAATAAGCAGAACATAATTGAGCATTTATTGCTTATGGGCTCTAAAACGAAGCTTAATCAGATAGTGACTAAACCTCAGCATGTACTCTTTTTAATAGACACGTTTTATTTAATGTACAACCACCAGTATATTCCCATTTAAATCTGATGAAGTGGTGTTTATTCCAAATTCTTCTGATGAATAGTGTGTACAGTTTCCCTGCTACCCTGCCAACTTGTGAGATGTGACAGGGCATTATTAAAACCCTTTTAATTGAGAGTAAACCAGGCTTAGGTGAGCTATAAACCATTTGAGAGAGTAAGTGAATGTTGGCAAACAGGAAATAAATGCGCTGTAGTCATATTGTTATTATACAAAAGTGCCCAAATACAACAGATGCCACATAGGTATTAATGTCAGCTTAAATATTTATAGGGATATATCAAATGTAAATAATAAAGCCTCTTTCATTGTGTGCAAGATGCATAGTGATAATCTCTGCATTTCCCCGAGGAGGAGAGGCAAGCACCAAGTTTCCAGTCAATGGAGCATCCGCCCCCACGCACGCTCCTTCAGATCTGCACTTGGGGAATAAAAGTTAAAACTACAAAATAATGTCGTGGCTTCAGAAGCGCAATGGATGGTTTGATCAGATTAGAACAGATGAGGGTCTTGCTGTCATCTGGAATATGCTGTGTTAGAGAGAAGACAGCAAGCCTGATTTTGATATGCAAATGTTACAGATATAACTCCCCTAGATGTTAGTTGTAGAAAATGCTGATCCAAGAAAAAAGGGGAAAAAGCCCTTTAACAAGGCATGAGGGTAATTCAAAGCCAAGTACTTTTAAACAGCACTTAACAAGTCCCTAGAGCCTACTCAACAGTGGGCCACCCCAGAAGTGCCATCTTCTGCCCCTCAACAGCTTGAAAAAGTAGTAATTGCAAATCTATTTGCATTTNTTAGCTGCATTAATGTGATTTCTTTTCACATAGTCAAGCAATTAAGAGCTATGATTGAGTTTCATTCAATTAGCCTCAACAAACATGCTAATTGATGTCCCAGATGCAAATGAGGTGCAATGAGAGAAACCTGCTAGCAATTGAGAGTTGTGGCTGGGAGACCCACAGCTCTCAGCTTGCTGACAGCAGCACAGCTTAACATGGCTCCCACCTTCTGTGGAGCTGCCTTCGGAGGCAGGCGGGGGAGACAAGCCATTAGTGCCTCAGTTGTCCCAAACAGATCCCTACAGGAATAACGGGCAGTGCTGAATCAAATCAACGTCGTCTCCAATTCTCACAACAACGGCTGGTATGAGCCAGAGAAGAGCGTAGTGTTTTCCTGCAGCCGAGTAGGCATCACAGACCCCATGAACGCCACAGTTTCTTCAGCTAAGGACTATAAAAGGTCTCCATCTAATCTCCGAGCTCATGAAATACCACACAGGCAATGGCCTGCAGTTACCAGTAACTGGCAACTTAATCTTAGTCAGCTGTGGGGCAATGCTGCCTCTTCAAGTTAAGGCCAGAATGCATCAATCAATCAATAATCCCTAAAAATAGGCTTGCTATATTGATTCTCATTGCTTTTCATCCTGAGGTTACCGTTAGCGGTTTGCTCAAATATAGTGCTGCTGAGGTGTTAATTTGACTACTCAAGGCCATTGACCATTATCTAGAGGACTAAATAAACTTAAAATATAAGCGAAAATCATAAAAGCTACATTGACTGAAGACGACACAAAATATTATTTGACAGCACCACAAAATGAATTGCCTTGAGTAAGAAAGAAACGATGTGCCATGACACAGAATAATGTAAAGTAAGATTACTTTAGTTCTGCTCTTAATACCACTCTCTGTTTAACCAATTAACTGAACAGAAGACTTTCAGACATGCAAATTGAGCGAACAGGTATGATGTTGTTTTCTAAACAGCCCTACCGAAAAGAAACANCAACAGCAGAACTTAATTTAACCAATTAACTGAACAGAAGACTTTCAGACATGCAAATTGAGCGAACAGGTATGATGTTGTTTTCTAAACAGCCCTACCGAAAAGAAACACTGCTATTTTGGGGGCCTCCTTTTGTTTTCAATGCCAGCAGTTGTTAAACTTGCTGTCAAACATCACAATGGCTTCCGATTGCCCTCAAAGCTAGAGAAGACACTCCACGAAGGGCCACAAGCCCAACCCAGGCTACATGATGCTTCCAGCTAGCTGCCTACTTTCTCCCAGCTGAGAAGACTGAAGACAACAGCCAAACATGTCTTCTTCCACAGCCATGGTTAGCACTGCTTCTGCCTGCTTGGCCCCTTTTTCAGGGAAGGAAGGACATACGGGTCAGACTGAGGGAAAGGCAGAAGAAAAGCGCTGGCTGCTGCCTCCATGAAGCTGTGACTCCAACTCACATCATACAAGTCTACCACAGTTACCTCCAACACTTCACTGAAGGACCACAGAGCATGTAGCAGCATGGTTGCTCCCTAGAATTATCCTCAAGTTAAAGACATGGCTCGTGTTAGGTATGTAACACTGTGGATATCAAAAACATTATGGAGTTTGAGGATGTTCAAATGTCTCTTGTATTAGAGACTGTCATCTTTGTCACACATGAAGAAATGCCTTTCTGCTACCTAGGTTTTATTTAAAAAACACAGTATTTCATTATCAGTGTATTAAGCAAGAAAATGCATATGAATGCTGAGTTACTGAGTACAGTACTTATCAGTTAGTAACATGAGAGCTAAATCCTCCATACTTTTCTGTATAGCTGTCTGAATACAAATCCCTCTGTCCTTAAGGTAGGCATTTTCCTCTTGATTTTCACAATTGTAAAATATTTTCCAAGGTAACAGAAAACAAACCCATGAAGAATGAGAGCTGAACCACTGTACTCAGCCAGGTTTCCGCCGCACCAAAGCACCCGAGCGGGCACGTTCTGGCAGCCTGTCTATGCAGGTGAGTTCAGTTCTGCTCTGGCAGCAACAGAAGACGGAATCGGACTCTTTCCAATGGAACTTGCTTTGGACTGTACTTCCGTCCTGGGATTGTAGTGAAAAGGCTGCAACTTAGTCTTCTTTGCCAAGAAACCTCACCAAGGAGATAGAAGGACCAAGTTGTAGAAGACAACAATTAGTGCCTCCTGTGGCTGGGCTCAGTTGGACTGTGGGTAAGAGCTACTTTGCACAGAAATCCCCTTCACTGGAGGTGGTTTGGTTTTTTTTTTTTTGTTTGTTTGTTTTTTTGGTTTTTTTTTTTTTTACACACATCGTGGAAACCCCTCATTTCAGGATTGCCATGTGTCATAACGTTAACATTCAAAAAAAACCCCAAAATCATCTCTCTCCTAGAAAGCCTCCCCATGTGTTTCTTCCACCATGTACCTGTCCCACTGCCACCCTTTTTCCAATGCACAACATACCAAACAAGATAGACTCTGAGAGAACAATGCCTTTCCATGTCTTTAATGGTACACAAGTACAAATGTCACACTTTTTCTCATTTTGAGCTGTTAAAATCTCTCAGAAGCAGCCTGTTTTTCCAATGCTAGGAACTGGTTCAGGCCCAGGATCCTTTCCAGATCTGCCTCTGGTTTACATGGAGCTTCCAAGAAAAACACCTTCATTTTGTGCCAGTTTTCGCCCATTGTTCAGTCAGACAAAACACTCCTAAGGCTTAATTTACTGAGGCTGAGATAGTGTTTCCTGATCTGAGGTGAAATAAAAATTATTATGAAAAAGAAAGTTTATGGTTGCACCTCTGGATTTTAAAGACTGTGGGTGAGTGGCATATTTTTTGAAACAGAATTCCAGTTTCGTGACCTGACCTATTGGACCCACAAAACCTATTGTTCACCCTCAGCAACAACTGCTTCTGAAAAACAAAACCCAATTCCCTTCCCTCCAAACCAGACCAAAGCCCTCAAACCCCTGGCAGATCAGTAAATGGATGGAGCCTTGACTTTTGTGCCTCTACATGGCAGTCAGACATTTTTATTGCAAAACGCCGTCTGGAAAAGATGCAAAACAAAATTGCTAAACTGCAAAAAGAAGAAAAGGGGGGGAGAAAAAAAAAACAACAAAAGGCCCCCTTCCCTTTGCTTATTGAGTTCAAAGGCATAACATGCAGCACCCTGCAGCAAATGGGAAGCTACACTAATTTTAAAGCCATAAAATGCTATAAAGTGCCCTGCGGGGCAGGACTACACTGAAGCTAGTTGCACCTAAATAAGACATGGTTCATTTACTTCGCAGCTTAGCCTAATGTAATCATCAGCGGATTTCTAGCCTAGAGTTGTAACAGGCAAATAGCCGATACTGCGGAGGCGACACTCCCAGCCACTGAGGGGCCTCAGCTAGATTGCTGTTGATTAGAAAATTTTTCAGTTTTGACAAGCACTTAATGAACATAAATCGCTCCTTGATTGGTTTCCATTTGGGGCCACAGGCGCACCTAAGAAGAAACAAAAGTCTCCAACTCCTCTCCCCCCCTTCCCAGGAAGGACCTGAGCAACAAACCTACCATCAGGTTATGAGCCACAGTGGAATATATTCATCAAATGTTCCTGTTAAATTAGCCATCCTCCCCCCTTCACGTATAAATACGGGCATAATATCATTTGGCTTCATAATATATAGTTAATCTTAAGAAAAGCAATGAAATGTTATTTTGAGGAGAATATAGGAATGAAAATGCATTCTGGAAAACACTGATCACCCAAAGCACTCTGTCCTGACAAGAAGAAGGTCATCTTGAATCTATTTTATTCACATTGGGAATCAAGAACATTAAATCTCCGTAATAAAAAGCATTGACTGTATCTATACTATGGTGTTAATCAGTTCGATCAGTATTGCAGGGACAGAGGAGGAAGTTAGGGCAACACTTTCAACACAAAAGCAGTTTCACAAAATGTTTGTTGTTTTTTTTTTTTTAAATGGATCGCTTGTTTTCGTAAAATTTTCAGAAAATTCTTTCATCTGCACTTCACTTCTCATTCAGACTTTGTAACAAGAACCTCTGTAAAAGAGTTTTACCATCCTGAGTAATTTATGAAGCATTTATATCCACAGCAGTTAGCTCTGCTGGACAGGAAGCTCTAATTTTATAAAAACCCGTGATTAATTAATAGCTTGGCTTTTGCCATTTAAATTGCAACTCATTCCGATATCAAAAATTTTCCCTGCCTTTTTGAAGAGGGAGTAGATACGACATTGAAATGAATGCTTGCTGCTCCTTACTACCTACTGCAAGTTTGCACAGCTCTGCAATAGTAGTATTGTGTTTGTCACAATATCATATGCTAATGACATGATAAATCTCATCATGCCCTCCAAAATAATAGACTTGAAACAAAAAATGCTTCATGTTCACCGTGTTTATGCATTTGGTGACCTGTGAGTATCCGTAACAAGTCATCGAAATGATTGTAAGAAGTTACTGTGGATAATCTTCTCCTTCCCCATCGACAGGGATTACATATTTGTGGAGTATTTCACAGGGTGGCTTGCTGACCATCAGTAACTACAGTCTGATTTTGCACTAAGCAGAACAGATACAATGGCACTTTCAAGCAAGAATATTTCTAGTTTGAAAAGCCGCAAAGCCAGGGGGTGGAAAATAATTTACCTTGACAGCTATCCCAAATGACAGATCTCACTTAAGGATTGCAAACACATTTTAGCTTCTATTCTCCCCATCTGTTTTTAAGTTTTTCTCCCAAACTGATCTTCGCTCCGTTACATCTTTAACATAATAAAGAAGTTTTCCAGGAAGCTATGAAGTGAATGAGTGATCTCTACAGCTATACCACTTTATAGAAGCCTCTTTTGCTTTTAAAACATCATAGGTTATATGTTTTATGTTTGGTATCTTTACCAAAAAAAATTATAGCAGTGTGATCGACGCTTATTTTTTCCATAAAGGTTGGTTATCCTCTAGCTATCCGTAGAAGCAAATTCACAGTGAAACATGCTAGAATTAAGAAAGAAAAGCTCTGGGAAATTTAAGTCAATACTGTTAGAAAGGAGAAAGTTGCTTTGAACACAGCTTTGACAAAACCGTTTCCAGAAGGAGTGCCAGTTGCAGTGAGTGGAAAAAATATGGCATCAACTCATCAGCTGTAATAAGCAATTATTATACACATATGTAACTCTTCCTATCATTCAGTTTTTCTACCTTAACCAATGTTTTAGGCATACTAATGGATGCAGTAACTGTAATAAAAACTTAACACATGCTTCAAACAGATTTATCTTCATCACGACTCAAACTATGTCCTCATTTTTGCTCTGTAGGGTTTGCTTTGATCACTACTCTTTCAGGAGGCAGAGATATATCTTATGTGAAAAAGCAACATATGCATATCCTTTTGTCAGCTGAAATACATATTTACTGAGGCCTGATTTGAGTTGTTCCTAGGAAGGGCTTGCAGAGCCAACCAATATCCCGCTTTACATTCCTTCAAAGGAAAAACAGGGATTAAAAAAAAAGGGCATACACAATGGTATTTCAAAAGTATATAAGAGCATGAATATTTCTATTAAAGCAACACAAACAACACACTTTGGAGCTATTAAATGGCCTGAGGTAACACAGCCCTGAAAATAAGGCTGAACCGAAATGATGTCTGTAGGCAGTTATTCATAAACATGAAGGCGAGCGCTGCTCCCTGGGCTACAGCAACACCCAGCTCCACTGCCCGACAACCCTGCTGCTGACAAGCCACACACAAAAACGCCACAGAGCCCAGCTAGCATGGTGTTCTCTTAAAGATGAGGACAGATGGAATGTTTTATGTGCAAGCATGCTTTCTATTTTCAAATTATTCCAGAAAATCATAAGAATTAAAAATGGTCAAAAATTTCAAATTCAGCGCTAAGAAAAATGCTGCGTATTATGGGACCTTGAGGAAAGTGCATAGATCTGCAACACTTCCGGATACCAACATACAGGTCATTTTCAACAGCCCTCCATTTCTTACCAAGTCTGCTTTTCCTGTAGGAAACAGCCAAGCAAAAAAGCTCAACTGAAAGCCTAGCTCCCCCATCCCAAGTCTTAAAGAGTTTTACAAGCCCATGAATTGGCCTCTTTTGTAGAGACGGTGTGTCCATATAATATATTCTTGAAGCTCTTGCACAAAGTTTAGCCTAGTGTTGGATATGACTCCTTAGCAAGCTGAAATTTTGCACTTTTTTAAGAAATACATTCAGTTTATTTGAGGATAGAACAACATTGCTAATGCTCCCTCTGAGCTAGCTCACGTAGGCTGCTCACCCAGTCAGCACTATTTTTAAGGAAGAGTTTTGAAACTGTGGCTACTGTCAGATGAATTGAGCAGACCAGCTGAACCCACATACTTCTCAAGGAGATAAGTTTCCCCCGGCTCAATCACTGGTGCAGTCCTACACACCTCAACGCAAGTTATCAAATCAGAGCAGTGAGGATGGGAGGCAAGGTTAAAGAGCAATACTAATACTGCAAGCAATCAAACCTTGTTGTGTAGGTACATGGGATTTACACACCTTGTGTGTTCTAGATGGGCATCAGACCTTCTTTCTCATGTATTTAAGAAGCTGTTCTTCCTCTCTAAGATGGAACAGCACTGTGCTTTTATTTGAAATCAAATCTGTAACAGATTAAATATGAAAGGGGAAAAAAATGCCCTTCCCTCAAAAAGCTGTTTTCAGCTTTTTTTGTTTTTCTTCTTGTCATAAATGAGGGGCAGTGATGATGGTGATGTGGATACAAGAGCAGAAAATGGACATCCACAGCTAAAGTTTTGTCATCTACTGACTTGTGTCATGATGGCAACCCTTTGGCAGACAGACAGTGGTGAAACATCATCAGCTATTCATCAGGATAATGCTTAGATAAAAGAAGCGGCATGTAATGCTGCCCAGCAGGTATCTTGGTGAATACATTTCAGGAACCCTCGCACATGGCATTCTGCCATTAAAAGCCAGGAGATGCCTAGACAAATTCCCACGGGTCCCTTTGGGGAGGCTGACACTGAATTTGTCGGCCAGAATTTTAGTCATCCCACTCAACGGCTATACTCCAGAAGCATAAGATGAATAGGTAGCTTGGTGAACTTTGAAGCCTGCAGGTCAAAGTTCTCTCTCATTATCCCCACCGTTTTCTATCGGCATAGCTCCTCAGCATCCCAAGGGATGGGAAGGTTTGAGGCTCTTAGAAAAAACTGACATGACCAAGTCAGAAAACAGTAGGGTGCTTACGTACATATATTTTTCTTTCCCCATTTTTCTCTCCCCCCACTTTCTTGAAAAGAAGGAATACGAATTTAGCTATTCTGTCAAACATCAACCTGGTGGCATTAGCAGTTACTCATTTAGCTGGCACAATACAGCAGTCATTTCAACATGCTGCCCTGCCAAACAGGCCTGACCCTTCCAGGGCTACCTCCTCTGTAAGAAAGGTACTAATTTGATTTTCACTCCCCACCCCAAAACCTTTCATTTTGTAGCCAACCCTTTCAAGGAGGATGACAGTACTGATTTCTGCAATACGGACACATTCTCTATATTAAAAAGACTGCCTTCATGTCTGAGCTGCCGCTGAATGCATCTGACAGGCAACTGATCCACTTCTGGCCAAATCTCAAGCAGTATTTAATACGGTGCTCACTATCAGCCATTAAATATTATAGTAGGTTCTTCAATGGAGGTGTTATGTTCTGACTCAAACCGCAAATTATCTTCTAAATTCACTACTATTTGCCACCACTAGAGGCCAGCCCACCTTTCTCTTCAAAGAATTACAACTGCAAAATTTTGTATAACCAAAATGACCAGCGTAATTGAGATAACCCGAATCTAACTAACAGGTCTCTACAAGTTTAGGAAACTGATTTGAAATGGTTAACAAAAGCTATTTAATGAGAAGGTTGGTAGGAATAAGGTCCTTATTTTTCAAAGGAATGTAAGAAATTATCCCAAACAGCAATGCAAGCACAATGTTAACCATTGATCAGTTTCTTTGGCTTGCTGTGAAAAAAGCAACAAGCAGTAACAGATAAACAAAAACCAGCAAAATCAAACCAGAAACACATTATCAGAGTCCTGTTGGGGGGAAAACCCATTCACTTGGCAAGACCCTAGAGGAAATTCTGACTTGGCTGCTTTTCTGTCTACAAACTTTTGCACAAACTGTGCTGGGAGTGCAACTGACATAAAATATCACGGAATCACTGGGGTTGGAAGGGACCTCTGGAGATCATCTAGTCCAACCCCCCTGCCAAAGCAGGGACACCTAGAACAAGTTACACAGGATGGCATCCAGGAGGGTTTTGAAGGTCTCCAGAGTCGGAGACTCCACCACCTCTCTGGGCAGCCTGCGCCAGTGCTCTGCCACCCTCAAAGTAAAGAAGTTCCTCCTCATGTTCACATGGAACTTCCTACATTCAAGTTTGTGCCCGTTACCTCTTGTCCTATCACTGGGCACCACTGCAAAAAGACTGGTGCCATCCTCCTCACACCCTCCCTTTAAGTATTTATAAAGCATTGATGAGGTCCCCTCTCAGTCTTCTCTTCTCCAGACTAAAAAGACCCAAGTCCCTCAGCCTTTCCTCATAAGAAAGATGTTCCAGCCCCCTAATCATCTTTGTAGCCCTCTGCTGTACCCTCTCCAGCAGTTCCCTGTCCTTCTTGAACCGGTGAGCCCAGAACTGGACACAGTACTCCAGATGCAGTCTTACCAGGGCAGAGTAAAGGGAGAGAACAACCTCCCGAGACCTGCTTGCCATACTCTTCCTGATTCACCCCAGGATGCCATTGGCCTTCTTGGCCACAAGGGCACATTGCTGGCTCATGGTCACCCTGTTGTCCACAAGGACTCCCAGGTCCCTTTCCACAGAGCTGCTTTCCAGCAGGTCAGCTCCTAACCTGTACTGGTACATGGGGTTATTCGTTCCCAGGTGCAGTACCCTACATTTGCCTTTGTTGAACTTTGTAAGGTTATCTGGTCCTGCCTCTTCCTCCCACTATGGTTTGCACAGGGCAGAGAAGGTGCTACTCATATACTATTGCCCGGTGGATGAAGAATGCTTTGCAGGGTATATAAACAATGGTTAATTGACAATAAATAGTCCATTGACAGTATGAAAACATACTGCCGTGATTCTTTGAAGGCTGAAGGCAACAGAAATAAGGCATTAAAGTAGCATAATTTATAACAGAAATCACATTGTAGTAAGATTTTAACACAAATGAGCAGAACCCTTGACTCCTAGAGAGTGGATTCAGTAAAGGTGTCTTAAGAAGCCCGTGAACAAGTATGACATTTTCCCCAGTAGCTTCTTGTCAGCTAGGAGCTGAATATGGTCCCTCATCACCACCTACCCACATACAGCCAAAGGAAAAGAAGTATTTTACAAACCCCTCTGATCTATGCAAGAGGGTCTGAGCAAATAGAAATAGGGAGCCATGTACCTTTTTCTTGGGGGTGGGGGGGCATGGTGGGGGATAGAGGGAAACAATTACAGGCTAGTAATTACTTCTTTAAATGGATTCTGTCTAATCTCCAATGGATTTACCTCTAATCTCAAAGTAATTACCTCTAATCTCAACGGATTCTCACTCTGGGGGAGACTAAGCAGCTCCAGGGAAGCCAACAGAGGAGGAGTAATCTATTGTCTGCAAGAGGCAATGAAAAACTAACATGTGCACAGCAACTGCCAGGAACAATAGAGCACTTTTACAAAGCGAGGAAGTGACTTGGGTGCGGACAATGGCAGCTTGCCTCCTCCTTGCTTGATGACCCAGAGTCAGACAACACAATCTGAGGGGAACTCATGTGGGAGCTCCATGGGGGCTGCCTCAAAGTCATGCAGGATCCATGCTTCCCTTCTGTGAGTAATATCAACATACAATTCAGGTCTTTCGGGACTACTTCATGGCAGAATTCCCCAAATCTAAACGCACTAAGAGTGGCCAAAGAGGACATACTTGTACAGTTTCACAAAAAGGAACAGTGAAAACCTTGCTCCAGAACACAAGGGCTGAGGGACAAGATTTCTGATGGAAAGCAGCAATGCTTTGAAGCTAGTTGCCATCTAACTTACTAAATCATTTTTAAGAGACATGGATGTAACATCCAAAACTATAGCAAAGCAGCACTATGGAAGAATCTGAGACTATGAAATCTCGTGTCAAGCCACAGGAAATGCAAATATTCAGTAGACAGGGAACAGCAAGTTGGTGCAAGCACAGCATCAGTGTGGCCATGCTCCTTAGACATCACTCATCTTAAGCAGAAGTTTCCTGTCAGATCCACATGCAGGTCTTTAAGCCCAAGAGCACATCTGCAGAAATGCATCTGGTTGAAACCTTCACTTTCACTCCTGAATGAAAAATTGCCCAGGAGCTCAAAATGACAGCACCAGGTTTAGGAACAACTGGCCCTAAAATGTTACAACTGGCCACTCTCTGGTTTTCCTATGGGATATGATGATAAAATATAAGACCAGATATGACTTCAAAGATCTTGGTGAGGGTCATACCTTTGTATTTTACCGTTGCCTGGACTACAGACCAAGCGAAAGAGCTGGGAATAGCCTAGGAGTTTCAAGATCTCCACATTGGCTCTGTCCTTTGAAGAGCTCTGACAAATCTCACCTTTCCTCCTGCTGGCATGGAAGGGGCAGATGGGATAGGCTAGTTCTGAGTCAGATCGCTGTGCTCCTTCCACTCCAAAAGTGTACCTAGGGATTGGGCTACACATACTAAGAGAGACGGACAGGATCCTTGGACAGAGACAACAATTGATGCCTTAACATGAAAATGTTTGATGGCATGTATTTTAATAGCTATGCCATTTTTAAAAGGCTGTTCAGAATTACTTCTGAATAAACCATAACCACTGCACACTGATAAATACCAGAAACTTTCCTCACTCTTTACTACATCTAGGACACTTTTTCTTATAAAATGTTTCTGTTGTTTTTTAATCCTGGGATGAACAAGAAAATTCCTTAAAAGCATCAGCACAAAATAAAAGCCTAAACCATTTCAGCTGCCTCGTGGGATGCAATGGAACCCCTGTTCCAGGGGATTCAAAGGAACTTCACTGTACTCATAGACTTGCACCAGGGAATTTTATCTCAGATTATGCCTTTTTGAGAGGGAGAGGAATGAAGAGAGGAGTTTCTCAACCAAAGAGGGCTCAACAAAAACATGTCAGGACAAACTTGCTAACACTGCTTTATCAGGGCCTGACATTGATGAACATACAGAGAGCACAGTGTACTTACATGTAAACTAGGATGGTAGGTCAGCACACCATTGTCACACAACGTCACGTATTTCTTCTTCCACTCTTTATTCAATGACTTGCCACTTCGCTTTAGCAGCATACCCTGGTAGAGGAAAAAAGAAAAAAGATTAAATACTCTTTTGCCAATGCACAATTATTTAAGACACAGAAAGAGAGAAATACAAGCGCCAACATTTTTAGATATGCTTTCTCCTGCAAGTTACTCATTTTCCCCTGCTTCTCTCATGGTGCACATTTCTTCTCCATCGGCAGCTTCAGTGCTTGAAATTTAGGAGGAAATCTCCAAGTGCAGCTTCCAATAAAGCAAGTCACGTAAACAAAGACTGTATCAGCACTGGCTTTGTCCACTGGGCAGAGAAAACCCCTTTGCACTGAATTCCACGCCTCAGAAAAGCACATTTTAATGTGACGTAGAGTAACGTTACCCATACACATTCCTAGTTGATAAAGACATCACTGAGAATAAATCATGAACCCCAGGTTGAGTGAGGATCCTACTAAGTGGCTTGTGGTCCCTTCAGCGTGTTCCTGGGGATTCCTTGCTGTCCAGGCTCATCATCTCCATAAGCAGGGAAGAACATATGTTTATATTCTCATTCCCTTTTCGGTAAAGTGGCACTGCAATGGAAATCCTCCTAGCTATTCATTCCAGCAAAAGAGGCACCAATTCCAGGCAAGAGCAACAAAATGGAAACAGGGCAAATACAAAGTTTTTCCAGTAAATTCTGGATAATTTAATGAAAGACGTGTGATCAGAGAGGAAAGGAGGTGGGCAAAGTGACTCGCTTTTCCACAAATGGAATTCAACCTAAACATCAGTGATGAACGCTAACAATCAACAGTTGACATAAAAAGTCGTATCATTTTTAAATGGACAAGGACTACTACTGTATATTAACCTGTTCTCAGCTTAAAAACAGCAAGTCACGTAGAAAAGCAAAATATAACATACTGTAGCACACCGAAGGTGGTAAATCAAGCCATGCTTTAGCAATGCACTTCCCTAGGAAATTGTAATTTCCAAACCCAAGTCAGACGGCAGTTCCTAATGAATTCACACAGTACTTTGGTTATTGAAAGTCTTACTGAAATGTCTCAGTGGAGACACTATGTATAGTACCTATCACAGGGACTCACTAGTTCCACAGACCAAGTTCACATAAAAGAGGACACTTAAATTCATTTCATTAAGTCACAACCAGGAATCTAAACCAATACAAACTTCAGTTCTCTAACCTCCATGAGTTTTTCCACTCATTTTCCATGGAACTTAAAAAAATGGGAAAACATAACATAGAAAGATGCACTATCAAAGATGGTGCTTCCAACTCCCATACAGTTGTTTTTGTTAAAGCAGGTTAAAAGCTTGAAAGCAAGTTCTGCTATCCATTTTCCCATTAAACCTGCAGCTTTATAAAGGGATCTCTCTGCAGACCCAATCACAAAGCCACGAGGGGACAAGGGGCAGTTCTGCACAAGAAGTTCTCCAGAGCTCGGCAAATTTTTTTCTCCCTCCATTCCAGATGTTGTAACTTTTGGCTGAGTCCCTCACCACAATCCACATGAACTAACAGCTCTCCTTTTGCAAGCAGTGATGATCCCAGTGGAAAAGCCAAGTTCACAACCGCCTGTTCCTGGATACATACTTTGAATAAAACTTCAGAGAACAACCCTTAATGATTCAAAGCAATCTGTGGATGGGACCATAAAGAAAAGCTTGTGTTGGATGACTGAATTACACAGCGGTACAAACTCCGAACTTTCTGACCCTCTGGAGGTCAGATTTCTGTTTTTTGTGCTGTTCCTTGCTACAACTCAAACTTTTACAAGAGAGAACGGGGTTTCTGAAACACTTTCTTACAAAAGCTTCTGTGAGTGTGAGTTGCAGATCCCAATTACTGTCTTCCAGTGGTTAGAGACGTTGTTTTTTTCTATTAAAAAATGAAAGCTTATTTCTGCCTTTGACTTGTATGTTTGTCTATAGTAGGTGATCTATCGCTTCACCTTTCCAATCTTTCATACCTCACCTGCAGCACGTTCGCTTGCTTTTAGGGGAACCCAATTCTAGTTATTGCTGTGCTGTGGGGATCAAAAATTACTGTTTCCCTGCACTGGTTTGTTCTTCAGACCTTTTAATGGGGAAAAAGCTGTAAGGATCACAACAGTGATTTCCCCCACACACTTTGCCCTTTTTTTTAAGTTTTAAATAAAGTAATATATATATATTTCACACCTTTTTAACCGTCCCTTTGCTATACAGAAAACACATTATTACTTACATAATTTTCAATTCATGGCAATTATCAACTCAATAAATAGTAGACCTCCACTGCTTTCATGATTTTTACTACATAGAGGTTTTGCTGCTATCTAGGTGAAATTCTATTTCTGGATCTAAATGAAGAAAATTATTCAAAATGGGTTTTCACCTTGCTTTTAAAATGGAATTGTGTGCTTTCATGTAAAAAATAATATTCTGCATTAAATATGTACCATCTACCTATTTGTGCCTAATTAACAAACCAGATTTCCCAATCCATTTTCTTTAGGCACTACTTTGGCAAAAGAACAAATTTTTGTATTATGTGAGAATTAAAAATATCTTCCTGTACCTATAGCGGAAGCTGCTCTGAATACAAGGAGCTAACTTAAAGTGTTATGAAGCAGAGAAGCCCATATAAACCACATGTTTTTTCCTCAAGGCCAAAGACCGCCACTTTGTCTGTGGTAATTACATAGAATGGTCTGGAGAAATGCTCTTAGTATCAGAGTTTAGATCAGTTATAAATGCACTTTAACATTAACTAAACTTAAAAAAAAAAAATAAATGGCCCAGATATGACAAGAAATGTTACTTTAAAAAAAAGAAAAAGCCCTTCACTTCAGTCACATTATGTCTACATTTAAGTCACATCAGATACTATGCCTAGAAAACGAGATACATGGGTTCCCACTGACCATTGGTACCTCCGAGGCAATTTAGAGGTAGCTTGGGCACTTCCCCAGTCACTTCCCCAGTCACAGCCAAACAGGCCCCCATGTACACACAGTACATCAGAAAAATCACATTTAGTCTCCAAGCTATGCAGTAAGGGGCTAAGTAAACCAACTTCTACTTCAAAATTCTGATTTCTTTTCTCTGAATAACATCTGCCTCAAATTATTAATGATCAATAACATTACTTCTCCTAATTCGTACGAAATCTTCCATTGTTACAGTCTTCCATCTCCAATTATAGCCCTGCCGTTTGGCGTAGCTGACCCAAAGCCTCCAGATTCAACACTAAGAATTTAACACCTCCAATTTGCTCAGAAACTGAGAAGAATTTCACACTTCAAATTAAATTTTTTACCACCTTCCCTCTAAAATTGCAATTCTGTGTCTAATGGAGGAACACTTCTCCTACCAGACTGCGCTAGCTGTACTTTTAATGAACCACAGGAAAAAGACTTCAACCAGACTACACAAACTTCAGTTCCCAGGTTTGGCTTGAGGAACTGCATCACTGTACAAGGCAAACGGAGGAACCATCTGTACGTACCGCGAGCTCTTTATTAGTAATGTGTATGCTACGTGTAGTCCCAGGAGGTCATTGCAAGCCAAAAGCAATGTTAAGTGTACAAGCTTTAAATAACTTACAAAGTTAATGTAATGAATGTAAGTGTTATCTGAAATCCATCACTCAGTGGCTTGCTGTAGCCTCAAGCTGTGATAAAACACCACTCATAAATTTATATTAAAACTCTGTTCAATAGCAATTATTTACCAACAAAGATTTATTGATTGCATTTGCTGTTAGAGACTGGGGCCCTAACTGAGTCAATCAGCTTATGTTGTTGAGCTTCAGGGCACCAGGAGAAGTTACAGACTGCCATCAGGCTCTGCATCCCGATCATTACCATGAGAGCAGGAGCAGCTAATGAAAAGCCGCTAGTGTAGGATTGATTGGACTTAAGGTAAAAAAAACCCACTCCAACACCAGTCAAGGGACCACTAGGTATAATACACACAGTTCATCTGAATACACAGTAATCGGCTAAATCTCACTGCTCCAGATGCCTTCCCGTGAGCTACAAACTTTGCTTGCTTAAACAAATGAAGACAAATAGTGGAGTAGTTATGAATTTGTTTTACGGAAATATTTCAGGTTTTAAGCAGCAAATTATCAGCATTCAAAAAAGTGGCCTCCTGAAGTTGCTTCGAAGATGCATCGAAGATGCTGGTAGGTGAGCCACCTTATTTTTTCAGACATGCCAGAGAGATGGTAGCAGAACAGACTTTCATACTTCCCACAAATAAATGTCATCGAAATGCACATGCTGATCATCAAAAGATTTCTACAGACACTGCTTGGCCCATAGAATACGGTGTGTGGAGCAACATACTTTGCATGCCCTGTTGTGCTTCATTTCAATTTTCTCACTTTCCCCTGTATTTTGGATTTTCCAGGGGCCACAAGATACAATGGGTTTCACAAACAGGGTAACACCAGTGGATCACAGCTTAACTCATGGCACTTTTTTTGCATTTGCTCCAGCCATAGCACTTGACTTGAAGTTTTTTTGTTTGTTTTAATATGATTTGGTACATTTGACTTTTCTTGGCATGCCAAGTAAAAATGGTAGAGCCCTTCAAGTCAGCAGAGCCAAGACTGGACCTTCTGGAAAAGGAAATATGGTACTTTGGTTTCTATTTTCTTTCAGAAGCTTACACTACTGCCATGGTTGAGGTACTGGCATCAGGCAAGCTTTTTTTTCTTCCTGTCCCTAATTTTTAGCCAACCCCATACTGTTACCCTGATGCTGTTTTGACAGAATGAAATATGTAATCTCGCACTTAATAATTAAGAGCATAAATTCTTAATTTTACACTCAGGTCTTTAGTTCTCATAACTATGATTCGCAGCACTATGAATTTTCTCCAGCTCTATCATTTGCATCCTGTTCACAATGAAAAACTCATATTTGTCAGAAACATCCTCTCTCAAATAACTGCAAAGGCAACTGTTCATAGTCAGGATCACAAACTAACTGTTACATATGAATTGTGGTCAACAAAACATTTGCTTCCTTTAAATCTATTAACATGATGAACAAATGCTGGTAAATCCTCCAGGTTTGTGTGACTAGCCAACTCTAGGTAGCCTGGCTAGCAGCACTGGAACTAGTCTAGCTTATCCTAATAACAAACAAGAGATTAAGTCTTAATTCATATTTTTTACTTCCAGAATATTTAACTGTAACAGGTTCCTAGTCTTAAATTCCCTTCTTCCAGCATATGGTAGACACCAGCTCAAACTATTTCACGTACAAAAAATACTTGCATGCTCTAGGAAGTTTACGGTTGTCACTGCTCTCTCTTCAGCTATTAATTTGAGCAGATACCAGAGCACGCAACTAATCCTCTAGGGAATAAATTGCTGAAGATGCCCAATGTATCTGCAATCCTTCCACACAAAAGTAACTTGTTTTCTTGATCTCCAAAATTTAATATTTTTTCCATGAATTTAAGGAATGCTGCTTGGTCTTTTGGACAATTAGCTATGAAGTTGTTTAACTTTTTACAGTTGGAAACCTGTAGTAAACATCTGACGATCATACAAAACTGGGAGGGGTGGCTGACACACCAGAAAGCTGTGCTGCTATTCAACGAGACCTGGACAGGCTGAAGAGTTGGGTAGAGAGAAACCTAATGAAGTTCAACAAAGGCTAATGTAGGGTCCCGCACCTAGGGAGGAATAACCCCATGCACCAGTACAGGTTGGGGGTTGACCTGCTGGAAAGCAGCTCTGCAGAGAGGGACCTGGGAGTCCTGGTGGACAGCAGGATGACCATGAGTCAGCAATGTGCCCTTGTGGCCAAGGCGGCCAGTAGNCATGATCGTGTGCAACCTGCTCCAGGTGAACCTGCTTTAGCAGGGGGGGTTGGACTAGATGATGTCCAGAGGTCCCTTCCAACCCCTACCATTCTGTGATTCTGTGATCTCTTACAGTAATAGGGCATAACTGGGGACCAACTGAACCACAAAACAAAGACAAGAAAGTGGAGTGTCTCTAAAGAGATCTAAAAACAGGAGACCTCAAATGTTCTCAAACTTCAGTATCTAACAATAACATTGCAAAAAAACCCTAAAAGACCCCGTATATTCTTACTGCAGCCAGGCACACAGGAAAAAATCCCACATGCCTTCCTTAAAACTTAGCACTACAGCAGTAGCAGAGTTTTGTTAAAGATGCTTCCCCTTTGAAGAAGCTATTCAAATTTATGTCATATGCCAGCTTCACAAGGAAATAAAATCAGAACACTGAACGCAGTTCTCTTCTGACATTCATAGAATAGAATAGAACCACCTAGGTTGGAAAATATGTTTAAGATCGAGTCCAACCATAAACCTAACACTGCCAAAACCACCACTAAACCATGTCCCTCAGCACCATGTCTACNTGATCACTTCCCTAGTCCTGCTTGCTACACTACTCCTGATACAAGCCAGGATGCTGTTGGCCTTCTTGGCCACCTGGACACACTGCTGGCTCATACTCAGCCAGCTGTCAACCAACACCCCCAGATCCTTTTCTGCCAGGCAGCTTTCCAGCCACTTTTCCCCAAGCCTGTAGTGTTGCATGGGGCTGTTGTGACCCAAGTGCAGGACTCGGTACTTGGAACAAGTTCTTTAAACACAAGGCAATAACTCAGCGCAGCAGGTAATTACACCATGAATAGTTACTTAACGCTGAGGCTGATCAGCCACTATTTCCATCTAGAGTCTAAGAGAAGAGAGGCTCTAAGATCTGACTCGGAGCAAAATATAATAGCTTTGCTTAAACTTGAAGCACAATCAACCTGCAACCCATTACTTTCCAAGCTCTCTGTGCACAGGCTACTAAAAATAATTAGAAAGCTTTAGTGAAAAAAAAAAAAACCAACCCTATGCTGATTAAGCAAGTCTTGCAGTTCACTGTAGCACCAGCAATGAAGATTGCCACCTCCAACAAAGAATGGCTACTGAAATCCTGCAAGCAACCGCAGCACTAAAGACATGTTAAACGGGAAGAACAAACTTGGTGCTCACTGTTATTGTATTGTTAATGACTGGTCCAACAATTCAGCCTCCAGATTTTGACCTTACCTGCCAGCTGTGGGTAACGCACAAGTTCCTCTGATATGCAGCAAATAATTTTAAGGGAAGTTTTCACAACTCCCCAGCTTGCAGCAGCAGTATTTTTAAAAGGTAGGTTATCTATTTCCAACGTGGCACAGACAAGGATTCCTGTCCTGGTTTGAGGATGTTGCTGAGCATAGGAACCTACTAACCTTCCAAAGAAGAATCTGAATGGAAAGCTAAAAGACTCAGCCCTGCTGCAGCATGCAGGATGGAGCAATAAACACATCACTCTGGCAGAGCACTGCAAGGCCAAAGCTGCGCCCATCTGCACAACAACCAGGATAATACTCCAGACCCCCACACAGGCATGTCAGAAGACAATGGAATACACATAGTTACAGGACAGAGATGCTCAGGAAAGTAGGAGACTTAATGACTACTCCTTCAATTGACAGCTTTGTGAAAGGGGTACTCTTTTGTTAGCCCTAGTTTATGATTATTTCTAAAATTAGACTTTATAAAATCAATAGCACATTGCATACTCTACCAGTTACTTATATGTCCTTTCTACAGAGTTTGATATTCAAGTGTGTTACACAATGCAATTACGTATTTAAAGGAATAGCACATCTCTCGCTCTAAACCCAGTTTACCACCCTGAACAAGGCACAACACCTAGCAAGTCACGATATTTTTCTGCCTTACAGTAGTTTCTGCCTCAGTTGCCTTCCAAGGTTTGTTCCACTTCCCCTAGACTGTTAAAAAAAATAAAAATAATCGCAGCCCTTAATAATCTCAAGTAGTTGGTTTATTAACCCCTTGGCATTGGCAGTTGTGGTTTCCCTGACACCATCATCAGGGCTAACACGAAATGCACTGTGATGCAAATCATTATCTTCCTGTCGGAGAAACCAGACGGCTGATGGCAAGGGGTCTAAGTCAGCAGCAAGGAGCCGGCAGCGCTCGCCTCGGTTTGAACTCTTACCTCTTGCTGCGGCTCCAGCATCATGCACTGTGCTCCAACTATGCTGCCCGCAAATGAAGTTAGCATCCACGCCAATCAGCTTGGCGAAACACTGCCACTTAGACTAAAATTAAAAGGAAAAACAACGTTGGGAAACTGATTCAGTGCAAGAAAACATGACTGCGTGGCATGGTTAATTTGGAAAAGGCTCTAAGAGCAGAAACATTCATGGCAGTAGAAACGGCTGCAGGGTCAGGCATGAAAAAGAAGTAACAAAACATTTATTTCCTTTAAGAAACAAACTGAGCATTGGGGGCGATGATATAAAAAAAGGGAATCATCGTGCAGACATAACTATTTCTAGGTAGACGATACGGCTCTCCTTGTAGTGGCGCTCCATTTCCTGAACCCTGAAATTCTCTTTATCATATTTTATATAAAATAGGGATTGGGGGGGGGGGGGTTGGGGGGAGAAAAGCCATGAAAAGCTTAAAACCCAATTTTAACTTTCTATCCTGATACTATAGTGTTTCCATAGAAACATCAGGAAGACCACTTAAGAGCAGCTTTTTTTTTTTTTTTGTAGGCATGTTTGGCACCATACCCATCCCCCGGACAACCTATTATTTCACAAATGGATGCTTTTTGCAGCTTGTTCTGTGCAGGCTCCGATGAAGGGGGGAAAGAAAAAGAATACTGGATCTTTAACCAGTTCCCTTGTGGCCCCCTCCCTTTTTTGTTGGTAATATTTCTGTCATTCTGCCAGGGTATATGGTACAAAGGGTTACACTTTAATTGAGCTGTCAGCATCTCCAACAATCCTATAAAACTCCGATTATGCACGGCGGGGTTAGTGACACACTTGTTATTGTGGATGCCCTATTTGCTAAACCCGAGCCCCCCCCTCGCAGGTCACATAACCCACGCGACCTTCCTGTCATTAGCCGCGTCTATTCCTACCTCACTGCTGTGAAAATCACACAAGCGAAGGCTTCAAAGCCCTTGCCAGGACTGAATTCGACCAGGAGCTAATCACCCACAAATCCAGCTCAAATGGCAATAATTGGCTAAACTGCTCACCTCTCCAGAGCTCAGCAGTAATTTGGGATAATAAAGAAAAGAATTATTCAGCTAACTGCCCTGAAATGTATGCTTTGTGACCGACACACTTCACATTTTAATAATGATGGACACAAAATCCAATTTAATACAGCATCTACTGCATAACAAAACCAGGAACACTGGCAGAAAAAAAAAGTATGTGTGGGGTTTTTTTTAAACTGTGTTCCATATTATTGTGCAGAAAGGATTCACACCTCATGTTGTGAAATTTTGGGACCAAAAAGGTCTTCGTGAACAACCCTCAGAAACTCTGCACTATAATGGGATCTTAATTTTTTTTTTTTTTTTTTAATCAACAGGAGTGTCCTGCATTAAAAAAATAATTTCACTGAACAGTTATACCTCTTGTCCATAATCCTTTGTAGGGGTAAGATAAAAAAAATAATCTTTTTTTCTTCTACAGTAGAAGAGTACCTTCTTCATTATTCTAGTTTATAGTATTTCCTGATTGCCTCATTCTATTTTACTTTTACACCTTGTCCTCTGGTCACAGGATCGTTGGCATCAATGACGCCACTACATACGCTTTCTTGGATAGGTAGCAACACTCCCTGGACTGCTTCATGATGTGATGAGCCTCCCAGGACACACCGAACTGGTTCAACACTGTAACGATGCCTCGTCACTCTTCCTTCCACCCACCCCATTCTCCTTCCTCAAATATCTCCTAAGATCAAGAAAATAATTTAAAATTATATATACACATATATAAATGCACGTGTGTGCATACACATACAGAAACAATAGTTGCATGCTCTGTCTCATCCTAGCGTTTATATACTGGAGATATCCAGTTCACTCAGAGGAAAAGGTATGAAGCTGACAATCTTTCAGAGATGCAGTTAATGTATATTGGGCAACTAGTACCCTCTCATCATTATAGCAGAAAAAAGAGTAAGGAACCTAATGAGAAAACATTCCTTCACCCTCTTTAACCAGCTCACCTTACCTGCTAAGGGAAATTGAGCATACTGAATTAGCATTTTCTAGACATAGAGCTGCTTCAGAGTTATTAAAACATTAGGAAATGCACAACTCGGCAAGTGAAACATCTCTCCACACCAGGCACGTTTTCTTGCTGGCCGAGCAGTGAGTGGTATGTACAGATGGATTTTGAGGTAAGGTGTGTCAATGTCCCTGCATGTCAACTGCCAAAAAGACCCAAAAATCAAGAGGCAGCAATTGTGCTTAGTTTGGAGAGGGATCACAAGTGCTACGTCAGCCTCAAGAAATTAGTCTAGAAATGCTTTATTTATTTAAGGCATTCACATACTTGCAGTTTTCTAAGTCTCATAAGGTGAGTCAGAGCGAGCAGTCACACAAGCAGATATGTTAACGGGCTAAAATAGGCTACCCATTAAAATGGTTGAGTCAAACATGACATAACTGGGTTTAAGCCAGATCCTATGTCCTGTTTCATGTTCTTAAAAAAGCTGCAGAAGATGGGAAAACCCATTTAGTCATAACCATATTTCTTGTATTACCTCATTGTTACAACAAGGACCACTTTGGAAAGGATATTTTAATATAGTTATAACATAAATATACACTTTGTTTTCCTGAGAACAGACTCTCTGGTAAAGGTTTTTGTTTTATAAAGAGAGGAAAACATGTAGACACTACCCTACTCCATGCTGAGACGGCATCTGAGCTGGTTACACGGAGGCCACCATGCTGTTCCAAGAGGACACAAGGAAGAGTAAAGCCACTATCTTGTGATACCTGAGATGTAATATATACCCTGAAGACCACAGTGGGCACAATGAACTGCCAACCAGAGCCTACATTCAAGGAAACACATTGAAGCACTTGTGCTCCCAATTTTATCTTAAACAAGGAGGAAAATATTTAGAGAAACATAGAACCTGCCCAGACACAAACAGGCAACTGTAAAGAGAGACAGCTGATCACATCCCTTTGCTATGCGCTTGACATCCAAGTAGACATTGAGCTAAACAAACAGTTTATAAAAAGTGATGACATATCTTCCTACTAGGGGTAGTAGAGACACTTTTTTTTAATAATCCTTTTCAGAACATACACAATTGTCTTTTTTTCTTGTAAGCACATCTGTACTTTATGATCTGAAAACAAAATCATTCTGGCTTCAGCTTGAAATATATAAAAATGTGTAGCTATTGACCCTAAAACCTCCTAGCACTGGTCAATGGCCATGACTTGAGTTGCACTGTTGAGTGCTTTGAGACAAGAAATGCATTTTATTGGGTGTAAAATTTCCCTCAAAAAACCCAACACACAACACCTTAGATGACACTTCTGCTGATCAACAGGTCTCTAGGAGACAGGAAACAAAGGTCTGTGGGTTTTTGCTTTTGTCAGTGACCAACTCAATATCTAGTGGAAGAAAGGAACCTCCCCAGTTCCCAGAAGCCCCACAAGCAACCTACAGCATCAGCTGGGTCAACGAAGGAGACTGGCACCTCTCTTTAGCACAAACGTTTCTGAAGCCTCCTCATTGCCTACTCTTTACAATATATTTGATGACTCTTCTATATCAACGTAACTCTGCATTGTACAATGCCTCCCCAGTGAAAACCTATCCAGTGCCATTTCCAGGGATTTAAGGGTACACTCTAAAGACAATTTTCAAATACAGGTTTACTACATTGTGTTCTTAAATTGTTACTGCAAAAATGCAAAGCTACTTCTGTCATTAAATAATACATTTTTACTGTGATAGGTGTTATAGAAATCACAGTTAACAAAATATGAGAGACATCATCAGTGTCAGTCATTTGAAAGAACTTTTCTGAGAAATTATAAATCAATACTTTTGACAAGGATATTATTAGGATTCCTCTATGTTATGAAGTAATAACCTGAGGCATTTAATATGCCTCAAAGCAGTAATTCTGAGAAAAAGGCTAGTTTTGTCTGGGCCTGCTTTGCCTTACATACAGCATACACTCCTCTCCTCCACTTACCAAGCTTAGCATTAATCAGTGCAATTTCAAAATAAAGGATTCTGCATATTGTGTCAGCAAGTTAAAAACTGTAATATTGTTTCAATGTTAAAATTGCCCCAGATACAATACTTCCTTTGTAGTATATTTCATGGCTCATTTGATCCAACAGATATTAAGTGTCAGTCAACAATTAACTACTAACACTTTTTTAAAAATTTTTTAAACCCAAAAGATTTAGCAGAAAAGCTAAGGCACAACTTGGATTTATTAGATGGATGCTAATTCAATGTCACTATTTTTCTACACAGTATTCATTCTTAAGAATAGGGTCACTTAATCTGCATTTCAGCTGAACTGAAATTCAGATTTGAGCCATGCAGCACATCTTTTAGTCAAAAAATTGCTGTAAGTGCATCAGTTTAGAAGACCATTTAAACTGTTAATTGTTTTTCACTTACCATACAAGATCATTCCCAAGCATAACCATTTAAGTGAACATTTAAATGACATTTCGTATACAGCACTTGCTCTATTTATACTGATAGGAAAACAGCGCATCAGAAGATATTAGCATCTGCAGGCATTTGACCATTTTCTGCAACAAACCCATCAGTGCTCCCTTACACTTCAGCCTGGGTTTACCTGCAGTTTCATGGTGCTACTGCTTCAAAGCCTGGACACAGGATGAACCATCTCACCTCCTACTTTCTGAATCAAACAAAGGACGTTTTTATTGTCATTAACAGCAAAACCACGGTGACAATGGAAGATCTCCTCCAATCTCTCTACCCACTCAGAAGCCTGTTACAGTGCACTTGCAATGAAAAAGCAATGCATCACATGGATGTAAATCCAAGCCTTATCTTGCATTTCACAAGGCATTTCCATCTATGAGTAGCCTTAAGAATCAGGAAGCAGATGATACATTTTTGGATCACTGGCTCATGCCCAAATGATGCCAGAAAATGCACTACCTAGAGCGGCTTGGCCCACAAGCCCAGGAGAGTATAATTAATGCAAGATGAAGGTGGCAGTGACTAACTTGTCTTGGAAATGTCTACCCCTAGAAATGGCTGGTATCTAAGGAGGCAGCAAAGTGTGATGCTCCAGAAAGAGTATCCCATTAGTAAAAGCACACAGCTAGACCATGGTCCGCTTTAGGCATTTCTGGCAGCACGTCTGTTTTGAGACTTTTCTGGTAGCATCAGATTTTTCCACTTGAAGCCTTAAAGTTAGGGTCAACTCTTTACGTGCAATCTGTAATACAGAATACGGATTGCTTTGTCATACCTCAGGTAATTTAATGCACTGGTCACTCAGCATTTTAATGTTTTACAATAGTCTGTAGCGACAGCAGGTATAGCAAAGGCTGTTATCCAGTGCTATATATTTCTATGAATGAAGACTTACATCTGAAGGAGTCACCCCAGGACTTTCTAAAGCAGAAAAACAAACAATCTTTCCAGAAACAAAGATATTCGCTCCCTGAAAAATCATGTAGAGATACACACAGTATCTTTTTCCTAAAAGAGTAGTCTTTCACACATGTTGATCACTCAATTTTAAGCACCTACGCAACTTCATTAGTATTTTAGTTGAACAGGCAACAGAAGAATACCATACAAGTAAGCTGCTCTCCTCCAGAGGCTATTAGTGTTTTATGAGAGGATCTGAGAACCAACCAGCTTGCAGGCAACACAGAAGAACACTATGTTCACAAAAGGTAATTTATAAAGATCATTTATGGATTTCTGTGTGTAGTTACTTGGCTGTAGACTAGGTATGTTATAACATGTTGGAGACAATCTCCCTCAAAAAAGTATAATCCATTAATTAGTTAAGTAATCAGCCACGGACAAGACGAAAGACAAATTTTTAACCACCCTTTCCAACGTTCTATACAACGTGTTTGTAAAGACCAAAAAAGAATTATATAAATAAAAATGCAAGGTACCCAGAGTGCAGCTAATGGGATTTGACGCTGGCTTTAATTTTAATGAAGAAAGTTGCCAGTAGCAACAAAACTGTCAGCAGCAGCCAAGCACCATTAATAAAGACCCAGACAACATTAGTGGCACGGCAACAGTACAAAAGGTTCCCCCCGGTTCATGCTGTGCTAAATTGGCTGCCCAATTTTTCTTAAGCGTCCATACTATTTAGAAGACAATTTATTAATTTTTGTCATCCATTGTAAGTTGACAGGCCATCATTTTGCATCCCGAATTTGAGATGAAAACTAATTGAAAAGACTGGCAGTATTTATGAGGGGTATTATTTGTCAATTATGGCTGCTGATGATACTTCGTACTACCAACTTTAATACCCTGTGCTTGGGTGTGTCAGTCAGACTTTATTCTGTCATCTCCATGTTAGTTCTGCAAAAGTGACAAAAAGCAATGATCAAATCAATTTAGAAAACTTGTTAAGGAAGACGGCTCCATCAATCGCCATGCTGAAATCACCCGAGTGTGGAAAAAGCACCGATGTCACCCAGGAATTAACAGCTTTCTCCCAAAAACACCTTCCAGGAAAAAACCCCACTCTCTTTTGTTTCCTATAAACAGAACAGTTTTGCAAATACGTCATAATTTAAATTATCCCTGCAACACTACCCAGGCTGCCTACTGCAAGGACAGAAGGTTTTGCTACCTTATCACTGCCCTTAAACTGCTTCTTTGCAAGTCTGAATGCCTGCAAGGCACTCAAATTCCTAACTGCAAAGTGGTAAATCTTAAGTCCAGTCATTCCAACTTTCCTCTTACCACATCAAGTTTATTATTTGAAAAGTTTTCACCACTGGAAAGCTTCCACCACTGTCCCTACTACCTCACAGGAGGACACCTTGTAAAATAGTACCATAATTTGAGTGTTTAAAAAGCAAACCAAAATGGTATGGACCTCATGGTGTATCCTAAAGATTTAAAAACAAACACTTAGTACCCTGGAAGAGCAAAAATCTGACCACCATGGGTGATACATTATACCCTTCCAGGACAACAGATCGCTCACACGCTGAACTGCCTGTAATATCATGGTATTAGCTGCTATCAGTGCTGGCTCATAATCTCAAAAGGATGCTTATTCGCACTCATGACTCTTGCCCAGTCTTTCAGAAACATTCTTCTGTCTTCCATTCTCACAGAGGCTTAAAACAATGGTGATACTGTTATCAGCAATTAGCAAAAAAAAAAAAAAGTCACCACGAAAATCACAGCTTTGAAAACAGCAAAGAAAATTAGGTTACATCACTCATCTCTAGGCCTTGTTTTCTGTGTTTTCAAGGCAAATTGCTTCATTTTAATCACCGGAGTATTTTGAGGCTTCACTTAAGTGTATCACACCAACACTCCTGGGACTTAATGACACATGAAACATCGATGCACAGCAGGTGTCAGGATTGCGGATGCACACAGGACCAGACAGCATCTAGCTGCAGCTTCAATTTTGCAGCAAGCGTATTAGTGAAGGGCCACAGCACCAGGATGAGACAACTTTGGGTACTGGCATAATGAAAAAATTAACTAGTATTCCCCATGACTCCAGCAAAATAATGAAGTTATTACACTGTTGACAGCAGAACCAAGAATTGTATTCATTTGACCAAAGGCTATGGTTGGTGCCCGAGTCTGTAAGAGTGAGGTACCTCTCAGCTGCAGTCCACTACTTTAAAGATCCCCCTGTGATCATCCTGTAGATGCTACTATTATTATCTAAGTTTTGAAGGGCTACAAAATTTTAATTATCTTTCCTCCATACTTCTCTATTTAGTATAAGTAAATTTCAGTATTGATTTAAACCACGGATGTCCTTTAATGTGTCCTATAAAATAATCCACTTGTTTCTGAAGATTTGAATATTTGAAGATGACAGCTAAAACGTCATTTAAATATTCCTTTTGGAACAAAGCATGTCATTTTCCTTTACTAACAGCAACTAAAAAGCCTGAAATGGAGTTGATCTACTACACATAAAATTTTGTCTAATATCTATAGTAAAATGGGTATGAGAGAAGAAAATGTGTCCTGTTCAGAAGAAAAAAAAACCTTGAAACCATAACTACGTTAACTACACTAATATGTAGTTTATTATTATATTTACTTGTTTTTTATATATATGTAATATATATACACAATACAGTCTTATTAAAAAAAAAATCCAGTGAAAACTAAGCAAGAAGAATGTTCTTCTATCATAAAACCAAACAAGTAAGCACTAGTTCAATCCAGACTAAATCCATCCTATTAATCCACACTCATTTTCCAGAAGGCAACGTCAGCTTTGCTTTAAAAAAAATTGTTCAGGGATGGTATTTCCCAACATCTTACATTTCGGACTCAAATTTAAAGCAAAAGCTTTTTCCCTTCACTGTTTCCTAGAATTAAAAGTAATGTGCACTTAGTTATACTTCTGCATGAAATGGTATAATACAAGGTTGATATTCATTTGAAGTACAAATTCTCAACCTGGAAAAAATTTTGGCACAGTTCTTACATTATAGAGATGATCATTAACTTCTTTTCTTCCACTATATTCATGCTTGGTCTCTCTCACATATAAAACACAACTAAGTGCCTCTTCAGGGGACATGAAGGCTGTTTGCTCTCTTCGATTCACTTTCAGATGCAAGATTCAAAACCAGCCCTTCTGACCCATGACCAAGAGCTGTGTGCAGAAAAATCCATGTATGCTATGAGATGCTCCCCCAGCCACATTAAAAGAGAGCAGAAAGATTGCTGATCACCAGCAGAAAGGTTTTCATTTTTTCACCACAGAATTAGTGAAACAGGGCTGGAGAGCTTGGTCAAGGTATTCCCAACATTCCACTGGCAACTCTGTCTCCGTATACTACAGGCGGTCTAAGAATTGAATACATAGGTTTGGGGTGGGGGGGCGGGGGCACTATTAAGACTCATGTACAGAGACTATTTTGTGTTCAGGCTTCCTTGGGCATTTGTGTTTTTCTCTCATCTATGCATTAGTGAAAAATGCCAGCAAGTTGCCTCCATGAAGCCCTTGAGAATGGCAGCAGTATTCCCATTAGTGACGAGCAGAGTCTGCAATGTAGCAGGCCTCTGCCACTGAGAACAGAGGAACTTATACTAGGCCACCATTGATTTTCACTCTTCTCGGAAGTGATCCTCCAGTAATCTTTTCTTCCTATTTTAACTGACCTAAGAGAAGCTAAATTCCCTGAAATACAAACATATATGTCGCTGGTGTTCCGAAAGTGTCAACGTCAGCAACATATAAAACATGACTTTGCTCACTAGATTACCTGAATACCACCTAGATTTATAGAATCAGAACAACACATGTTGGAAAGACCTCTGGAGGTCATCCAGTCCAGCCCTCTGCTTGGAGCCAGGCCAGCATGGATCAGGTTTAGGCCCTTTTCCAGTTGACTCTGGAGGAGTGCATCCCCAAGGATGGAGAATTCAAAGCCCCTTCAGATATCTGCTCCAGTATTTGAACAACCTCTTGGTGGAGGAAAAAAAAAGTATCTGCATCTCTAACTGGAATTTCCCCAGTCACAACTCATGACAAAACATAAGTCACCAAATTGCTTCCTTTCCTCCTCTATTTGATCAACCAGTCAGCAGTGAGGTACATGAAAATTTGTTTTCCCATGTCTGGATAAAGTACACACCTTGCATGACTGAAGAGCTTCACAAACCACAAGCATCACAGCACAGCAGCTGTAGGGTCGCAAGAACGGGGAGTGGGGTGGGTGGGTGTCTTTGACAATTGCTAAGCTATTATTCCAAAACGGAACAGGTTTGTTCTGCCATCAGTAATCTCTCTTGTGCACTTACACTATCATCTTAAATGGAGGTTAACTAATATATTACTGATTTACCTTTCAGTAAGAGCCTAGAAAGGCATACGTGTGCCCAGGGAAGCCTCTGCTGCTTCAGTCCAGAAAGAACTGAACTCAAATTAAAAACGCACATTGCGGTTGAAATGACAAGGAAAAAAGGAAAGATTTACCAGTCTACATGGAAATTAGGGAGACCATAGAAGAATAATGCTTTATACAGTTTCAAAAAGTATCAACCTTTTCTTGCACCAAGAGACTTAGTTATGTTTTCTAGTGCTGACGCTCACATTAAGGAGAAATGATGCTCATCTAAAGCCTGAAGTCACTATTGTAAGACACAGGAGTCTTCATCTCTAATTCAAAAACTCCTGATTAAGAGAAAACCCACAGACTTGTTTCTGAAAATTTTTCTCCTCCAGCAGGTAAACCTGTCTGAAAAACCCCAGCTCAATGCCACAAGCCTACTGTAAACACAGCAAGAAAGCTCCTTTTGTCCAATGCATCCATAGAAGAATGGTGCTTTGATAGAGAATAAATTCAACAGCCAAATCCCCTTAATCTAGTTCAACAGCCAGAGAGACTAGACACCTTTTACAATCTTGATACTTTTAAGATACACGTCTAAAGTTTCTACCTCTACTGCAAGTAAGCTAGTTCAACCTACAATATAAGGGAGATAAGGTCACCAAAAGAAACACTGTAAAATCTAATTTATTTTCTTGGTATTGTTGCGGTGAATTGCACAGCAGAAGAAATTAAGGGTTCTTTGTAAGCATCCTAACTTTTTGGAGAAATACACCATTTCTTTTACTAAATCTACCTTTTTAACCTCTTTGTTGCAAAGTGTCAGCGGCGTATCAGTGCCAGGGAGAGTGACTAACACACAGAAGCTGCTCTGCGAGCTATCGGGAGTCCAATCTGGAGTTCACCTACATGTTAACTCCTACTGCTAATTCATCATCCCAGCACCCGACAGCTAGGCTGATTGTGAGCCTTACAGGACAATAAGGGTCTCAGCTGACCACCAAAAATCAGCCCAAGGGAGGAGGGGTTGATGGGCACAGACCTGGAGAAGGCCTAAGATAAGTGCTGGCTGTCAGTGCAAGGACAAAGAAGGGCAGGCCCTGGGGAGAGAAAGGAGATAAAAAAAAAATCTCGACAACTGCTTTATCTGATGAGGGTTATGGCTAATTAATTATAAACTCAATTACCTAATCCTTACTTCAGCAGTCTCTATTCATTAAGAGATAAAACCTGACTGACTACTAACTTTCTCTTGCACACACGCACAGCACCCTTACTTCGGATTTGCACAATTCAGCGCACAATTTCTTAAAAAAGATCTCCAAAAGCCTTCGTATCTGTCAACTTTGTGCTCGCAGGATGGAATATTTCTCCTTTTTTTCTCCCTACCACCCAAAGCACCCCCTGTTGCACAATGGGAGGGCCAGGCCTCCATGCTGTGCATTGGCATTTAAAAGCAAAACCCAGACATAAAACAATAGACATTATGGACATCAAAGCCCCTGTTCACAGCCAACTTTCTGCCTCCGTGGGCTTCTGATCTAGTTCACATTTTAAATTGAGCTTTTAATTTTGGGTGCTAGAAGTTTGGCGGTGTAGCTCACCGGTATCAACTAAACATTATTCTTCCAAAGTTCGAAAGTAGCCAGCAAAAGTGAATTGCATTAAGGAATGAACTCTAAAAACCCTTAGCCAACCTAATGCTTGCTAATAATCCAAACTGCATTTTGCATGTAAGGTATTAAAGATGTCTGTTTTATAGCTATTCAGATTCCACTTGCATTCCTGTGGTGCTTGGCCTCTCCTCCAGCTTAAGTTCTTGCCCCCTTGCGTCGTGCTTGACACGAGCTCAAACAGCCTCGCAGAATCAATCCTGGCCATTAAAAAAAGTCTGCTCTTAATCTCTTTCCAAAGACTGCAGATCTGTCTCACTCTCACCTTTTGAATACACGGATATCCTCAAATCCCTGTTTTACTCTGGTTGCCCTCTGCTCTACCTTTTTCATTTCTACAGGATAATGTTTTTTACATATTTTTTTTTTTATACGGGGGTGCCATATATATGCATATGTGTATATATATCTGTATCTACCTATATCTATCCATATATGAAATGACAAGGTGACCATGCGCACGTGATATTTCACATCGTTTCAGAACTTTTTCAAAGAATAATTTCTTCCAGTACGGAGAATGAGGGAATGCAACCTTGTGTCTGTTTCTTACACTAAGTCCTACTTCAAATTACTGTAAAGTATATTTTTGATATGACTTTTTGGTTCATTCAAGATGTACGGCCTTTGAGGTCATTTTTTTCATACTTTGTATATACCAAATGAAATAAGAACAACAGAGTAAAGTAATCAGGCCAGCCGATACATATTATGTAAGTTCTTCACTGCAAAGACATGATTATATGACAGTACTTAAAACTAGTATTTTGGTCTTAGTTATTATTATTTGGTCTTAGTTATCACCTTATTAAAAAGTATTTATTTTACTAATACTTCTGGTTTTGGACTTGAATGATGTAGTCCAACAGTTCATTTCATTCCCATGATGTTTACGTGTGGCAATGCTTTTCTGAAACTTTTTCCTGTGTCTGGTTCCCTTCCTCACTTCTCTTGTTGATACCTGAGACCTTCAGGATATACTAGCTTGCTCAGTTCAATCTTTGGAAACTTTTCTAAGAAGATAAACCCTATTGTTATACAAACTTAAGACATGTATTTTTTCACTCCATAAGTTAAAAACCTTAATTCAATCTGTATGTCTAATGATCTTAAAGCCTATCACATAGACAAATTCAGCTATAACTAAAGGCTGTCTGCTTTGATAGAGCCTTTAGAAATTTGAGAAGAAAAATTCTTGAACACCACAATCACATTTAGTAGCCACGTCAACTTTGGCTACCTTTTAGATAAAACATCAAACAATAACATAGCCTCATTTCCATCCTGAGCGTCTATGTCTATTATGAATATCAATTCCAGACTTTCCTTCATCATAACCAATTTTAAATCCAATTATAATTATATATGATACTAAAGTATTTCATATTACTTCCTTGCTCCCCTTCTGCATTAAGTTGAAAAGCTTATGCCATGCTTTTATGGTTGAGTACTTTCCCCTGAAATATGTACATCTTTCTTTTTGGATGATAGTTTTAAAGCTTGTCATATGAATACTACAGTTGATCAGCTCCTTGTGGTTCTTTTTAACTTCCAGTCTTTTTTACTTGACGGCATACAGCACATT
The DNA here is from genome assembly GCA_013397275.1 of Burhinus bistriatus. Taxonomy (NCBI): domain Eukaryota; kingdom Metazoa; phylum Chordata; class Aves; order Charadriiformes; family Burhinidae; genus Burhinus; species Burhinus bistriatus. The sequence goes on from VYXH01004079.1 coordinate 52,207, forward strand.
TCAAGAACACGCATGTCTGAATACTTGGTATTGTCTCTACTCACTTTGACTAGCAATTCTGAGGATATTCCACAATGTTCCATTAATGAGTTTTTACAGCCATCCCATTCTCTTCAGCTCTCACTTAATTCTTCACCCGTAAATGCAACTACAGGTGATTACTATATATTGAATAAAAATATAGAGTTTTCTGTTTGCATTCTGAAAGATAAAAAAAGGTACGCATTAGGTTTATTGCAGGTTATGTATCTGAAGTTGCCTAGGTAGCTGACATGGCTGGTCAAACCTGAAACTCAAGCTATTACAAAAGGGAGATACACCCATCATCTTGCTTTTCTTCCCCAGAACTGTTACAAATTCACAAAATCCCTACTCAGCAGAAAATGAAGGGATGAGCATGTGCTAAGCAACACAAAAAAAAAATAGAAAGTCTCACTTGCTTCTAAGCTCCCTTCCACCACATTTCTTCTTTTCTTGGGCCCAAAACTGTTCCCTGTTTTGGTATGCACATCTCCAGTGCTCAAACCCAGTTGTGTTCTGACTTCACTTTTCACTAATGTGTATGAAGAAGTTCATTGCTCTCTCTGTATTCAGTTTTACAAGTTGTTACAAATACTGACCATTTTAAGTCTCTTTCCCTATATATATTCACTTTTATATAGTCCTATAACTTTTTATCTGAAGGAAGATGATTGTACTGTGAACAAATTACAGCGTAAAAAAAAAGAAACAGGAACAGAAACAGTATAAAAAAATCCAGTGCCATTTTCCATCAACAATTTCACACAGCTATTTAACTTAAAAATATAAACTATGCTTGAAACAACCACACACTGTAATAGTGTTCTCTCAATTGCCTTCCCATCACACTAACAGTATTAGGTAAAAAGGAAGACTTCTCCCATTCATCAATAGAGGAGTTATTCATCCGAAGTTTATTATCTCAGGTAATTTGATCAATACACTTCACCTTTATAGTACAGTTGTCCTTGTGAGCAAAGCATTTTGCGTTTTATAGTGAGATGGTTATTATGAAGGCTATTCATAGGGAAATTCTCTGCAGTTAAAAGTTTTTCCAATTAACTACATTTAACATCATTTAAGCCATAAAATGGTGGTTACATTTCACATCATGTTGTCTAAGTGTAGCACTGCTTAGAAAGCAGTTAGCGCACATTTGGCAAATACATCAACCAATACTTTGGAATGGAAATCAAGAAAAACCTGCCAGCAAACAGAGAAAGACCTTTTCAATACAAAGTCATGAATGCTCACAAAAAAGCATGCATCAGAAGAAACCCTTTGCAAAATTGGGAAGAATAGCCTCAGTTTCCACAACCCTAGGAATGGTCCTCAGTATCAATTCTTCTTTTCCCTTCATGCAATGTCAGCAGTCCTTCATCATGTTTGTTTGTGAGTTTTCTTATTTCTTTTCAGTTGTGGTGTTTGTGTAATTGAGCTATGAATTTCCAATGAATTATGGCATATGAGAACATATTGTCTAATGTCCTCTGGGATGAAGATCTCCAAAACCCACTATCCTCACTCCATATCTGAAGTATGTAGCATCTGAGCTGCCTCCTCCGTTGCTAGTGTTCAGCATAAGGCACCACAAAAGACAAGAAAAAATTCTTGAAACAGAAGCAAAATAACAAATTCTCTTGGATCAGCTATTCTAAGGAGAGAAACCTGTAAAAACTTGCTCAAAAATAAAAAATTATTATTCCTTTGGAGACATACTCAGAACAAACTACTTCATTAAAGTTGTATCAGCACTTGTAATTGGCCCTTGTTGGCCAATAGAAGAAGACATTTGCAACTTTACCCGGGAAATTATATTCTAAATCCTTCATGAGGTGGACCTTGTCCTTTTCTGAGGAAACTTGATAGCAGTCTTTAGTATTCACTGGCATAATTAGGACTGCAGTTAATTTCATTAAATTCTCTTGCTGCTAAATGAAGCAGATTATGAGACATCTTTTATTGCAAGGCATGAAATTACAGCCTGTCAGCTGCCAATGGTAGAGTAAAACTAATGAATTACAGGGTAAATAACACCAGAATTAACCAGCCAATTTAACATAGCAGAGAACAAAGTCATTTTTACTTAGAGCTCTGGCAAAAACCATCACCACCGGGATACCTTTCAGCTGAAAGGGAACCAATTCAAAGAGCTTCAAAACTAAGTAACCAGGGAAGTCACATTTATCGTGCATCAATGTTAAAAAGCCAACACTGCCAATAAGTTATTAGAAATTGCTCAGATAAGTAGCAGATATCACATTGCTAAAACATTTAAATCGTGGTGTCTCCAAGTAGTTTGTGCTAATATATTATTCTTTACACACCGCAAGAAAAAGGTCAGACACGCATTAATTTGTTACTATTATAACTAGTTTAATGGTGACAGCTCTTCACAGACAGTACAAAACACAATCCCCATTAATGAGGGATAGATACACTATGGACACTATGGATAATTAAAGAAAATGGAAAGCACATGTAACTAACCAGTCCCTTTTCCTATACTCATCCTTCCAAACCTCTAACACAAGATGCAGAGGGTGCCCGCTCTCTGCATAGCATCCCAGGCTAGGAGGGCAGGATGGATGTTCTCCTGAACTCTTAACATGAGCTTCCAGAGGTCTGAGGGAAGGACTCTTCCTAACAGCCTTATAAAGCCTGTAAGGCTGACGTGCACAATTGTAAAAGGCTAAGAAAATAGTGCTGTTCTGTGTGTGCACATGTCCCACCCCCCTCTTAAGTTATTTTTATTTTTAAATTTTATTTAAAGACACCTCTACAGGACACAAACCCCTTAATGCCCTTGTATTGAAATCTTGTTATCTAGTAACTGCTACAGGCCCTATGTGTTTGCTCAGGGAAAGAATAGCAAGGTATTTATCATCATTCATCTAAAGAAGGGCAGCTACCTTAGTGCCTGGATACCATAAAAAGACTCACTCTTACACAATCCTGACTACGCTGGTGAAAGCAAACAATAAAACCAAGATAGACTACACAGCTGGTCCAAACAGAAATGTAAATACACACCTGAGTTCAAATTAACACTCTTGTTTTTCTGTGTGCAGCCCAAGGATTATTTTTCTTGCTGACAAAGTGAGAGCATAAAGGGCTGTGTTAGCTGGAAAGCAGATTGGCCTGAGTACAGCACTGGTGACTCCATCTACAAGGGACAGAGCTCAGGCTGCAATAATACTTGCAGCATTTGCAAGGAAAGGGTCCAGGGAGAGAGAAAGCCCACATTACCAAAAGGGCTGATTATTTCCTCATTTTGGCAAGCATGCTGTAATCGTTATCAGTTGTACACAAACCAATAGCATTTTAAAATGGTGTTTCAAGTTGCATTTCCAGCAGGTTTCTAAGAGACAACACCTGACGTCTCCTTTCCAGTCCTTTATAACCAAGTTTGATGTCAATCAAGTTTGACAGAGGGGCAGGGATACCAAAGGGATGTTCTGACAAGTTTTGTGAAATTTCATATTTGCCTATAAAACTGAAAGTCCCTAACTTAGTAAACAAGACTGCAGTTAGAGCTTGGCCTGTTCTGCTAGGAGGATGGACCATAAGCCTGCCTGGAGCTCGGTATCAGCCATAGCACATCTTGTTTCTTATCCCTCAAACAAGGCAAGGTGAAAAATTTATGTAATTTGTGTCTTTTTAAAAAAAAAAAACACCAACAAAAAAACAAACAGGAATTTCAGACCACAGTGATAGTGGATTTAGGGAACATTGCTGGTGGGAAGACTGGAGGTGCTGTGTAGAGAGTTCAGCTCATGGGAGCTGAGATCAACATGTTAGAGAGGAACATCACACAAAAACCCTTATCTTCTCTGGTTTCCCTAAGCATCTCTTCTATTGTTTCATTTGAAGATGCAAGGACTGCAACTCATTAGACTTCTATTTTTAATAGAAAACCCAAGAGACACTTGTTCATCTCCCCCCAAAAATGAAGTGTAGAATTCCAAATGTAAAAGGCATTATCTACACAATGTAGAACAACTAAAAGCAAACAAAAAAAGAAAAACTACACAGCAGAATTTGTTGACCAGCAAAATTACCTACTGACTGATGACCAATTATCAGAAAACCCAAGAATTTCTAATAAAATTATGCACTCACTGCTACTTCTTCTGTAATACAAAACATACAAACACCTGTGGCACCAGATTATTCAAAACCATGGAAGTAGATGCAGGATCTTACAAAATAGCTTTGCTAAGGACAGCAGTGTACTTTGCTTTATGTAGCATTTACTGAAATTTGTTTTTAAAATGAGTGAATAAGTACACCTTATCTGGAAGTAAGAGTTTTCTACTACCTGGGTCAGCATAACCTTCCTCAAGATTTCAGATTTTAAAAATTATCCTTATGCATGTCTCGGTGTTAGAGTGGGAGAAGGCAAGAGCAACAGCCAAGGAAAGCAAACCAGGCACCCAAACACTGCTGTGTTACAGAAGAGAAACTTCGGTGCCATCACTGACAATGCCATATAAGAGCTCTTTGGGACTAGGACACTGGCACCAGTTAAACTCCAGAGGAGAAATTTCCTACGCAATAAGGCATTCCTGCAAAACAACAACAACAACAACAAAACTCAAAAACAACAAACAACCCCAAACCAACTTAAAACAAACCCGATTTTAGAAGTTACAATCCCTGAATTAAGATAGGCCTGTATCTGCCATAAATTCAGAAATGAGATTTCTCTCGCAGACAGATTCTCCAAGCAGACATACATATTACACAGGAAAGACCTACTGCTCTCTCAAGCTTTTGTCTAGCATAACCGAACTCACTGAGCCCCTTTGCTCAATCCAGTACGCTAGTATTTCAGTGAACTGCTCTTGCACTGGAAATTAGCCCTAGCCCATGCAGGTGTTCTACACTCCAGGCAGAGAGATGTTGACTCTCTTAAGTCCCCCTTTGTTTACTCTCCATAGTTTCAAATTCCCATCATATGTATTTTAGGCAATTATTTTAACACCATCAGAACTATTCTGGACTAACACTGATGTCTTTGCCTTCAGATTTCAATGGTGGAAAAAAATAAGTCCTCTGACAGCATGCATGCATCAATTCCAATGTGTGTTACTGAAATCTATAGACTGAAAGCTCTTAAGACTGTTGAATTGGAAACAGCTCAGAGGCATTGACAAGGTGCCGAAGCAGCAGAGCACCAGAGGCACCGATGCATTGCTTCAAGCTAGCGATCGATCACCATGCTTCATGCTTAAAGACATCAGCACCTTAAGAACCAGACGCCTCTAGGGACTGGAGTGCCACTTTCTGAAAGACGCTCAAGATTTTTTACTGTTACTGAAAACGTCACGTGTTTTTTATTCTCACTTCCCATCTCCTTCATAGTCTTTGTTCAATATTTGCTCTCCTCCCCTTTACCTGCTTAATACACATTTTGTTTCTCACCTGGCTTCTCACAGCAGCACAATTTTCCATTCGAGGTCTGTCCCTCTAATTCTGTTATCCATCACATTGGCATTCTTTCCCTTCTTCTCTTATCTTTAAAGCCCCTTGCTTTTGTCTGCTTCCTCACGTTCTGCAGAAGCAGGGAGCTTGCAGTCTTCGTGCTCCATAAACATGCAAGAAACCTTTTGCTTCACAACATCGCATCGACATTAAGAAGCATCAATTAATCTGAATTAAGTGTGACTTAATCTGTATGAGGAATTACTTACAGAAATCACCGTGCTGCAAGAATAAAGCACTAACAACAGTGATCATCCATGTATTATTTCTCAGCTACAAATACAGTATTGCCATGAATTACAAATTGACAGCAACATTTGCTGTACAAAGGGCCAATTCAGAAAGTACTCTGAAGAAGTTCTTTGCCTTGCCATTAGCTTAAATAAAAATGACATGTCAATCTTCAAAATGTTGAGTACACTTCAGCAATGGATGGATGCACATGCTCTCTTACTGCAGCAGAAAGGGTTTGCGCAGCTCATCCGCCAGACATGGTGCTGGAAATCTGAAAAAAATCTATGTACTTCAGGAGACCTACCCTCACACAAAAAACAAATATATACATACATTTAAAGAATCAGACTTGAGTATTTATCTCACATGAAGCACACCAGCAATACATATTTCTGTACTTACTCAGGCTGCATCCTGAGAATAATTTGTTTTCACCCAGTTTGCTCAAAGTTCACTACTCTGCTTTTAGTCTAGGATTTACAGTATATCTCTCTCCCCACAAAAAGTTTTTTTTGTTATTAATTTGGCCATGAAACTGCTTGTAAAATTTTGACTCCTGCAGTGATGATACCTGCCTTCTTAAACAGTCCTTACTCTCTTCTGTTCCAAGGTATTGCTCACTTTCAGATAGTAGAATTTCTAAACAATTGAACTACTTCCCTTGCTATTTTAATTGATTTTTTTCTTTCCAGTACCTCCTGCACTCGAAGATTTCTTAATTCCCCTCCCCCCCCAGAATATTCACACGAGAAGAGAACATTAGATGTTAATCTAGCGACTTGATTTGTAGCAGTTCTCCAGTTCTCTACCCAACCATTTAAATACTGTCATTCATAATAGGGTGATATACTGTACTATAAACCCTTTTGCAAATGGTACATCTTGGTATTTTTCTTTTGTGACAAAGAATCATATTAGTTATAAGGAGGAAAGAAACGTACCCAGTGCTCAGGCTTATCCACAGAATCTCACTGTCTCAACAGTTCCCCCCCTTTTTAAAAGACAGTCCACCCCCTCTTTTGTAAAGAAAAAACAAGTCACTAAGCTTGTATTGTTTCCTTATAAGAGAACATTACACAGCCTGATAGCCCCCAAAGTCCAGAAGCTTTCTCTTACTATTAAGCCTGAAATCATCTCCTCCTTAGCACCCCATAGCTGTGCACATGTGTTTCAGAGCACAACAGCCACACTACTTTTTCCTGGCAAACACACTGTATATTCGTGTGTTTAATTACAACTGTTCTGTCGTGGCTTAGCTAAACCGTCTGTAACTAGCCATCTAATCTTATAAGCAGTGATCTGATATGGGAACTTGCATCACTACTGCTAACATGCCCTGATTACCATGATGCCCAGTGGAAAACACCTTTAGCCAGAGAAATGATCTGGCTTTAAGAGCTGCAGAGGTGGGATTCTCTCTCCAGCACTGCCTTGAACCCTTCACCTAATCACTGTGTGTCTTTAACAAGCTTGTGTGCATCGTGCAGTGTATGACTCAAATGGCCCATATGTCATTCCCAACGCTCGAGTTGGATCTCCTTTACACTGCGATGCAATGGCTTTTTATCCTTAAAGCATACCCACCATTTGCATTCACTTCTCAAACAGAAACCCGAGTCGAACTCACAGGCACTTGGCACCTCCAGGTCTAACTCAGCAAGAGTACAAGAGAGAAACCAGACACAGGTTTCGGACGGAAAGCCGCCCAATTTCCCCATGCAGCAGCCTACCATGGTTATAATGGTGTCTGCTCTAAACACATGCACAGCTTCCTGTCGCTGGGGGTCATTGCAGAAGTGTCTTGGCGAGATATCGTAAGCATATAAAGGCAGAATACCTTCCAAACTTGGGTTAAACCAGCAAAAGTTTGTGCAGCTGGGTTTTAACTCTGGTTAGCCTGAGTTCACCTCCCATTCTAGTTTATTCTACCACACTGCCCTTGTTTTCATCATTATCTTAAATGAGGATGAAAATAAACTTTTTAAAGCAGACACCTAGCACTGCTAAGAGACCGCACCCAGTGCTTCGTCAAGAATTTGCTACCAATAGTGAACATGAAGGAACAAGGGAAGTCTGGCATGTGCAAGTAGTTAAGACAGACCAGGATGATTTGGCTTCTATTAAATGAATTGCATCTTTTTCATTGAGTCACCAGCTCTAGTCCTTGTCTCCTCTCTGATATGCCTCTCTCTACTGGTGTTTCAGCTTTATCCTAGGGATGACTAACGTGATTGCTAGTGTTGGAAGCGCAAGCAAACACATATCATTAATGGCATTGCTAAATGGCACCAGCCCTAGAGCTGAACAAAGCTCGGTCCTCCTTCCAGCCAGCTCAGACCATGGTCTGGCTTTAGCTTTCGTTTACAATCTCACAGACCATTTTCAATCCACTTCACAGTTTTTAGCCAAATGCATTTGGATAAACTCTCAATTAAGATGTAGTGAGGCAGTATCAAAATGCTTTACTAAAATCCAAATATTTTACATCTGTTATGCTTGCTTCATGCACTTATTTTGAAATTCTATCAAAAAAGCAACTGAGTCTTTCTGAAAAGTTTCAGTCTATATAAACCACTCTGTGTATTCCTCATGGTTATATTAAGCTGCTCAGAAATACTAAATCCTGCAGCTGTGTGCCTCCATTACTTTAGTCTTCACCCTAACACTAGTTACAAGGCTCATTTCAAGTTTTACAGCTTTAGGACACCTGTAAGTGAAATATATCCATGTCATCTAATCAGTGAACTCATATCCAACTTATCATAATGTGAAGGATCCTTTATAATAAACACAGCATTCAATTATATGATTTTTTTCTCCTTGTTCTAACTCATGCAAAATAAACTAAGATTTTACTTTTTAAGACTTGCACTACTGAATTATACCCTTTCAATTAAAAATATGTAAGTGTCAACATCTGGTCTCTCTACTGAGACTGCTCTAAAGAAGTGTTGATAATTACTGCAGTCAGAAGGTTTTTGATGAATAGAAGTAGGATTACAGAAAACAGTATTTTAACAAAAGTGCAAGGACTTCCATAGTGGGTATTCTGAAGATCAATAACAAAGCAGTCAGAGTACCTACATTTCCTACCTATGTATAGTCAGAGCACCTATATTTCAAAGCCACCCTGCTCCCCGCCAAGCTCATGCCACTGACTATTTTTATTTGCAATTGCTACTTATAGTGCAGATAAATGCTTGCTCACATGTCTTAAATACTAACAGTGCCAATGCTGTTATTTAAAAAATAAACAAGAAACCAGGGATGTTGGACCAACACCTTTGATTCAGATTCACATGCAATTACCACACAATTACAAGGTAGCAAAAGAATTATGAAAATATTTAGAATGTCCAAAGTTTGCCTTGTTCAAAAAATTAGGCTAAAGGGCTTTAAATGCGTGCTGTTCAGTTTACTCTTTTGATTGCTTTACCACTATGTAAATCAATTTGTTAATGTTCCTTACAAAATGCATGAGCCAGTTATACTGACAAACACACAAAGCTCATTCGTAATTAGCAGTTAATTAGTAAGAAGGAACAGATGCTGTTGGAGTTTCAGCAGGCGAACAGGTTCTGTAAACAATGCTTATAAATCTAAATGAATTTATTAACCACAATGCAACTGTCAACATTTTTCTGGCAACCATACAAATATGGTGGAATCCCCAAAACATCTTTACAACATATTAATAATCATTGTGTCAACTGAAGTCTATCAGGCAGTCTCACTTGCTAACTGTCATAAGCTTTCTACTTAATCTTGTTATGTCACTTCTCCGGCCTAATTCCTTATGCCCTCAGAGGAAGAGCTGCAGTCACCAAAGTTAGGCCAGATGCACACAGACTCACCTCCAATACACAGCGGCCCCTTGAAACAAAGGCATTTTTGCAAGAGGAATGCTTGTTTTGCACTGATACCCTGAACAAGCTTCCCCTAACTGAAAACCAATCAGCAGTACGCACAGCTCTGAAAGCACATCTTGGTCCTGAGAGAGTTTGCAGTTATCTTCTTTACTATCAGTCGATGACAGATCACTACTTTGAAGGCATCTCCAGATCTCATCCACTGAAAACAACTAGAAGTCAATTATTTCCACTCTGCATTTATAAAATCATGCACTGAATAAGCCACTGAGTGATGCTGTAGGTGTTTTTTTTTTTTTAATTATCTAGATAGATGTAGATGGCTCAAATAAAAAGAATGCCTCTTGTAAGCATTTTCGAGATGCAACTATTAAAGCAGTATCTAGACACAACCACCATGAGTCAAAGGCTTTTGGCCAGGGGCCAGTTCTTAGCCTAAGGGCAACAGTGAAGATGCCTTAGTGACCTCATTGCTGTCAATCTCTTCATGTCACATTGAGATGCCACCTTGATATATTACACCATTTCAGCACTGGAAAATTCTAATAAATTTTTTAAAGTCATATTATGGCTTGCTTTATTGATGTTCTATTTTATACCTACATTGGTTTTGATCATTCCCTCCTCCTCTCCCCCCCAAAGTATTCTGACATCTCTTCACCATGTTCTGTACTCACTTTCAGCGTGCACTACACCAGCACACAGAACAGGATGAGAACACCTCAGGTGGACTAAATTCTCCAAAGTTTCACTGGAGAGACTGCCTGGCTTGCTTTCTGCAGGCTCCAGTCCTACTTGCTACACTGTTACAGGGACCAAAAGCATAGAGGTTGGGGGAACCCATTCTCTGCTGGCATCAAACACTGGGCCAAAGAAGATGAGGATAGACACTGCAGAGCCTCAGAAAAAACAAATACTCTCTTCCCTTCTCTTATGAACACAGCACGGGAAAACAGATCTTTGACTGGTTTATCCTATGAAAGGAGCACATGCTCCTCTCATACAGACATAGGTGGATTTTTTTTGGGCCCCCCCCCCTTTTTTTTTTTTAATATTTTTAATATCAGAGAAGCTCCCGATTTACTATTTCTATAGAGGATGATAGGACTTCTGGCACTCTCCTCCTCCCTAGTTCCATTCTCTTCCCACAGTCTCTCAAAGGATGCTTAACCTGATCAACATTCTATTCCAAACAAAAGCTGGAATATCTCCTTTTGAATCTTAATGATGCGCAAGAGCTGTAGTCACATCTGATGTTTCAGCTAGGAAATCACTAGCTACTAGTCGAACCCAGAAGTTTTTCCTTATCTCTTTTAAGAAACAAGTAAGAGCATAACATTGGAATAGGATTAAAAAAAAAAAAGGGAAACTTGAACACCTCTTACTGACAATCATAAGCAATCTATGAGCTCTTAATGGCATTGACATGGATAACAAAACATTAAGCAAACAAAAATTTCACGTTTTTTCTTGAAGATATTTTATGCTATTAACCTTCCATCGTTGACCTAAAAGGCAATGTTCTCCTGTTGCTCACTTTGGACTGTGTCACACAGACAAGTGGAATATTATTTTTGAAATTGTGTGTCCCCTGCCAAAATTGACACTAATAAACATTTAAATACATTTCTTTACCAAGTAAAATTCAGTGAAAAATAGAATACTATGTTTACTATCACATGCATTGTACCACAAAGACAGATTTTTGAGCTGGGAAGAGTTATGAATCAAGGCACCCTGAAATGAAACTGGTTAATCCATTCACAAACCACCAGCTTGTTTCCATTACAAGGACCAGAAGCTCCTATTAGCTTCAGCGATAGCTGTAGCTTCAAATCAGTCATATGCAGTCAAAAAAACAAATGATAAAGTTATTTTCTGTGAAAAGTTCGCTATTAATATCTCATTTACAGATCTCTAGAGGTGTGAAAGCAACATACACATCAATGCAAACTTAAATTTTAGGAAAACTGCATTACTGTAAGGTCCCTACAACTCTTGCCCATCACCTCAACAGCCTACCAAGCATGAACTGAAAGTAGATAAAAATAAATACGTCTGTGGAGCACCTGTAGGCTGCTCGTCTTGGTCTTACAGCATGCTTGGGACTATCACTCCACAATTTCTCAGGCATTTAGAGGTAAAATAAGGACAATTTATAAGATGGGAGACACAAAACTCATGTTTTGGGGACTCTCAAATACTAGGAAACCAACTAAAAGAAACATGGTAGAAATTCAATCCTTATACACCAGAGACCCAAATTCCAGCTTTCTCCTGCAACTCTGAGACACATCAGGAAGGCAAACCAGTAGGATCCAGAAAGCAGATGACACGGTGGGACAGACTGACAGAGAGAACAGGGAAGAAAGAAGAATTGCCTCAGTCTGGGAGATACCGAGGTTCTTGCCCAGGCCTGTCTACTTTGGTTAAGGGCCAGAAGAGGCCATTCCCTTGGACTGGCAGGCAGAAACCTTAACCTCAGGCAGGGGAGGGTTTAACGCCTGGAGCTCGCAGGCTTGTGCCAGCTGTCAAACAGAGCAGCACACTGAGCTGAACCACACAGTATTCTCATCTTCCACTGTTTGGAATCAAGAGAGGTACAAATTAAAGCAAGCTTCCTGAAACTGCAGAAAGAGTCCATTAAATCCAGGAACTTTTAAATGCTATTTTATGCCAAATACTTAGGACTACTGCTTTTCTTGGGATGGTATCTGAAAATCATCAACAGTAAAACACACAAACCCAGCTTTCGCAGTCAAATGAAACATTATTCCAGGCAGGTACATGTAGCTGTAGCCGCTCCTTTGATGTAGGGGCACATTTGATCTAATTGGAAAAAATACTTCAAGTGCACTGGGAATAGTCACTGTTAACTGAATGCAACAACAAAAAAGGAAAAAAGAGCATGCAGACCCGAGGGAATTACCAAATCAATTAGCAACTAATTCAGGAACTAATTTCTGTATTGCCTCTTAGCACAAAACTGTATCTTTAATTTCTCCTGCAATAAGCATCACCATGATAGTCCTAACACACTCTGACGCTTTAAATGAGTTTACAAGTATCTCTTTTTGATTGGCTATATAACATTATTTCTTCACAGTTCAATGCAACCACAGCCAAGTGCTCTGAAATATTTAATTATACTGGTAGCTACCAGTTACCAATTTACAGAACCACAGTGAGTACAAAACATTTTATAACTAGTAATCAGCTAATTAAAAACACAGCAAAATGTGTATATTCTGATTATAAACAATTGTGGAGGAATTACACAGAAGATTTCAGCACTCAGAGCATTTGGCTAAAAACCATACCCTCGTGTTTGTACAAGCAGATCTGGATACTGATTACTGTGATTAGGCAGAAGTGTGACAGAGGAAATTACACCTCATGCTAGATATAAATAAATAAAACTATGTCATCTGCCAGTTCTTTGTTAGTCACATCATTTCTGTGTTTTGGAAAGCTACTCTCTGAAGACACATACTGGCTTGCTAACAACTATTTAGAAGCCTAAACGAACACCAATAAATAAAAACCAAAGCTGTAGTAGTTTTGGTGAATTCTTTGGCATAGACGATGGAGCAGAAGCAGCATTACAGTGGTTTGGGTCTCTATGTCAGTGAAACAGGAGTTTCAGTGCAGGAGCTCTGCAGGTAGTGCCTGTGCAGAAAGGTGCATTACATACAGATGACACATGTATAATGAAGGCAAGTAAATCCTGGAGGTGTATGTGCCCTCCAGGTGTTTTCTGCCATCCTTCTTTTGGTCATTACATGTGTTGGTCATTTTTACTTCACAATCTAAGCTGATTTTTGTACGCAGGTGGAAGAGATAAGCCCTAGTGCTCAGCAATGGGTCACACAACCTGCTAAAGCACTAGCTGTAGCATTATGGGTCCGTCCTGCTCAAGCTATACTGTCTTCTTTCACCCTGTCAAGGTGTATGAATTAAGCAAGAATAGATGCTAAGATGGTTGCTTATTTATTCTCTCCATTTGGTAGACTCAAAGTAAACATTTACATTCAGGAAACCTCCTGGAAAAAGCATTTGTTGTTTATGACGGTGGCGGGTCTTGGATCTGACACTTGCCTGAAGCACTACAGTGCTCTTCTGCTAGCGAGGACGACTAAGGACATCAGTTTGACTGACTAGACATGGCAGACGATCTCTTTTCAAAACCTATTTCCAAGACACTGCCATACTTGCTGAAATGCCCTAACAGCTGTGCAGACAGGGGGAAACAGATTTCAGGTACAATGTTCTTTCTAGTTCAATGGGAAGGACCAAGATAACACAGCGTTGTGTGTTATTCCACACAAGAATCATGTAACTGTTACCGTACACATAAATGCCCCCGCTAAAGCTAAAAATTAACGAAAGAAAAGGAGGTTAAGAAGAGGAAAAGCACAAGTCAAGCAGCTGCACCTATAGGGAACTGAAGGGAAGGAGGCAGCTGAGCAGCACAGAGTAGTAGGCAGACAGGAGGTCAGCAAGATAACACAGGGCAAAGTCCATTAAAATCCAAATTAAGCTTTAAAAGCCTTTTTTTTTTAAAAAAAAAAGTGGAGCAATGCAGACTAATAAGGAATAAATGTGCTTCAGTCCCACCTATTTGAGCTAAAAGGTTACAAGACGACAACTCTGGAAATTCAGTGATCAGAAATAAGGGAAGAGATGTAAATGGACAGCTTCAGCTTGGACACGCTGAAGAAGGAAAACAGTTGGTACCAGACGATCTTGCCTCCCCCTGCAGCTCTCCTCCTCACCCTCCACAGCACAGACAGCTGCTGCAAAGCGTTTCTTTAGTCAGGCTGGAAGAAGCACATTTCTCGAGTTCACTAGCAAAGCTTTTCCCCAGACACATATCAAGAGTGAATGCTAAAACTAATTCTAACAAAAACAAGGTTTGAGATAAACTACATTGAAATCCTTTTCTTTTATTTGAAAGGCACTTCCTGAAATCCTCAGGCCAGGGGCTGCCATGCAGGTGTTGGCAATCTAAGTGAGGAGTGCCCAGGTGAGACTGGGCTGGGAAAAAAAAAAAAAAATATTGAGAAATAAAGCAATTCCCAATTTCCCAGAGATTCTTTTCACAGAGCAGCACACAGACAATGTATTAAGAGTTCACTAGCAAAAACCCTTAATTAAATACGAATTCCTTTTTTTGCCTTTAAGTACATCTTAAAAATAGCAAACATTTTTCCCTGAATAGGAAGGGTTTTGACAAATTGCTTCAGTTACATTTTTCTAAGGCTAGGACACTTGGGAAAGGATTGAAAATTAACAACACAATGGACAGGCTTGAAACAAAAAAGTTAATAGGAAATTCTTGGGACTACACAGCTTGATTTAAAAGTTACTTTAAAAAATTGCTGATAAGGGATTGCAAGTTGCAACACAACTTCTCAAGTATTGCAGAAGCTACTTAACCAAAGTAACATTTTTTCCATGCAAAGTTTGACATTCGTTGCAAGCAT
The DNA here is from genome assembly GCA_013397275.1 of Burhinus bistriatus. Taxonomy (NCBI): domain Eukaryota; kingdom Metazoa; phylum Chordata; class Aves; order Charadriiformes; family Burhinidae; genus Burhinus; species Burhinus bistriatus. The sequence continues at coordinate 67,304 of VYXH01004079.1, forward strand.
TCTCAAATAGTTATCTTTGCCAAGTTTAATGCTATTTTTTAATAAAATTCAGATGTATGTTGTGAATTGTGAAGTTTCAGTTTTGTTTACACCCTCTTAAGGAAAAACTGCAACTTGTGTATCCAGGAACCAAACTCTTCTTCACAAAAAGCAAATCAGTGGTGCCACCCCCATTTGCTGACAAAGCCCCTATCTTAGCCCTGACCTAAAAAATATTTGCCTTTTTTAGTTGAGTAACAAAAAAAAAAACCCCAAACCCAAAACAAAACCAAAGGCAACAACAAAATACCTAATTTCATTAAGATTATTTTAATGTATTTAAATACACCAAGCTGGTAGTCAAAGAAGGTCATTTGAAATATCACCGAAAAGTAAAGCCCGAATAAGATACTCAACTTTCTCCATTAATACAGCCATTTGCAAACTGAGAGAAGTGAATGGATTCTGAAGTTCACCTTTGCAAGTCATGGATGGCAAGTTTCTCACTATGTCTGCAGCGTAATGTTAACCCTTAGAACATTTATTTTTAATCCAGACTTCAAGTTTGCTGTTCCTAAATGATGCAGGAATTTGGGGACACAAGAGGTACAGCAGCTCCCAGGGTAAGCCAAGGGTTGAGGCAACCTGTCAAAATCTATTTTGACCAGTTTTTGATAAAAGAACAGTCAAGGTTATATAGTTGGACTATATAATAATATGAGCATCTGTGATTAAGTGCAAATGGCAAACAGAAGAAGGTCTGAAAACAGAAAGTCAAGGCCAGCTCTTACGTATTTATTTACACTCTAATCTGGGGGGGATGGGGGCAGGAGAAGGAAAAAAAAAAAGAGCGAGCACACAGCTGCCATCCAAAAAACAGACCTCCCATCTGCCACCCACGATTTGCATGTCACCTTCTCCAGGCTCATTTGTACTTCATTAACTGCCATTGACTTAACAAGATTTATGCAAATGACACCATAGGAGCTCACTAACTCCCACTGCAATCAAGTGATTATGTATGTACAATTCTCCACAGCAATGAAAAATTAATACATGACAAGCCCACTCACCGCTGAGCTGAGCTTCTTGCTTTTATTTGTCATGTTGTGCCTTTTTTTTTTTTATTTGAGTATGCCCTACAAGATTTAGCAAGACCACAGAAAACAAAGTAACCTTCCCAAAACACTGCAAAAAAACCCCATCCTAGAAACTATGCCACCCTAAACTGGACAGCCTAATACATGCTTCAAAATATTCACTCAAGCTACCAGGAACACATCTCCATTTTCAGAATAAATGTTTTTGCACAGAGGATACTCCAAAGAGACTCAGCCATTCATCCTGTTTGCTTTAAGGGTAGTATTAGCAATGCTAAAGAACATTTTTAGTTTAAGTACCTCTTTCTCAGAAGTACAGAACTTTCTATGGATTTTAACTTTGGGGTAATATTGTTCCAGACATTTTCTGACTCCATTTGATTAGTAGAAGATATTTAAATAGCATACAAGTGAGACTGCAGAAAGAGCAATTACATTAAACCCCAATCATTTTGAAGTTAGATTGTAACATGTAACAAAGCAAAAGTGAAGAAGCTCTGCAGTCTCCTATAATGCCCTCCAAAACATTAGAGGCATTAAACATGCAATCTTACCATTCTTTCACTTTTTTTTTTTTCCTTTTTGGAAAATTCCAGCATTCACAGTTCTCAAAGGATGCTAAAAGCACAGGATTTGAGGCATGCTGATACTGCTATGCATGAAGAAAATGTTTGTACCTCCCCAGGAAACTGGCCTTCCCAAAAATTTCACTCACTCTACAGTATTTTGGCAGAAGTTAGCCACATTTTAAAAACACAGCTGCTTTTCACTACCTACATTTTGGGCTTCTGCTAGGAGCAAGAAGGTTCATCAGAACAGTTTTATATGGCTTAGCCCAGTAAAACCTTATTTAGCACTGCAGTGAAAATTTTAACATTTAGAAAGGACAGAAAGAATAAGAACATTAAGTCTTTTTGACCAGATTGCTTTGAGTTAAGGACAAAGCCCTGAAGGAGTGAGGTGTTTCCTTAGAAGGAAGTATGCCATTTACAATTTTATCTATTTCCCCCAAACTCTCAGGGATTGAGGGATCAAGAATATGAATTCAGGAGCAGGTTGCAACTCTTCCGCTTCTTTTGACCAAAACCTGTACCAAACTCCAATAGCTGTGTAGGTCAGTATCTGGGTCCCAGAAAGGCTGTAATACAGAATTACAAGCAACTCTTTATGCCAGCGTAGATCACTTCACAGTATGTGTATGTGCATTTAGAGAGAAAACAGGGGAGAAATTAAATGCCCCTACAGAAACCCCTCTCCTTTACCAGTTTGAACCATCTCCAGATATACAAAAGCATCACTTTGATGACAGACATCAACCATAGCTATGTTGGTTCAACAGCTGCAATACAGACCTGACCTATGAAAAAAACTGTAGTTGAGATGAATGACAAACTCATCATCACACTTTCTACGCTTCCTACAGAGCTGATTTTTTCCACATATTTATTCTGTGCTCTCCCCACCATACACAAACATACCCGACTAGCATCAGCTCTTCTTCCCCATTTTGTGTGCACCTCTAGTGCTAGAAGATATTTCACTTTTTTCCTCAAAACCAGAACATTTCCAACCTCGAATTAATTTGTTTCGGTTTTGTGGGTTTTTTTTTTGTTGTTGATGTTTTGGGTTTGTTTTGTTTTTAAGTTGGGAAATAGTATTTCTGATTTTTGGGAGACCCTACATAGGTAAGAACAACCCACAGGCGCCATAAAATACACTGGATAACCAAGCCATTGATGTCAACATCTGAATAGTAAGACTTTTCTTTTTTCTACTTGTTTTTTTGTAATTACCTTTTTTTCAAGTAGCAGTGAACTGAAAACACAAAGTCCACTACATTTGAATTTCAACCATAACTTACGTTTTTTTTTTTTTTGGTAAATCTGTGAATGAGCTCAACCAACACAACTGAAGCAGTGATCTACAAGTATGAGCTTGGACTTCTGCCTTGCATTAGAAGCACTGCCTTGCCAGCAGCCCTTTTAAAGTATTGCTGCCATGTACGCAGAGTATGGTCACTGCATGCTTTTGAAAATGTCCCAAAGACATAATAGAGGAGCATGTGCATGAAGCCAGCGAAGGCATTTTGCTCAACATCAACTTAAAGAAGTCAGAGAATGTTTAACATAACCGGAGGTCACTCCTGATTTTAGTATGAGATAGTGCAGCAATGTGACTTTCGGGCCAATAGGAGGACAAGCACTGGAAAACACAGTGACAAAAAGATTAAAAAGTATTTAAATGGTATAATAAGATAGCTCTCCCACAGCAACACTGTGAATACTACAATCTGCATTCAACTTCCTGAAAACAGATTTCTCTTTCTATTCTCTGACCATTTGTCACGGAAACGTACCACGATGGAAGCAGTCTCTCATTGCAAGAAGCACTGTAGCATGACAAACTGAAGTTTTTAGGTCAAGAAGTTCCTCTCCACATCCCTCTGTCTTATTCACAGTTGATGCATAAAATAAAAGAGACACCATCTTTTCTAGCAGGAATTTCTACTGTCACAAAGAAACGTCCAAGTATCTGACACCTGTAGAGCTCAAGAAGAACGGCAATTTAACTTGGTGCCACCTCTACGATAGGAGCTCTCCATCTAGACAGTGGGTAGACAAAAAGCAATCCCCCGGTCAAACTTCAGAAGCCATTTCTGCATGAAATAGCGTAGTTTGTAATCAAGCACCACTTCAAACTAAAGTATATTTTTAAACAGTAATGAAACATTTTCAGTATGAATTATACATCATATTTCAATTTTTAATTAAATTTTTCCACATTAAAAAAAAAAGTATTTTTTCCTACTCTATCCTTTTTTGCTTCAATTGCTAGGCGATGCCGGTCTCCTACACTTTAGTGAAGACCATCTATAAAGTATCATGATACACAAGTATGATGTGAAATACCACTAATAGCAGCCATCCTACAACACTGTGTGCTATTCAACCTCCCTTTTTCTAGCACCCTTCCAAAACCCTGATGAATAGGATGTGTCTGCTGACAACAGACCCGCTCAATATTTGCTGATAATTGCTTGTATGTGACAAAATGAAATTACCATAATTGGGATTAATAACAAAAAGTATACATTCCCAAAAGATTGGTCATACTCAGTATACCAGTAGGGGTTGCAGGGAGAATGTTTCAATACAGAAATTCAAGAGATTGTAGGGGATATTTCATTACAACATAGTATAGGTGCAATAACACTTAAAATGCTTATCTTACAATACTCCTCCTACAAGTGCATTTTTAATCAACCTAATTTCATACAACAGCATTTTAGACCAGAACAGTATGTATGCCTTGAATAAATACTGAAAAGTACACTCCTCAGTTTTTCATTCTCAGCTGCGTTCACAGACACTTTTGTTTAATTAGCATTACCCAAAAGAATTCCAGCCAGTCTAACCCATCTCATACCATACAAAAGCTGTAGAAAAAAAAAAATTATATCTTGTTTTAAATGCCTGGAATCTCCTCCCCTGAACACAGAGCCAAATACCGAGCTTATCTGGTTTCAAACTGCTCTTCTGAATTGCAGCGCGTTTGATTAAATTTTTTCTACTAGACATTCACAGAGACGATAGCACTTTTGCTTCCTGATGGTCCCAAAAGGTCTTTTTAACTGCCTGAAAGAAAATCACTGCAAATAGCTAAGGGTACAAAACCATGTCCCCCTCACCCTGAAAAAGAAAACAACCCCCAAAAGCCCTAAACACATAAACCCACCCCCAAACAGGAGACCTAGGGGCTACCTGGCAAGATGAAGCAAGGACTGAGGAAAGATTAGAAGAGGCAAGTGACCCTATGGAGGCTAGGAAAGCCACCAAACGCAACTGGAAACAACCGTGTGGGAAGAAAATAAGCTCCCTTCCCTCAGCACTTTTGCTGTCTCCAGCAAGGTAACTCACACATGTAAATACTTGCAAACACTATCACAGAAACTATTTGTAAAGCATCCTGTACAAACACTTAGTGTGGTGTTCTAAACTGCGTGAATTCAGTGTAATTTAATTTGAGAAAGTAAATTATCTCATTCACCTAAATACTGCGCATCAGATGCTGGTATTGCTTTTGCCTTTCAAAGGAGTGTTCACAGCTACAATTTAGCATTGAGTTTCCGGGCTAATGAAAGTGCATCTAGGCTAGTAAAACAGACCAAAACAAATCCTTGAATTCAAGTCCTGTTGTGTAATGAGGAAGTTTAATTAAGGCCACACATTACAGCTGTAAATGTTCTCTTATATAATAAGGTCTAAATGAAACTGAACCTAATCAAAGTTACAATTCCTTCATTAGCAAATTACAAACAAGAGCGCACAGCTGACACACCGGCTATGATTATCACAACTAATTGCCTCGTTGTTACAAACCAGCCTGAAACTGTGTTCAGATGTCCGTCTGCAGTAGCAAATTAGGGCCACATCAGGCTATTTCTGCGATCACAAGGGGCTCTTGTAGAGCGATCTGATTTACCCCGCCGACTGGCAGCACACGGCCCAATCAAAGCCCCCTCTACAAAGGCAGCTTTGAAGCCAGCACAGCCTAGAAACCCGCTCCATATGCAGGCCGGCAGACTGCACTTCATTAGGCCTGTTGTCACATTTTCCCTCTTCTTATTCTAATGATCCTATTTTAATACACATAGGAACCTCTCCTAATTGATGTCAAGTGAGTGACTTCCACATTCATCACCAGAGCACATCAAACGCGTCTTGGCGCATGGGCCCGCCATCAGAGTGCTTAAGACCCGAGGTGTGTCTCCAACTACCTAAAGCAAGAGCGGAGAAAAAAAAAAAAAGTATTTCAGCATTACCTGTTTAATTGGGATTGCGCGACCGCTTCCAATGCTATCTGTTCTGCTCTCCAGGACCTTCTTCTCTTTGTCTGGGTCACTCCCTTTCCGAGACTGCAGAGCAAAAAGAAAGTTTGTGCTCCATTAAATGTATTAGTTCCCACAGAGGATGTTTTTTTTCTTTTTCAAAGAGATTGAAAAAAAACCAACAGTTTTTGACACAAATACAGACTCAAAAGGTGTAGGTTAGAATCTACAGAAGTACACAACCATCCCAAACTCTGAATACTAAAATAGAGCCTCTAATTTTCAACCATCCGCTTGTTTGAAATGGCGTTTGGGTGTAAAGAGTTAGAGTTTCACTGCCTGAAGACCCAGCAGATCAGAGGACACGTTTCTGAAGTCTCCAATAGTAGCTCTGAAGAGGAATGAAGGTTCCAGCTTCTCATTAAAAAAAAAATTGATACATACATGCATACATTTAATTTACATCTGTGTGGTTTTTAGAATTGTTATCAACTACTTAGAAATGTGATTTTATGATGCTGGTTTTGATCATATTGATTTAACTTTTTATTTTTTTCTACTTTTGGATGGTTAGAAAGCTGGAATTGCAAGAAAAGGTAGCGATTGATGCTGAAAAAAGTTATCTGAACACAATGAAGAAAAATCAGCATGAGGAAAATCTAACCAATGTTTAAAACCTGAAATGCCTGATCTTGGCTTTCTATAATGCTCGAACTGCCATAGGAGTAAGCTCACAGTGCTCACTTCACGACTTTATAAAGTTACATAGTAATTCTAAGAAGTTATCGAGATTTCAGTCCATTATTGTGAAAGAATGCACGGGCATAATAATTGTGACAGATTTATTTTATTACAAAAAGACGACCTGAGAGTCATCCTCCTTAATAACTGAACTGACAAGTGACAACTTCACTCCATTACTTTTCAATAGGAACATTACTCACACAATATCGAAAATGGGAAAACATTTTCATGTGCTTTTCAAATCACAGATGATATATGAAACGAACACATTCGCGATGTCCAGCACCACAATGGGAAGTTAATGAAAACCAGAGCGACACAAGATCCCACTTTTCATTTTGAGCGGAAAGAGATGCTTGAAAGACACTGAAATTAGGAGAATTATTAGGATTGCGGATAGCTAATATCCATTTTGCATAGTATATGAAGGGGTGGAAGGAAGAATAAAAAATTCCCAAAGCAGTTGCCTTCAGGCGCAAGAGGAGGAAAGGGGAGGGAGAAAAAACCCATGGAGGAGGACTTCAAGTAACACCATTCTAAGCAACACATTTACCCAGCAGGGATCCCGTGCTGCTTTCCCCACTCCGCCAGGAGCAGGCTCCTATCACTAGTTACTATGGTTTGGGGCAATGGAATGATGTGCTGGGGAGTTAAACAAAGAATAAATGAAAGAAAGCAAAATAAGTGGGAGGGATGAAATCCAATGTTCAGGATTACTATTGTTCCCCATCCTTCAAAACAGATTTCTGAATCTGAAAGTGCCACTTCCCAATAATACAAGGCAAAACAATGCTTCAATGGTGCAAAGTACCCGTAAGTGACATTTTAAAGAAACTCAGTGAGGGTAGCCAAATCCTTGGGAGGGAAGTTGTCAACTTGAATGTTTCTTTTTTATTTGACTTTTTTAAAGAAAGGATCCTCCTTCTGAAAAGCAAGCTAAATATCTATGTGGTACTTTTCATTTTCATTTTTAAATTATCACTTCTTCCATTCCATAAAAGTAACGGCATATGGAAATATGTGTATCTGATATAGAAGGGAAATACCTATATGCAAAATACTGTCAAATACTGGAAGTTCAGAAACGTAGGAATCTGTTAGGCAAATTCTATACTAGCTGCTTGTAATCACAGAATACACAGAATTTTCAAGGGGAGAATCTTAGCAGGCTCTGCTATTTATAAAGACAAATCGTGCAGTGAAATAGATATATTCCAATCTTTTATGCTTTTATACCTATGACACACACAATGCATCTTACATCCTATAGTGTACTAAAACTACTTAAAACTTCATTCAAGCGAACCAGAAAAGTCCAAAAAATTAAAACACCTACATGAATATAATTTAACTCATTTCTCGTTTGCATTGGAAGTCATATGCAGACTTACATCAACATAAAACTTTACCGAAGTTAGGTCTGTGAAATAAGATTTAGTCCCAGAGGGATACAGCACCTGAGTTTGGGCACAACCAGAATCCTGTATCAGCAGTCCAGAGCGTCTTAAAAGTAAGAATTATTGATCTCTAATAGTAGATACTGAGACAGGGTGTTCATTATAATGTTTTAAAAAAAGGTCTTGCTTGCAATTCTGCAAAGATTTAAGATCGGTAATAATAAGTATGGGAAAGGAGATATACCTTACTGTACCAGAAGTTCATTCACCCCATATGAGACTGAACACAGTTACAGTCAGTTCTTTGCTGAAGTGGCCCTCATGCATCTTAAATCTCCACCTGTGCTATACAGTATTATTTAATTGTTCCTGTTAAAACACTGCACAAAACAAAGGACATTTACCCTTCTGCTAATATTTCATCTATTTTATCACTTAAGTAGAAAGTCAGCTATTGCACCAATATCTTTACAGCAAACACTAATATTCAAAGTAAACTAAGATACTGCACCGCATTTAGGGTACTTAAACATGAACATGCTTACAATTCTCAACCCTATTCCAACTCAAAAGCTGTAATCAACTTTTAAAAAATCACATCTGTTCTCTACTTAACCCAATTTTCTTCCAACACTAAAAGATCTTCATGTAGGAAACTAAGCATATTACTTACGCTAGATAACAAGGGGTAATTTGCAATTAAATAGAAATACATTTGATTCTGTAAGTGATAAAGGCATAAGCAAGTAACAGGCTAGGAAAGACGCACAGCGAGAAACCCAGAGCTAAACATGAAAATATTTTGATTATGCACTCTGTTCATAACTAGACAGAAAATACTGGTCATCTATTTATTCAATTAAATTTCATGTTATAACTTGGCCAATATGCCATGAAAGCTGGGTTACAGCAGGCTCACGGTTAAGTACTTCAGGACATGGATTACAGGGCAACTCATTACACAACATTCAATATGTCCAGATCTTAAAAGCCAGAACTAATTCTGAAAAGTCAAATTATTTTTTTTTTTTCCCCATAGGACTTGTTTATCCCCCAATTATTAGACATTAAGACAGTTATCAATATCCTCTCATATTAACAAATCTGGATCTTACTATGCTATTCTCACAAACCAGAGCTTTGGTCGATTTGTTTCCGGCAAACGCAGCTGCCTTAACGTTCTTCTCAAACCTTTTTCCATGATTGTAGATGGTATATATTTCCCTTTATTCACTTTCTCAAATTTACACCAACTCCAGTTTAAAACATCCCCTGTTTCCCAAGTGTCAACAACATCTATACAGCCCTTATAGCATTTTATGCATCCTTCAGATCAGAAATGGTTGGTGAATGCTTTTAAGGGATGCTGTAGCGTCTCAGTTCTATTTCCAGAAGTATTACTCTGCTGGCAGTTTCTGGGCTGACACTGACACCTAGTGGGGTTGGTAACTCCTGAGTACGTCTGAAGAGCAGCGAGTATTCCCACCGACAGGAGGAAATTCACGATTGCTATAAAGTATCAGTCTCAAAATTGGATATGTTTTCACGTACCACTCATTTCTGCACGTTTTGTTGTTTTGCACCCAAACGTTTGCCCCTAAACACAAATGCATGATTTTCATTACTTTGTAGGAGTTTGAAGACCTACAGTTTTTAAATCAAACTATCACTGTTGAGATGGGCACATGAAATACGATCCCTGGGACTCTGTGCTGTCACTCAGCACTCCAAAACAATGACAAAACTTTCCACTTGCTAAAGGCTGAGAGGTCAGATTTTGCTTAGAGTGCAAGGAAATGGTTTTACCCTTTTTATATGTGGTTCTCTGGATACAAATAAGGAGCTAGCTAGTTTTGAGAAGTGAACGTGACGTCACCTTTGAAATAAAAATATATAAACTTGTCATGATGACAGGGAAGACCTGGCTTTCTAAACATTACAATTACCAAAGAACTTACATGTGAGCCCACAGGGACTCTGTGTTTGCTATAAAGTGTGTCAAGAGTGTAAAAAACTCCTTACAGAGCCACAGTTACATGTGCAATACAATCCCAAAGCTTTTGGCAAGACTGCTAAAGTAAGGAAATCATCACTCAAGACTTCATTATCATTTCCCAAACTACTTAGGCATAACAAGGACCTATCATATTGGATGAGTCAAGCTTTCTATTTAGTACATTTCTTTTGCCTCTCAATGAAGCAAAAACCAGATGGTTTGGGAAGAAAAAAAATCTTTTTAATGCCCATCATGTCTTTTAACCTTGGAAACAAAAAGTGAGTTGAGACTGTAAACTAATAAAAGTAGCCTGGGGGTAGTTATTTTGCAGTACCACATGGCATTCCCGTGGTAAACCCTGAGACCACTTTACCAACACAGAAGACTTCAGAAGAAAGCCTCAAGTCAGCAGTATTATTCAGTATAAGGGCAAGACTGGGGAGCAGAGGCCCAGCTCTCTCTTCGATTACTGCCAAACCAGAGAATCTAGACAGGTCTGAGAATTAAAGTCAGACAAAGGCTCCAGAATTCAACCACGGATTGATTTGTTTCACTGCAATTCCCAGTAAGATAACTTCACTGTATTTAGTGTCTCATGAACAGAATAGCACCATGGTAATTCTAAGATGTTTTAGTTTTCAAGCCTATACATTCATCTCAACGCTTCTCTCTGGATCAGACTTGCTCAACTCAACAGGTTCGAAGTTCAGGCCATCACCACAGAGCACTATGTAAAATACAGCAACAGTCTCTTCCTTGGCTCACTCACCGTGAAGAGGTTGGATCGGCGCTTGGACTGTTTACGGACAGGAGTTGGTGTGTTGGCAGTGGGAGGAACATCAATCCGTAGCTCCTTCTGGCTGGTGCTTGGAGTTGATGGGACAGAGGAGGAATAATCACTTAAACTCCCTCCTCCATTACTGGTCTGCAAGGATTAAAGTTAAACAGTGATACACTGCTTTCAAGAAATTACAATCCACAGCTGTATCTTCTTTAGTTCTGATACGCAAGAACAGCAGCCTAGGCTCAGGAACACAGCGGGACTGCTCTACTGCCACTTTTCCACATATTTCTGTTCCAAGCCCTTAAATATTTTCCTTGCCATTATTTCTTGAAAACTTAAGATAGTTCTGTTGATATGGCAGGCACATTTTCATTCTACACAATATAACCTTAACTGGATATAAACAATTTCATTTGTTTTACTAGCGTAAGAGTAAGCAAAACACTGGGGCAAGGCTGAACTCTGTTTTTCTACTTCAAAATTGCTAAATAAAATTCTGCCTCAAGCCTAAGAAAAAATACCTAGTGCCACAGAACTGCATTGCTAGACTTAATCCTAGTCTGGAGACATTAGTTCACTGAGAGCTGATCAAGAAAATGAAAATAATTCAATGTTATAAAATGGCTACTACAGTGATAGATGCATTTGCTGAAGCTATTGGTAGAGATTCAAAACTTTAAAGGAAGACATTCCAATGTATCAAAAGTAGCCAAAAATGTAAAGTCACATCATAGTCTTGTAAGAAACACAGCAGTCAGCCTATAAAACAATTAATTGAACTAACAAGTTACTAACAGCAGAAAGGTGAGGAAAACGGACAGAATGAAAAGAACCAAAAGGTGATTAAAAACGAAGTCTTGATTTTATTTTTTCTTCTTTTTAATTATTATACATGAGTACTAAAAACATCATTAAAAAGGATGTGGAAGTAGTCTGGAAAGACAAAAGTACAGCTTTTTTTCCTATCACATACAAGTATACCCTTTGAGGATACACTGTATATGCTGATAGGGGACTGAGGCAGGGCAAAGGTGGAAAATTCTGCATGCTGCTGAGGAAAAGCTCACCAGAAGCGCAGCAGTGGGTGAAGGGTCTGGACAGCAGCGCACATGTAACTTATGAGGGGGGAAATAAAGGTCTGTGATGCACACAAAAGGGTGAAAGAACATCTTTAAAGCAGCCAAGTTTCCTAAAAGAAATGAGGAAAGAGGGTATTTCCAGGATGCCTGAGGATTCTCCCATGGGATTCTCCCATGACACTTAACATGTGACTTGGTCTCATCTTAATTGCTGTAGGTAGTAATTCACCAGGGTAAAGCTCAGAAGGAAAAGCAGGCACTCCAATGTCTACTCTTCAGTGTTCCTCCTACCCTAGTGACAGGTCTTACACAAACACAAAGCTGCCATACAGGGGAGGCAGTCCTCTGGGGAGGCAGCATGACAGGACTTCACACACATCCCTTAGAGGTCAGCGTAAGGACCAGGATTTCAAGTTGCAAGCAGTCAAGATGAAGCCTCTGAAGAAGAGCCAAGTAGGAGACAATCCTTTATATCATCCAGTTGAAGTGTCTTTTAATGATTTCAAGTCCTCTTCTGATTCTTTCAGCTTCTCCAAATTGCCCCCCCGCCCCCCCTTTTTTTTGTTTAAATTCAAGAAGCAAAGGATACAAAGGAAGAGGCATGAGACAAGCAGCTCATGTTTGGGCTGAAGAGCCACTCAATGCAGACAGAAATCTAGGACCACCACTCTGAAAGTCACTCTTTCTCTGTAAATGACAGCACATTCCTCATCTCATTTCTGTGTAACAGGACAGGACCAACAACACAGCAAATGAGCTTTTTGATGGAGAAAGTTCTCCTCTTCCCCTCTTTAAATATATATACATAAATATAAAGGACACTAAATTTCATATTCCCTTCGTTCTGACTGAATTGGAGAAGCGTGGCTTGTCAGGAAGCCAGAGGTAAGAATACTGAAAGTAACAGATTATCTTGAAAGAGTTTTTCTACGTTTTCAAGTGCCTAGAGGAAATAGCAAGCAGAATTTGGAGATGGCCCAAGCATATGAAACAAAGGAGATGAAAGAGCGAGAGCTGAAATGATCTTTTTTAGTGTCCTAACAGAGAATGGTAACACCAGAGACACAAGCAGGACAACCTGGGAAGAGCTGACCGTAATTTACCCTGCGTTCGCTTTCCCTCTCTCTATGGCATCTTGCTGAGACACCAAGTACCACACCGAACACACAGGAGAGTAAAAAACCCGCAGGAAGACATACACCAAACCTGTGGAAGTCAGAGATTACCTCTCCAAAGAAACACAGAAGACTCTTGCATGAAAAAAGTAATGAAAAAACAACATGTAACTAGGACACAAAGTAATCACCACAAGTTTGCTGAAGTTCAAACAGCCAGACACTTTGAAAATTAGTGCCTTTGAAAAAGCACTGGACAACTCAGAGATGAAGGTGGTATGGAAGCCTTAAAAAGTGGCTGACAAAAGAAGGTGGAGGAGGAGGAGACCTGAATGCTCATCAACCATACAATAGCATTAGAGAAGGAGACCAAAGACACTAGTGTCAAGGAACGGCTTTCAGACTAGAGTGGTGAGGGACCTACTTTCCACTGTGCCATAACTGAACCAAACTGGGCTGGGGGAAATGAGGGAGGAGGAAATCTAAGGAGGCAATCATTAATGGGAAAAGGCACTGAACACATTTAAGATTAAAGCCGTACAGCTGCAAGGCTCACCCGAGGAGAAAGAGAAAAAGAGGACAATAAGCAATGAAGATGGTGGAGAAAAGAAGAAAAATCACAACCGGGTTATGCCTCAAAACATTTAGAAGCCTCTTCTACAGAAAGGACAGGAAAAAGGCAAGAAGGAAGGATTCAGGTGTTGTACACTGATGACAGGATTTGCACCACAAGCTGTTGAAAATAAAAGGATGCAGCTATGTTCTGTTTCATAGTATCAATCAACTTCATAACTATGCACTGCCACTTTTTTTTTTTTTAACTAAAAATAACAGATTTCTACCCTAAATGCCTATTTCCCAGACAGAGCACATAAAGGATTCCCTAAAATTTTACGTTTTTCATCTTTCATCATCTTATAGCATCACTTTACACTTTTTGCAGTAAGGCACTGTCTCCTGGATTTTTAAGTGATTTATTTTCCAGGAGTGAGTAACTCCTAAAGGAAAACACATACATGTTGGGCATTCTAGTCCCCAAAGACAAACGTTCCTACACAGACAGCTCCTATAAAAAAAGTCCTGCAGGCAATGTTTCTCTTCACACATACTAACCCCACTGGATTTCCAACTTTGTAAATAAAATTCTGAGCTGGTTTCAAAATAAGTCACATCTAATCCACTGTCTGGAAAAAAAAAAATCTATTTCAATAAAAGACTTAAAAGTGGAAAACTTCACAGCTGCCACAGAATAAACGCATGGCTACCAATACTAAACAAGCTCCAACTCCTACTGAAGGTGCCAATAATTAGCAAACACATAAAACTATATGGCTGCTCTGAAACACCTCAATAGACAGAATGGGTTTGACAAGAAAGAGCTCAGACTTGACTTCCAAGTTACAGCCTGCACAGACAGAAGCAATGAAAAATGCAACCAGACAAGCACTTACAAACCATACTCCTGGTAACATCTGAACCTAATGCACTGATGAAGGAAAGGAAAGTTGGTGAGTGGTCTCTGTTGGGTTGTTCGCTTGCACCAAATAGAAGTCTAGGGACCTTGCCTTATCAAGATTGCGGAGAGCATTTTCCTGCCATTGGTATGCAAGCATTTAATAACAGGTTCACTGGAGCGAGGTACAGAATTTAGGACACATGGCAATAACCATAATTCACAAACTGAATGTTTGTCCCAAGTCATAAAAATCGTCAGCAAATCTGAAGAACAATGCTCCTTACAGCACGTGTAACCCAACACATATCAAAAATAAACCTGTTTGCTGACTATAGACAAACTGGTCAAACTTGTGGCAGTGAAAACCAGTCAAATAAGCACTCTAATATCCATTGGGACATTGCACAGCTTAACATTACTTTTTCAGTCAAGTTTTTCCACTAAGCTGCTCTCAAGAGGTGGACATACCTGAGACATCAGCATAAAGAGCCAGTTCTGTGAGTCACTGCTCTAACCAGAGTCACAGCAGTAGGGACAGAGGTCAATCAAATGACTCTAGGTAGAAAAACTATTAGCCCCCGTAGAACCATTTAGACAGATACATGCCCATTTGGCTTTCTCAGGTGACAGATTTTCCTGTTCTCATTAAGGTAGTGTGCCCATTCTGAAATGTGCTCTGCTTCAGGACATAACACAGAACAAGCTTGTCCTGCTACGAAGGTACACAGTCTGATGGTAGTCAATGAACTTCAGCACACCGTTACAGAAAACCACGAAGTCTTTCATTTCGGGGGATATGTTATTTCTAGAATGCACCTTGTGTGAATGGCCAATACTTCATTTACAGAAATGTATACCTTCAGTGCCTATACAGGCTTCTAGCTTTGTTGCCACAGAGACTGATGCTGTAAAAAACTCAGGGTCATGGCAGCAAGCACAAATTTAGCAGAATATTGTCACTACACTGTTACCTGACAAGAACAACTCAGATGAAGCTATCAACCTGCCGTAACTTGACCCAATAGGTCCATTCAATGCAGTTACCTCAGAGGCAGACACTGCCAATGAAAGCGTTAAAGCCTGTAATGAGATTCCTGCTGGTACCTCATTAAAAACCCCAAACTTTGTATACAATGTCCACAATTCTGTGCAGAAAAAGTACTGAATCAAGTCAAATCCCACCCTTTCAAAGCTTTTACATGTTTCATATTTCCTTAGTAAACAAACTGGTGAGTAATTTACCTGGCATGACAGGAACTCAGCAGTGACTTGCATTAAGAAAAGGCTGAATTTGTCCTCATATTTGCTAGGGGCATGTTCCTGACTGGCCCATTATACAAAGGTGGCAAAATATTCACCTTATACCTTACATAAATTATCTGGTATTGCCAAATGATTCATAAAGCTTACGTAGTACAAATGTCAGGCCAAACCACTAAATGAGAGCACTGGAAGAATAAAGCTGAAATTTTTCTTCTTGACATGTAACCTGATTGAAACAGAATCAATATTTTTTTCTGCTCTCTGGATATACCAGGATGCCCTCCAGAAAAATCACCTCTAACCACTGCTTGAGAAGAAAATGAAGGCAGCAGGTCTTACTTCTAAAACAGGCAGGAGATTGCCAAGAGCTTGAGGGAGCCTGGGACAAGTTTGAATAAAGCAAGCCTTGATCAAAAGCACAGATTACATACCCTATGACAGAATGCATCTGGTGTCTGCACTTTCTGTTCTTGGGGAAAGGAGGGAGAAGGATATTTCTTTAGAAACACAGAAGCCTCACGGAAAATCCTTTAGTCAGGACGCATTTTTCTTTGCCCATTTGTGTACAATTTCTCTTCTGAAAGTCGCATTATCTCAGTCTCATCTGAAAACACTATAGGTGGGAGCCCAATTTATTCAAGGGATTTTGGTGATACACAGCCACACATCTGAAGACAGATCAAGGAGGAAACTAGTCCTTGCCTCAGCAGAAGCCAGAAAAAGCTCTGAGCATGCTGTCATGGAATACAAATTTAGCAGCAGATTTCAAACCTAGGTCCAGATAACTGACTCTGGAGATTTCAGTAAGTCTAGCCCTCCACCGTAAGACCAAATTGTCTTGTAATAATTGTGTTATTTCCCTGTATTTAGCAGTTCAACCTCACCCTTTGGGACATATTAGAACTTGTCCATCTCAGGAGCTTTTGTCTTTACTCATTGTAACAGCAAGGTAGAGGAAAGAGCAGATCTGTCCTCTCAGACAGACCAAAGAGCACCAAGAGAATCTAAACACAACTCCTGAACATAAAGCTGGCACATAAAAAAAAAAGTCATCTCAGTGAAATTACTAATAACATTTAGTTAACCAAATGTGACAACCGACTTCATGTTACAGTGGCAGCAACTGTGTTGTAAACTGGAAAATCTATACGAAGATCAAGTCTGAGTCTGAAGTGTAAGAGACCTTAGAAACGAAAAGGTAACAAGGGGTATAACAAAAACTAATTAGGAATCTAACTGCTGTCCCATGAAGGTAAATAAAGGAAGAAAAAGTACACCTACAGATACACTGAGTTTTAACATGAGTCCTGAAGAATGCACTTCCATATACATGTGTACTGTGTGTGAAACTATGCAAACGAATGAAGGGGAATATATACACACACACACATAAAAAAATGCTTATTTTAAATAAATGTTAGAGATTACTTAGAAATAGCCCTGCAAATACAAAAGGATTATGATGTATATCGCAATGGTATTAAATATCGTTTTCATTTCTCTTTTAGTTTTTGTTTTGCAATTACATGAAAAAGCAGAAGAAAAAGCTAGTTAAGCTCTTCTTTGTTCAAGTGCCCGAAATACTACAACAGAGTATTTCATCCCAAATGAGCCCCACTATAAATAATTGTACCCTACTATTTAGTGCTTTTCCATAATGAGGTCTCATATACAGTAAAATAATGGATGACTAAGCTGACTGAGCTTTTAATAGTTTAATTTACATATTTATACAATCATGCTGTAGTAAAAACTTTATGGAGGCATACTGCAAGCATAAATAATGCATCTTTATAGATTTGCAGCAGGTAGTAGGGAGTAAGCTTGTGTGCTAGCCATACCTGACTACCATTTAGTAAAATCTATGTTGAGCTCCATAGCTTTCTCAGGTATAACGCAAGTCTCCTAGGAGAATGACACTGCTGACCAGTAAAGACATTTCTTTGCACTACAGTCCATATGTGTAATGATTTTGCAGGTGATTACACAGTAGCACTCAGTACTCACTCCAGTAATATTTTTAAACTCAGAGCATGGAAGGTGTGGTGTCTAAGGCCTCTCTCTGTCATGGTGGAGTACCTGTAGTACAGGCAGACATAGATAAGCGCAGGCATATGTGGCAAGGACGTAGTGCCATTTCAGTCCCCTCTCACAGCAGAATGTATAGTCACTGGTAAATAAACTTTTCATTTTATCTTCAAAACTGTCGTCCACAAATAAGCTCACACTGCTGGGGACTCCTAGCCAGCATCTCCACATCATCAATTTGTCTGAAGAGGAACCTGAAGTCCTTCACACAAAGAGCAACTACAGGTATCGTACCACGTGATTTTCAGATGTTTTTACAACATGTAAACTTAAAAATGGACACAGCTCCAGGCAACTATTCAACAGGTTATCCAGTACAGGGCTACTTCACACAGATTTCTGATGCATCTAGAGCTCAGGTGGAATGCTCTGAGGACCAAAGGTGGTGCCCACCTGAGCAGCCTCATGGTTTTTGGAACAAGACGAACTCCACTTTCAGAGTCAGGGCAGAGAAGAGAGCCCGTAGGAACTGCTGGATATTAACACTATTCTTGTAGCTTAAGTATCTTAAACTGTATCACAAAAATGCCTTCCTGATATGCCAGGTGTAAAGGACAAGCAAGTCCATCAGTGCAGGAATGAGTAGGGAAAGAGAATGTATATATGGTTTTGTGATGTAAGGGAAACTCATGCTCTTTTGAAACAAGGTTTAGCATGGTCTACAAGCATATCATGTCTAGGAAGACTGGGAAGGGGTGGGGTGAGGGAAAGGAAAGGTGGGATACAGATGGGGAGGACACAAGACACTGGTCTGTACTCCCCAGGTTTGCGTTTCTTATTGATGGCCAAAGTAAAAAGACCTATCCTGAGATGCCCCGTGGCCAGTAAGAGGCCTTCAATACACTAAACAATACTTCTTCCTCTTGAAACAACTCAGTCTATCTCTTGAACCATTCAGAAAAAACAGAAGGTGAACTGCTGACTGAAGTACTTCACAATTCTTTTCTAGCAGAATATATGCAATATCGCACCATCCTTCTTGTTGACAGAGTATACAATAATTCTGTCCATCACAAATCATGAATGATATTCCTTGGATTTGAGAATAAAATTCTTTGCATGCATTCTGTGCTGCCCTGAAAGCCAACACATGTATGTGAAATACTTGCACCAAGGATTATTGACTCTGGTTATCAAAGGTTTCCAGGTAAAACCCTCACATTGACTGACATACATGCATTATAAACAAAAAGTCAGAGAAGGAACACAGAAGGAGCACCTACTGCAAACGCAAGTGGATTTTGTCATTGGAATAGGAAGCATCTCATTCTGTGAAACAGGTCTCCAGAGATACCTAAGTGAATGAATATAGACATATCCAAGAGCATTTTCTGGAAGGGGACATTACCTAGGTGTTCACCACCTAGGACTACTGGACATGAATATAGATATGCATCCAAACACACAAGCAAGTCTTTCACCATTTGAAAACTGAAACTACTGGGTGGAGAAGCCCTTGCTGGTATTAAGACTTAGAATTTTCCCAAAGTATGCTAAGGACTAGACTGGGTAAGGTGACACTTCTTTTCTTTTTTTCCTTTCTTTAAAGCCTAAGCTGTTGACTGCAGAGTCATCTGAAGAGTTTGCATGAGTTAGATCACCAGACTGATCCAACCAGAGAAGGAACAATATCTCACTCTGTCTGAAGTGATCTGTGTAACCACTACTTCTGAAGGCTTTCACCCCTGTGGAGAATGTAAGTGGCTTGGCACTATAGTAACGACTTTTTTGATTCATGGAGGAAATCTTCAGTGAAACATCATTACATCAAAAGAGATGTTCCCAAAGGGCAAGACACCAGCCAGTCTTCTAGCCAAAATCAGAGATGGTACATCTTCCTCCAGGTCATCTTAAACTTGGAACCACAGCTGTAAAGTTTTTTTAAGTCTAGGATGTGGATTCAGCTTCCTTTCCTTAAATAAGGTTGTACTGCCTTTAAGTGTAGCACAAAGGTGGTAAGACATAAAATGGATTTATGGCCTAATACTCTTAGGCACAATATCAGTCTCAGAAAACAGACATCTTTGACTGGTGTTGCAATTGTCCCATTAGATAATTATGCCAGCATAATTATCTAATGCCAGGAAGAACATTATTTCACGTTTATTGAAACAGAATGTAGGGATCCTTATCGCAAAAGCTACCTTGGTCTTGATTTTCCCAAACAGTCCTTATCACTGGCAAGAAGTTTGCTGTGTAGGTGAAGTACTCGTCTAGAATTTGGTATTTGTTGTTGGCTTCCAAACTGGACTTGGGCAGGAAACTAGTGAGAACCTAGATGTTTGATGTTCTTTAATCAAACAAACTTCATTAACAAGAAGGGTGATCTCAACTGCTTTAAGACAATGCAAAACAGAGAGGCAGCTGGCTAAGATTGGGTTGTACAAAGCACCACCTATCCTCCTTAGAAAGTCTTGAAAACAGTCATCATCAGACCGAGTAAACTAGGTCATTCTTAAATCCATGAGTAAGATCAATACCAAAATGGTGCCATTTCTTCTCCACATTTCTGTGAAAGCATGCTTCCTCTTTCACCACTGAACAGGAAGGGTCTCAGATAGCCTCTACAGACACCATAATTCCTGTTGGTCTAAAAGCATGAACATAGACAACTGCCTGGAGGAAATTGTTTGGAAGAAAAACATTTCATACAGAGGGTTAGTTCCAATCACTTCTGGCAATGACCTGGTCAGGGAAAGAGTGGCTGAGGAAACTTGGTAAATGTCACATACGACAAGAAAGGGAGAACCTCTTCCACATGAGGAACTTGTACAGAAGGTACCAGGGTTCTTTAGAAGAGTCATGCACCTGCTTTAGAAAGCAAGATCTGAATTTCAGTATTTTCTTTTGGCATAATCAGCAGAAGTGAGAGTCACAGTCTGAGGTTAGTATCCGGGCTCAGCTCAAGACAGAACATCTCACAGCAAAGAAGTCTAAGACCAAACTGGCATCTGCATGTTTAGAGTTAACCCAATGGTGAAAGTTTCCACTAGGGCATAGAAAGAGCCTATTCACTATGAGCAAAGAACCACCACAGCCTTCATCCTGTGGTATAAATCTGAACAGAGTGCTTTCAGAAGATAGTAACATGTCAAATTAAAGAAACAAAAACCCACAACTAACTTCCCCCCAAAGACAGAACACTTCTTCACTATACTGCTTTTTGCCAAAAAGCAGACAAACCTCATGTGGGTGGCTCAAGTCTGCAAGATAACCTTAGAAGAAATTATTGGCATATCGTTGAGTTTAGACTGAAAAACACCAGAAAAGCTGTGGGTATCAGATATTTCAGACTGCTGCAGTGGAAATCAGGAAACCAGGGCACAGTTCTGGCCACAGACTGTAAGGGTCAATATGATGGCCCTATATGTCCATCTGCCGAAAGTGAGAGTGTACAGCAGGAACACAAACTGCCTGGCTGCAAAGGTCTTGTATCCAAACGACAGAGCTTACATGCATTCTAACTATGAATGTACAGAGGTTAACACTTGACACTAGAAAACAAAGATACTGAGGAAGGGTATCACAAGGGAAATACAGGAGAGTGTATTAATGTACGTGAGTAAAAACTGTGCAAGTTAGAAAAACGTTGGTATTAACCATGTTTCCAAAAATACCATCAAGGCCACCAGACTTTCCTGCCATATGTTAAGGCAGCATTTTGTTTTGTTTTTACACATAGTATCTACAAGTCAATAGCAACATATATCGCTACATCATTAAAGGGGAATAATTTCAATTGAGCATAACAGAGACAGGCAATTACAACTGTGCATAGTGCTCACCAATGTAAAATTCTAGCATGCTAACCACTGAGACACAACAGCTATCATTGCTCAGCACACAACCGAATGAGAACAATAACCAAAAACATAGTGAGGTAATTTTACAAACACAGTACAGCAAATCCTGCTATCGTAACAATTGATCTACTTAGAACAGCAGGCTGCTGGGCATAAATCAGTATGATCAAAGATGCCTTTAAAGCTAAACTATTCTACTGCAGCAGTTTCTTGAAACAAAGTCAAGCCAATGAAAAAGAAAAAAAATTGCTTCAAACTACAGACCACTGATACCTTTCAAAAAATGTCAACTACCTGTCATGCAGTAGACAGAGCACTGGCATTAAATACACTAGCTGAAAAGCAACCTATCAGTTCCTTTTTCAAGCAAGCGTTCATTGTAGCCTGTACCTGGCTGATATGTACGGCAGAAACCTGGGCAGAACACACGGATGAGTGGCTTGGAGAGTTTGGTAGAGATTTGCAGGGTCCAATTGACAGTTGCTGTTTCTTCCGTGTTGCAACGATCTTCTGAGCAACTAAAGAAAAACAAAACATACAGGCAGGTAAGCTAAAGTACATATTGGAAAATATGGTATATCAAAACCACACAGAATGCACAAAACGCAAAATAGGGTTTTCCATTGCCAAAGCTTGCTCCAAAAATTCGTTGTAATACAGCCAATTAACATGGCAGATGCTGGTGTTCCACAATGTACTCCATGTGCAACTCCAGCTCTGTTCTCCACAGAGATGAAACTGCCCCAGAACTCTCACTCCACCAGATAAGCACCAGAGAACCAGTAACATCCAAGCAGAAGGCGAAAAGTCGGGTGTGCAAGTTACAAAAAGCAATACTAAGAATGTTATAACAAGTCCACTATATGCTTATAATATCATACTAACAAAGTTTATGATAGTACACATTTTCCATTCTTCGTTGGGATATTCTCCTTGCGGATAGAAGATAAATATGCGCCACACTTGACTAACAATCTAGTTCAAGTGCATCTCAGTGTTATTCACTAGTACGATCCTGGAAGGTGTCCTACATCAGAGAGTGAAGGTTTGTTAGGAAAGTTATCATTCTGAGTCCAAGCAGGTTTAGTTTACAAGAAGGCATGTACTCGCTGCTGCTGAGAAATAAGGTGGACTTTTCTTAATTACCAGCCACTGCATCAGGACAATCAGTTTTGGAAACCACAATTTTAAAGCTTCTGGAACAAACAATAATCAGAATAATAAAAGTGATAAAGGGTCCCTGACATAGAATACCTGGATTAGTGGTGCCACATATCATATCCCATTCAAATCCATTATTGAAAGAAGCCTTATCATGATTCCTAGTTTTAGCTTTAGTTACTTAGCAGCACTAACACAGCTGGAAAATGACACTTATTTTGCAATTTATTAAGACATTTTCTACAACATGTAAAGAAAAGTAGCATTTTGCAAAGAGACAGGGATCAGAGTCATTAACATCACTATATACAGCTTAGCAGACTCATAATAAAAAATGGAAACAGAGCTGATTTGAAATGCAGCAACTTCCATACCTCTCCTGTAATTTTTCAATTTAAAAAAAGTCGAATTATTTAAAAAATTTGTTCTGTGATATACTGGAATTTCAGTTCATTCCGCTATTCAGCTTTGAAAAGAGCTCGTTTTTAGTCATGAATACCTAAAAATAAAATCCTTTACACTACATTTATTGCCTACCTTTTGGGTCACAAATTAAAAAGTAAACAAAATTTCAGTCTTCAGAAAAAGAGATTAGTGTAGTAGCTAATCAAAAATAATACTAAATGAATTTAGCTTCCTTGTATGCTGTAATCTTCATGAAGTGAAACACTTCATGTAACTTGTGCAAAGGAGTCTGTAGTCACTTGCACCGTCTCCACCAAAACTAGTCAGTGAGGCTGAACAGCATCTACTTAAAAAGTCACACAGAAACTTGTTGTAATTAGACTAACAGCATTCAATCTGTCTTGTTCAGAAAAATATTAAAAGATTTTATGTAAATTCCAAGATTATTTTTTCCTCAATACATGATAAGACAGGCAGAGATACTGTTTAGCAGAGTAAGCATACAATTTCCTCTCAAATGAATGGAATTTTAATAACAACCTGCTCTGTGGCTTATGTTTTTTGTGTAAATGAATGATGGCATAACCATGATTTAGTGAGAATACATTGTATAAAAAATGGCTCATATATATGAAGAAGCAGCTTCATTAGTTACATCCCACCTCCAATAGGCCTCTTATCATCCTGAAAGGATGGTATCAATTAATTTATCTTTCCCTGGCATATTGATCATAACCTTCATCAGCTAATCATGTTTAAATTACAGAGGAATATCATAGCACTCTGTCATTTCAGACCCATTGGTTTATTGATCTGGAGCCTGGAAAGCCATGTATTAAAATATTTTAATACACATTAGTGAATGCAGAGAGCAAACCGAAGGTCAGATTTTAACATATGCACATGGATTTGTCTTCATCATATGCAGTAAAGACCTAAATTAAGACCAAAACTGAATTAAAACCACACATGAATGAAAACTACTTTTTCAGCAAAAACTTCCACTCTCACATTGAAAAGGTAATTAGTCAAGGAAAATATTTACCTCCTTCCTTCCATCTGAATATAGGCGTGTTTGTAGCATCACATTAACATACATAATTCAGTCTTGCCAAATTATCACTCTAGGAAGACACAAGGCAAAAAACCCAAGACAGTCTAAACTCACCTACTCAAACACATAACCTGAATGCTAAGTACTACAAAAGCAGATACTAAAAAAATAAACAAATTTTAAAGAAAAAAAAAAAAGCACACAGATTGTTACTCTAGAAATACACAGATTAGCATAAACTAGAATTGAGGAGAGTAATCCACAAAGCAGCTGGAAACTAAACCTTACACAGAGCAGCACAAAGGGTAATTTATTCTGTGCGCCATAAAAATGGTAAAATTGCAGCAGAAGATCTAACGTTACCTCCTTAAAATTGTGCTACAATTTCTAGAATAGACCACTCTTATGGTCAAATTTCTTAGCTCTTCCCTCTGTTAGAAAAATTATGTACCCTCTAACGGAAATCCCCTTCTGAGCTGGCAAACCTTCCCAATTCCCCCTTCATTTCAGCAACAAGTCTAATATCCCCTCCCAGAGCACGATTCCCCCTGCCTCTCCCCTCTCTTCATTAGGAAACTGGCTCTCCTTTGAGACACCAAACAGTTTTTGCTTCTTTCATTGCAGTCATGTAGCCATCACTCCATAATTAGATTGCATTCAATATTCAAGTGCTCAGGGCTACTTGCCCTTGGATATGATGGTGATTGCGAGCTTCAGAAGTACCTAAAGGAGTACCCTGACCCTTCAAAGTTTGCAACATATGAAAGACGTGACTGATCATCTGTGGGGCAATCGCTGGACTGTCAAAAGACCTACTGTGCTCTTTCTAAAGCTACCTTAAGAGAAGAGATGAAACCTAAATCTTGCCCATCAGAAGTCAATAAAAGGGGTTCACCACACATCTCCCCAGCAGTGCTGCTGCAAATTCACATTTTGTACATCTTCTATTCCAGAGAAGAAAGCCCTGAAATACACAAAACTTAAAATGGCTGGCACTGAAAACTCCACAGATCTGCTAACTCCTGCTGCTGACATCTTCAGATACAGCAGTTAGGGAGGAAAAAACACACAGTTAAATGGTTGTGTAGCAAGAGAGAAATACACCGTAATTATAAGAACTGACACTAGATCCAGAGAACAGCCATGCTATATCACTCGTTCAGCCCCCAAACCTGTTTCTGTTATTACATCTTTGTTAGGACTCAAAGTGACCACTCGTTAGTTGCTTAGCAATGGTAGGAAAAAATCCTTAAACCCTTTTGTTTCCACAAGTACAACTACACACAGGTTTATACTGGATGTATGAGCAACTCTGTCACAGTATTCCTAGATTAGAGTATGTCCACCAACGTGATTCCCCCACCCCCCAAAAGCAGTAGCACCACTACAACAGTTTAGGCAGCTGAGTGGCTAGGTGGGATCTCTGCTGAAAAACATACAGCAAGAAATAATGCTCTTCAGGAATGCTCAATGTAAGCTACGGCCATATGTAAACATCTTTTCACTGTTAATGGAAGCCAACTAGTGTACCTCATTAACCAATTTAAGACTACTCAGAGTCAAAATCTTCAGATTAATATTGAAGTGCCTGTAACTGAAATGTCAGTCCAGAGGAAGCTATACAACTTAAAAAAAGTGTTGTTCTATAAAGTGAATAGAGAACGCAAGAAAGAAGTACTTTTGCCCCAGAGCTTTCAGGTTCCATCTCATTCAAAAGATGATCCAGTGCTTCTGCATTTAACGTAAATACACTTGCTAAGATCTGTTTCTAGAACAGATTAATACTGACTTAATCTATGTGACAGGTATCAAAAATAATCAAGATAGTGACAAGCATTTCAACTGTTTTTAAAAATCAATTGCATGCTCTCTACTTTTATATACTCAATTAAGCTATCAATTTCTGAGAGATTTTTATTTTAAGTCACCTATCTGTAGTATGAAAAGCTAAACAAAATTTACTTGCAAGGTCAAGAACTCTTCTGCAAATAAACAGGGATATGCCAAGGATATTTAGAGCTGAAAAACAGGAGAATTGATGTTTCGCAAATATTTGGTCTTTGGGGAAGACTGATGCTAATTTCTTATACATTTAAACTTAATTTCACAAGCCAGAATGACTAGAAGCTATATTTTGCTTTAAGGCCTTGTTAATTAAAACCATGTGAAATTCCTGGTCTGCAAGATGAATAAAACGTCCAAGTTTGGAGAGAAAGCTCTTGACTTGAATGCCTCTTCTTCCATGCCTGACCTAGCTCACCAAAACAAAATTAACCTTCCCACCCCCTGCCACTTTCATCTCAAACACTACTTTTTGTTAGTCAAACCACTCATTCCTAAGCAGCCCCTACTAACTTCTCGCTGGATTGTTTATTGGAAGGACTGTACCACCAAGCAGGAAAGCTCGGTGGTCTAGCAGTGTCTGAGCTGTAAAGCAAGGTTTTAGCACTCCAGAAGATCTGCATTGCAAACCACCACCATTTCCATTTGCACATAGAAAAAAGTTACCCATACACTAATTTTCCCCAAAGCTCCCCTATTCCACTCTCGAAGGCATGGGGCTGACTATCGGAGGACTAAATTCACTCGTGGGAGAAACAGCAGGTCACCTCCTCTCCCCGAAACCCAGAGCTGCACCTCCATAATGAACCGACTCCTCTTTGTGCTCTGTTTCGGAGCTAATCACCATTAGAAATACTGTTGCCAGAGTAACTGCTCTGACAGAGTTGTCTTTCCTTGGTTCAAAGGGCTGTTCATCACATGTCAACTTCTTGTGCAGTGTGAGGCTGCTTTGGCGGGGGCAGCCGGGTCTCTCAAATCTCATTAGCACAGCTTAAATCAAGTATAAGGACAAGAAAGGCAGAGACCTGCGGGTAAAAGTACTCCTTACAAGAAGTTCAAAACACAAACGGTAAGACTGTCTCATCTAGCTCCACACCTATTAAAACTGAAAAAACAAAGTTACCTCTGCATTGCACACTAGATGCATTTAGGTAAACCTCGCCTAGCCCAAGCCCTGATCTCTTCTCAGTTTTAAGACAGATCCTGGAAAACGTCCAGAGATACCAACGATCTGGTCACTTGCTCTCTTTCCCAAAAGGCAGTGAACAGAGTTACTGCTGCGCCCTTTACATTGCTTTTTACCATGGAACACTTAAAATAATAAAAGGGGAGACTCCAGGCATATAATACCTGTAAAATCTGGCAATATTTCTCTTCTCAGCTATCACCGGTACAAAAGTATTGTGTATTTAGGAGATGCAGTCTTCTTGAATTACCACTAATTTAAATCAAAACTGGTTTCTCATAAAAACGTGTATAAGATCATTTATCTCTGCTGTGTGTCCGAGCATGAGTAAATACCAGGTTCAGTTAAAATTTGCCACTCTGCAAAAGATGGGGATGCAAGAATTGTGCACTAAATTTTCTTCCGATTATTGACAGACAGAAAATGGCTTTCAGCTGAAGTCTGAATGCTCATGGGTGACTGAAAAACAACAGAAGGGACAAACACTCATGAATACCTGTTTTAACTGCTGAGGAAAAAAAATAATCTGAAAGTTTGTTACACAAAGATTACCTTCCATCTTAAAACAACACCTCCTATACTTATAGATCACTTTGAATAACAAACAACATAGTATCTTTGCAGAAAGTCTCTGTTCAATTCACGTCACCCATTAGTGATCAGAATTAGTTTTAAATTAAACCCAAATGCTCTTGTTAACAGAACACCCAGACCTCTGAAAACGAGTGTTGGCTTATTGAAATTCTACAACAATTTTTAATTCTTTTTGCAAACCCATGGTTTGAAGTAACATTCACAATTACTGATTTGACGCTTTACAGACCATCAAGAGATCTCTACCTACAAAACGTACAGAATATTAACCTTGCAGCAACTGGTGCCAAACAAGACTCTCGATCAGACCATGATTTACAAGGAAGGCTGAGCAATATAGGCACTATACAGCATCTTTGAAAAGGTCATGCTCTCACTGTATAGTCAAAGGCCACAGTGACATTTTTAAGTGTGAGAAAATTAACATTTCATCACAAGGCTTACATAAGAAATCTGATTCTGTATAATTGATAAAAATTATGAAAAGTGAATTTTACGTGAGCACAAGGTCAAAATATTTGCTTAGTGCTTAAAATTGCAAGGGAGGGAAAGAGCCTCAGAAACATCACAATATTTGTCACCCTTCATTTTCGGACACCAGGCGTGAGGACAACTGTGAACTCCATCATCCAGCTGGACCCTGCACTGCTAGCCTATGTGCTCCTCACTTGCTCCCTCCCCAGCCGGGTATCTGGTTTTGTTAGAAGATGCATCATCCTGAGGTTGCAGTTATTCAGGCACATCCCAGCGCTCAATGTCTGCACATACAGCAGCTAAAGGGCCTCTGCAAGCTGGTCTGAACAATGTGCAGGAAAGAATACTCTCTTTCCACATTTGACGCTTCAAACTTTTCTTGTCACTGCCTCATTCTTGATGACAAATTAACATTTCCATGGACTAATACTTCTTTTTAAAAGTATTTTACAGTCCCAGTAGTGGTCACTAGACTTTATTGCTGTAATTCCTATAGAACAGAGAAACAGATAGAGCAGAAAACATCCCAGCTACCATCTCCAGCCAACAATATGAACATCAGGGCACAAATACCATTAGATATACCTTAACTAATACATGTGTAACTCCTGGTCCCTAAAAAAATCCCAGTAACCTCAGCAGAACCTGGCAGGGAGATGGAGAGGTAAAGTGGAAGAAGCATAACTAGTATAACTGATATATCAACAAGATCATGTTTCATCAGATGAACAAAAATATTTTGCTTCTGCCCATAAACCCTGATGATAACTTGTTTCATGTCAAAAGCCCTGCCTAAGGAAAACACACTGTGGGAAGTTAAGATACACAGCCGCTTACGTTTTTACAGCAGCTGCATTTTAGCTTAATATTCCACATTTACAATAAATAAGTGTTCAATAAAAATAGATTTATTCCACAATTACATATTACAGGTGAAGCAGTAATAACTACAAGAGCAAGCACCAACCACAAATGCTTTTGAATGGGAAGCATTAATTTAAGTATCCACTATTAAAGTCATTGTGTCTATTTTAAATTCAATTAAGTTTTTTAGGCTAAACAACTTTTATACTTCTCCCTTTAAAAGGAAAGTTTGGCATACCATGTGCCAGCTATAATACAGAAATAAGTACTGGACTCCTATAGTATTTGGGCTTGGATGTAGCAATTTCTCAAGCTACTTTCTAGGGGGTGGAAAAAAGCCAGTATGTATTTACACGTGTCCTAAGTGTGTTGCCAATACAAATTCAATATTTTCAACAAAAACCAAACAAAAAAACAAAACACCCCCCTACCCCCCCAAAAAAAACCCCTCCCACAACCAAAAAACCACAAATGTGTTAAGGGGAACTTCTTGCTAGGTTTGTAGACCACCTCACTGTCCCAGGGCAGAGGATTCAGGTGTCCGCACGCAGCG
>VYXH01004079.1:97139-121649 GCA_013397275.1 Burhinus bistriatus
CTCTGACCCTGCACAGCAAGAAAAGAGTCAGACTATCTGACAAAAAAAAAAAAGTATCTATTGTGCAAGGCACCAAACGCATTAGAAAGTTTCACTGCACAAAATGCTTGGTTAACAAAACTTTACTTGTTAAAATCAATTTGATTACATACATACATGATACCTGTATTTTTACTACTTGACTAAAACACACCTTCCTTTGAAGCGCTGAGTATTCATATTAACCAGATAGCTTTTGTTTCTCGTATTATTTCCCTCCACTTCTCAAGCACCCATCAACAACCTAGGAAGAAAAGCATCTCAACACAGCCTTCTGGTTACCAAGGAAGCAAGGTATTTCATGAGACATGCCTCCTCCACGATGAGACTAAGGTAAGCAGGTAGATGTTTGAACCACTGTATACTTTTTAACTTCTGCCACTCTATTTCTGCTTTGTGAAACTACATGCTTTTGCAGGTTCCAAGTGCCCAAAAAGCAAAAGGTAACATGCTATTAAAACAGTTGGCTAAAAACAAAAGCATCTCCACAATTTGATATCATGGAAAGATAAGCAGCAAAGTATTCTTGCCTTCCCTTCCCAAACGTGTAGCGCAGAGCTGCCTCATCAAGTAGGCCAGCTAAACCGCTGGCAAAAGCCTCTCTGTAAAATAAGGAAAGGAAATTAAGTGACTTAAAGAACAAACCCCCCAACATTTTTGAAAGCCAGAGCCTCTCTTCCTTTTCCTGCCTCCCGTTCCTCATTGCTTTGGCAATGGAGTTCCAACTCCAACCGTTCAAGCGTTCGATAAGTTATCTGTAGAGCTGACTGAAGGCATGAGAAACTTATTTCCACCTTGCTCTGACTACTTTGGCTGAGTTCACCTCCTGCACAGTTAGTAAGTTGGGCAGACAGGGAGAGGTCCTAGAAGCATCAAATTTTGCAAGGTAGATGCATAAATGCTACTTCAGCTCATACAGAACTTGCAGCTGGAGCCCTTTACTATCAGGATAATTTTCTCAGTCCTGCCAGAAACTCCTGCTCACAACCCCACCTGTCTGACCACTCTAGCTTTGTACCCGCACATTCTGCGCTCCCCGCAATACCTCTACAAAATGATTCTCCACAATAGCCTTTTCTGCTCACTTGCAGTAATTCCTTCCCATAAAATGCATCCAGACATTGCTGCCAATGACAGCGTAATTTATCCCTGTAGCCTGGTACCTGTACTCTCAGGACACGGAAGGAACGGAGCTTCCAGAGCTTTATTTCTGGAGACACAGTAACTCTGTTTCCCTCACTTCTCTCATTGTGAAACACAGACTGTCTGCATCGCTCTTGAAATCACAGTAACACTGGATACTGTTTTCCAAAACCTGTTAAAAGATGTGTTAACTTGGTAATGCTAAATAAAGCCACTTAGTTTTCCAAGTTAGAGAGAAGCTATCACTCCTACGCTATGCAAGTAAAATTACGGAAATAAATAAATCTTTTTGAAGCGTTGATATATTGTAGGTCTGTTGTCACAAGTTTGTAAGAAGTAAAATCCTTCACTAGCTGTGAATGAATACTATACACTGATAGAGAAGACTGCCTTCTCTGACTACCCGTGCTCTTCCTTGTGATATCTATTTAAATATAAAGCTAAAATGTAGACAACAAAACCTTTTTTAAGACTACTCCAGTCAGAGTTTCAAATTTGCTCCCAAAACAGGGAGGCAAGTTTTACTATAGGATCCAATTCTTACCTGAATTTCCTTTATCTCATTATATTTAAACAAATTTATCTTCATTTATGTCTCCATTACCTTGTACGGTTGTTAATTTGCTGGAAATGAAGCTATTGTGTGATTGCTCCTATTACTTGGGCTATTTAAATGCTGACTGTAATACACAGTTACCTTCAGGATGGAACAAAGTCAAGGCTACTAATGTTAATTTTGGAATGAAAAAAAATGCTAGGACAGCCAAGTACACAGCTATGAAGCTAGAAATAGAGCTCTTGCAAAACACGAACAAAGCAGGATAAGCAATGCTATGTACTTCCCTTATCTGTATTAGTCTTCACCTTCTCTAACATGGTATGGTTAAAACTCCAAGCTACGCACAATTGTTTGATATATCCATGTATATTCTTCTGGGAATGATGGGCTAATACACTGCTCAGCAGCAAGTCTACTTGTAGCAGAGCAGGCTCTTCAAAGCAAGCTCAAGCTCACCCTGGCTGTAGTTAACCAACAGAAGAAATGTATACACTGAACATAATGTACATTACAAAGAAGAGTTGGTAGCTTTGTTATATTATAGTTTTATTATATTATTACACAGGCTCCTCAAAAAAGCATGAAGTTGCATCTTATTACTAAAATGCACAATTCTTTCACCCTACTAAAACAATTTCATAACTCCTTAGATTCAGATAGTTTCCAAGAACTTTTAGGCTATTTCATAATACAAATAAATAGGAAATGTAGGTATGACCACATGAATTTGATGCTGAGAAATACTGTTTCATTATCACCACGGTTAATAATCAAGTTCAGCTACAATGGGCTAGTTCAGTGTTAATGTTTCTAAAAGATTTTAATACAATTCTCCTTAAAATAAATTTAAAACCACACCTTGCTGGTACCTTTATTTTCTTGTGATGCTTTCATTGAAATACACATTTCAGCTCTGGCTCCCAGAGATAATAGCTGTTCTTGTTTTACCAGAAACAAAAATACAGTTATAAATAAGAGTCAGTACTAAATATCTCTAATCAATGCCAATATATATTTTTTTCCTCCACAGGTAACTGTGATTAACGCTGCATATCACTTATTTTCAACTTTGATGCAAATCACTGTCTCCCAAGATTAGGTAAGCAAATATGTCAGTAAATCCACTAGACAATCTAGAAAGCATCTGGCATCTAAAGAAACTGAAAATATAAACCTATGTTTTCTTCACCACTTGAACTGTATTGCAAGTAGAAGCATATGGCTTGAGGATTTGTAAGGCAAACACTGCATCAGACACACATGTGAAGACTTCTGCACATGGATTTACCTAACCAGTAAATCATGAAGATCTGTTGATCTTTCCATTACGATGGAATCATGTCATAAATCCTGATATTTCCCACACAAAGGTACAATTTTAAATACAAATGTTAAAAAATGTTGAAGAAAAAGGCAAAAAGAAAAACTCCCAGAAACCAGCACATTCCAATACAATGATGACAAATTGATGTGTTTCATAAAACTCCCATAAATAAAATAATTGGGATTTTAGCTATGCTTTAAGAATAAACTTCTTAAGCATATATCGTGTCTATCTCAAAACATAGTTATTTATTAATCAAACTAATCATGTCAAAACACAGAATTAAATAACATACAACAATACTATGCTTAAGAATTTTACCACCTGGTAAGTAATTTCACTTTTACATTTTGAAGCAACTTCATGGAAACGCTATTTTGTAGGGCATGCTATTAAATTACAGTTTTCATAGACAATATTGAAACTTTCTAAAGATTTACGCACATCCAATAAGCTCCCTAACAGCACACAAACTGACAGAAAGCTTCTGGTTACATTAGTGAGAATCAGACATGTCCATCCTCGCAGAAAGAAACATTTATGCACATTCACTAAATCAAATTCAACTGAACTTATGCCTCATTCAGAGTTTTCTATTAATTCATCTGTGAAGTAAAGGTTTTGTTACCAAAAAAAGGCCTTTCATCAGAATATTCAATGATTTTTTTTTTTTTAAACTGCCACAATGATTTAAAACAGTTTCCTAAAAATCCAAAGTCTCCATGCAACTGTGCCTCGACATCACAGAACTACGTGCATACACAGCACACCTGGTCCCAAAACAAGGCCTGTGCCCCCAGGGTAGGTGAATGAAAAATGTAATTTGTGAACAGAAATGATCTATCTTCAAATTCTGAAGTATTGTGGCAGTCCTAAAACTAGCCTGTTTGTAAGCAAGACAAGTTTGGATGCTCTAAGGGCAGGGTTTAGCATCCCCTTCACAGAAGATGAAAAGCACTCTCTAGAGTCAGTGATCAGTGCAAGCATTGGTCACCCACTCTACTGTTTTGCTCCATCTTAAGATGGTCCACGAACTTTTGACATAAACTCCCTTTCCAGCCTCAACTGGCAGAAAGTAAGACAGATACTAATCTCTGAAGTTGCAAGAGAAGTACAATGGGGCTGGAAAACAGGATGAAAAACAGAATGCGGTTTAAGGGCACTCCAAACACAAGCTACACTGCCTTTCTGATGCTCTGCTAATGGTTCTTGTGGAAAACTACCTGATTTTATTTAGCATTTAATATGCAGCCTCACCTATGCTCTGTTACATCTAGACATTAACTGCCTAACCAATGAATACTCAAGACTTTGCACTGGTATTCTGTGGCAATTTTGCAACATGCTTCAAAATTCATTTTCAGTCAGTATATATCTGAAATAATCTATAGAGGTAGCTCTGCCATTGAGATGTTTGTTCTCTTTTGTTTCCATGTTTTTAATACCAAACTTCACATAGGCAGAGAAGTTGTAATGTGTGTTTAATCAAACCCAGCATTTTGACTCCTAAACTGTTACATTTTATTCCGTGTTCCAACAACATTGCACTTTCCCTGTGACCATGTGATGCAACCCTGATGATACTGCTCCAAACTGCAGCTTAATAAAACCGTTATCATTGAAGGCATGCTTCAGTTCTGTAGCGGTGGATTAAAATTAACGGTGAGCTATTCCTGTCTTCCCCTGCCCTCCTGGCACATCTAGTAGACACAGTCATATGGCAGGCCAAACACTACAAAGCAGATGATTTACATGTTGAGGAGTCATCCACAGTTTTATTTTCAAAATAGAAGAATTTGAGGTACTTTTAAAACACCCAAACTTCACTGTTACAATACTGATGCAGCTGCACCCAAAGGTGACAATCTCCTTTCTGAAACTGAGTTGCAATATAAGAACATACTTACTGTGCAGAGCAAAACCAACAATAATACTTACAACAGCAATATCCAAAAGATACACAAATACATCAATGCTTCTGGAGTGTACATCCGTTGTTCACCACCAAAATCAAGAAATACGACAATGTTCTTTTACTTTAAAGAAAAATCTTCCTCAAAACAAACCACCAAGGATCTAAATAAGATTAAATAAAATACCTCAGCTGATGAGCTCGTTGTCCACTGAGCCATCAAAATCCACCTCTCAGACACACTAATTCCCATTAGAAGAATTAAGTTTATTTTTACCAAGACTGCTGCTTCACTCGCAGGTGAAGTAAATCCCATTCCAAAAACAATCTCTGCAAATCCAATAGCAGATAAAGTAACCTACTCTATTACTAAAGGCTAAATTATTTATTTGTTTTTGTGGCTTTTATGCACATTCAACTGTCATAAAAGCAGTAACCCACCGGAGTAGAAGCATCATTTAGCATTTAACATAAATCTCACAAAACATAAGCCCCCCCTTTGCACTTTAATCATTTGCTAACAGTTACAATAAGATTGTATTAAAAATTTAAACTGCCCTACTTAATGCAATTTACCTTCAAAGGTCCATTTCCAGAGAATGAATTCGAATGATATAAATGTCGAACACTTGATCAGATTTATTGCGCTGAAGAATATTTCTCTTGATACAGATCTGACGAGTGAAGGCTAATGGCTTTAGTTTTATTACTTTTTAAGCACTTAATGGGAAAATTTAGACATTTTCACAAGACTAAGCTTCAGCAAGAATGGTACATTTACAGAATGACAGCACAGTAGAAAGCTGCGCAATCTCTTTAGAAATGGCTGGTTCAACAGTGTTATTAATGAAGAGATTAACGTATATATCCAGATAATCTGTCACACAACAGTCAGGCCTGAGTGCCTCTCTGCTAAACAGGGACAGGGAAGATAAGCCAAAACTGCTGACTACGGGCAAGTTTCCATACTGACTTAGGGCCAAAATGCACAATCTTAGGGGAAGACAACTGAAGTCACGCTGAGATTGTAAAATAAGGAGCGAAGCAAAACTGCTATAGATAGATATTAGTCAGTTCCTACAGGTGATTAGGGGACACACAATAGTTATCCAAGCACTAGTAAACTACCAAAAAAAACCTACCAGCCTCCCACCTTTCCATACCAACCATGTTTTCTATAAACATGAAAAGTACTTGCAAAATAATACAAAGCAATAGTTTTGTTTGTCCAAGAAGAATTTATTTTTTTCTTAAACTGAAAGACAGCTGGGAGCCTTCATATTTCAATTAATGTCTAGGTACTTATTCAATCAATCATCAAGTCCTATAAATTTCCTATATTTCTCATTAGTTACACTATTGCACAGCTTAAATCTAAACATACCTTTCCATCAGACTGTAAATTATGATGCATAAGACACAAGCAACTGTATCAGCCATCAGAAGAGGCATAAATGATGAGAGTGAATTGTATATATGCTAAACTGAAGCTGATTTACTCCTCAGTATTTTTATACAAAAGTATCACCAACAGAAGCACTACTAACACACTACCTCTCCTGGAGTTTGCACATGACTTGAAACCAGCAATGACCTGTCTTTATTAATATTAACAAGATTTATGCACAAAACCCAATCTTCTGTGGAAAAATATTTCTTCAGCATCTGCCGATAATGCTCCTTCATTAGCTGCAGATAGGCAAAGGTTTTTCTTCAAGCTCTAAAGTTAAAATTGTTTTTGTGACTCTGAAAACCATCTTCAACCTTTCCAAAGGGCATGCACGTGGCAAGACGCTCCAAAAGGTACCTAACACAGCAGCACCTCGTACGCCCAGAAATCCTGAGGTCTATTATACTGAAACCAAAAAGAATATGCATTCATACATTCATTAACAAAACTATTAGCTTTTTAGTCTTATACCAGCTTTATAATAATTATTCTTCTGAATTAAAGCTCTCCCAAGTGACTAACCTGAGTGCACTCAAACAGCATGTGAAGGACAACCAGGGGATCAGGCCCAGCCAGCCTGGATTCATGAAAGGCAGGTCCTGCCTGACCAACCTGATCTCCTTTTACGACCAGGTGACCTGCCTGGTGGATGAAGGAAAGGCTGTGGATGTTGTCTACTTGGACTTCAGTAAGGCCTTTGACACAGCCTCCAACAGCATTCTGCTAGAGAAGCTGGCAGCCCGTGGCTTAGACAGATGTACTCTTTGCTGGATTAAAAACTGGCTGGACGGCCAAGCCCAGAGAGTTGTGGTGAATGGCGTTAAATCCAGCTGGCGGCAGGTCTCAAGCAGCTTTCCTCAGGGCTCAGTTTTGGGGCCAGCCTTGTTTAATATCTTTATTGATCTGCATGAGGGGACTGGGTGCACCCTCAGTAAGTTTGCAGATGACACCAAATTAAGCAGGAGTGTTGATCTGCTTGAGGGTAGGAAGGCTCTGCAGAGGGATCTGGACAGACTGGATCGATGGGCTGAAGCCAACTGCATGAGGTTTAACAAGGCCAAGTGCCGGGTCCTGCACTTGGGTCACAACAACCCCAAGCAACGCTACAGGCTTGGGGAGGAGTGGCTGGAAAGCTGCCTGGCAGAAAAGGATCTGGGGGTCCTGGTGGACAGCCGGCTGAACGTGACCCAGCAGTACGCCCAGGTAGCCAAGAAGGCCAATGGCATCTTGGCCTGTATCAAGAATAGTGTGGCCAGCAGGAGCAGGGAAGTGATCATGGCCCTGTACTCAGCGCTGGTGAGGCCGCAGCTTGAGTACTGCATTCAGTTTTGGGCGCCACAGTCTACGAGTGACATTGAGGTGCTGGAGCGTGTCCAGAGAAGGGCAACAAAGCTGG
Source organism: Burhinus bistriatus (assembly GCA_013397275.1). Taxonomy (NCBI): domain Eukaryota; kingdom Metazoa; phylum Chordata; class Aves; order Charadriiformes; family Burhinidae; genus Burhinus; species Burhinus bistriatus. The sequence goes on from VYXH01004079.1 coordinate 104,963, forward strand.
TGAGGGGTTTGGAGAACATGTGTTATGAGGAGCAGCTGAAGGAATTAGGATTGTTTAGTCTGGAGAAGAGAAGGCTGAGGGGAGACCTTATTGCTCTCTACAACTACCTGAAAGGAGGTTGTAGTGAGATGGGCGCTGGTCTCTTCTCCCACGTGACTAGCGATAGGACAAGAGGAAACGGGTTAAAGTTGCGCCAGGGGAGGTTTAGGTTGGACATTAGGAAAAATTTTTTCACAGAAAGGGTTATCAAGCATTGGAACAGGCTGCCCAGGGAGATGGTTGAGTCACCATCCCCAGATGTGTTTAAAAGTCATGTAGATATGGTGCTTGGAGACATGGTTTAGTGGCGGATCTGGTACAGTAGGGTCACTGGTTGGACTGGATGATCTTAAAGGTCTTTTCCAACCTAAATGATTCTATGATTCTATGAACCAGCGCTCATGCTCTGAGCGAGGCATAGCTTTCTCTACAGTTGATACCAAGCCCCCAAAGCCTGGCTGACAGCAGCACACTGCTCTACTTTCTTCCAAGGAAAGCAGAGGATCCCTTGACTGAGAACAAGTCCTAGATACTACTTTTAAAATCAAAGGTAAATGACAATTGTTTCAGGGACAAAAAGCACAAACAATTCACAAACAAATAGCAAATGTGTCATCACCACATGAAAACAAATTTCCATTTTCCTACCACATCTGCTTCACATCTACTTAAATTAATTGTTGATTTTAAATCAACTGACAAGGGACCACACTGGCTTCCCCAGAAGGCAGGGCAACTCCTTCCCACATATGAGCACTATGGCCACAGGTGCTGCCAGCTGTGTACAGAGCCCAGGGCCACAGTGGCACCCTCACCTTGCCAAGTATGGCTGGATCTCAATCCAAAGTTGTCAGGACAAAGATGACTGCCTTCCGTGGAAGAAGCTCTGCTGGAAATTAAGGCTTCAGTTGTGCATGTATGTGGAAGGCACAAAAGAAATTTAAAAAAGGAAACCTTCATTCAAGGGCTATAAATAGAGGGGGGCCGAGAAAAAAGAAAACCAAACAACAGCAAACTGAGAGCCAAAGGACACAGCTTGGCTACTTCACATTAGTTACCAATTATCAGCAGACATGAAGTGAAGTCAGATGTGCTGTCAGGGTACCCATCAAGAAACCACTCCTCACCCCACCCCCATCCCCCTCCAAATCACAGACAATAGGCAGTTCAAATGAGTAAGAAAGCTCTTCACCACACTTGAAATTTTAATCACCTCTTCCTTACATATCCTCCACGTTTTCAGATCCAATCCTGGTGGAGGCCAGCTTATTGACATTTCCAGTCCTACAAGCACAAGCATTGGCAAGAAAAGGACAAGCCCATTACATAGATCAGTTGACAACATCAAGGCAGGCAGTAACAGCCAAGGAAACACAGCACAGGTATTTTAACCCCAAAACTCTCAAAATGCTTTATTAGGGTGCACACAGGGAGCAACCAGTTGACACCAAACAAGTTTGCTGCAGAGTCCCCAATTTCCATAATCCCCTAATAAAACTAGTTGAGCCCCTGTGCCCAACAGTCGCACTTAATAGTCAGGATAATATTTGTAACACAGTCCCACCCATCTGCCAACTACCTTTCCATCTTACTTCTTAAAACAAAATGGAGCATGCATTGCTAAAACAAGTCTACATGGATCACAGGAAAATTGTTACCTCTGGAAAGACAAAATTAATGAAATGCCAAAATATGTAAAGAGAGGCTATTCAAAAAGTAAGTTTATATTCTACAGATTTATCTCTTGTGTTGTACAGTACAACACTATGCTGTATTTTCAGTTTTCCACAAAATACTACCTAGATCCTACAATGGACATAATCTGGCCATGCTGCTTTGGGTGTGCATGCATATACAACTCAACTAAGGAAAAGAAACAAAAGAGCTTGATATAAGTGAACAACATTGATTTACAAAATGCACATTAAGGATTGCACTACCCCAAGAATCTACACATCATTAAAGTAACCATATCAACAGGACAAGCTTCCCTATCTATCCCGTTCAAGGTCTATTTTTATCCTTAGCAAAGGATCTGGGATGCCCAGATGCCAACAGCTATCTTAGCCCAATACTGCATCCAGCTAAGGTATATATCCCTTAACAAGCATCTCAAAACACCCTGACTTAGTGGGCCTGACCATCCACGAGCAGTCTTAATGACTGCCAGCAAATAAAGTTACCTGTTAAGTAACTCACTGTTTAAGACCAGTCAAAATACACAAGTCAATCCCATCTTCTCTAAAAACTGAAATGAGTAACTTAGAGATAAAATTCACTGTGCATTTACTGTTGACGAAAATCACATTACAAGATTGGTGCAAATGCTTTTTTCCTAAGTGGGAAGAGGCAAAAGTTTGACCTTTAATGGTTACAAGTTTCCTTCTGCAACACCAGGGACTTACGACTGCAAGCAACCCCATCAGATTACTTACCACTGCAAGTAACTTAAATTTTGAACTTAAGTTCTATCAATTAGTTTAAGGATTCTCTATAGAGAATGAGGAAAACACATGTATTTTAAACTTGGTAGCAGTGCTGGATGTTTTCTAGCATAGGAATTCAGAAGATTAATGTCAATACTTATTCCGTCTTACTACACACACCACCCCCATACATTCATGGAGGCTTTTAAACTCTGAATGCACAAGTGCTAATCCCAGAGAAGCAAACAGTTTCAACAGGATTTGCATATGCATAAGTATTTGTTGAAAGAGAACGATTTGCAATGCATTTCAGAAATCGCTTTTGAAGAACAATCTATGCTAATAATAAACTTTGATGTTTAAATGCGTTTATTACACAGCAGAGAACATTACAAAAGGATTATGTTTACTACACCAGTTCTAAATGTTTTATAGCTCAGACAAAAGCATCCCTTTATTACAAGAGGAAAAAGGGAGCTATTCCCTTTAATAAATGTTACTAAATACACTGCAAACACACTCAGGAACAGACAAAAGTAGAGAAACTAAGAGATGTAAATGTAATATCAGCATTTTGAGTTTTTTGTTTGACAACTCAAACAAAAGAGCTTCAGTGTGCTGTATGCCAGAAATAATAAATATGTAAGAGCAACAATTATTCATTGGAACCTCAAGGGATGGCAAGAAGTACCGCCGCACGATGCACCAACAGAACAGTGCACGCCATGGCTCTTCCCAAAGTGAAGTCAAATTTTCTCACAAGACTCCCCAGGCTTGGTATTGCCTCCTGCCTTTGTTTTGACAGCCTCTACTTTCTAACCTGAGCACAGGTTTTGTTTCCAGGTGTCCCAAAACACCCTGGTGATTCTCTGAGCAGGCTGGTGTTATTCTTACAGTTTTACAGGAAGGAGCAGGGGTCATTTTCCCTTGTGTCTGTCTGGAGACAAGGGACCTTGCTTGTTAGCTCTTATTCTTTCATTCAGCAATGCTGAGCCAGCAAAGTCATTTTGTGCCAAAAATTTTTAAGTTAAATCCACAAAAGACAGATAAAACCAATGACCATGGGAAAACATATTAGGGATAATTAAACAAATCAAGCTTTAGACATTTCACACTGCCCTCTGCATTTGAGAACTTGTTGGACAAGCTGTACAGAACATGCTGTAATGCAGCTTATGAGGTGTTAACACGTTTTAATATTTGTCAATAAAAATTTAAGGAAAAAAATCAGATTAAGCAATCATGCCATAATAAAGAGCACAGCAGTAGGAAGAGCAACGAAGACCTGCTAGCAAGGTCGGGCGCCTCGGTGGGCTCGCGATAGCCGGCAGGTCTTGGGGCCGAAACGATCTCAACCTATTCTCAAACTTTCAATGGGTAAGGGGGCCGGCTCGCTAGCATGGAGCCGTGCCGTGGAATGCGAGTGCTCAGTGGGCCACTTTTGGTAAGCACAACTGGCGCTGCGGGATGAACCGAACGCTGGGTTAAGGTGCCCGATGCCGACGCTCATCAGAGCCCAGAAAAGGTGTTGGTTGATCTAGACAGCAGGACGGTGGCCATGGAAGTCGGAATCCGCTAAGGAGTGTGTAACATCTCACCTGCCGAATCAACTAGCCCTGAAAATGGATGGTGTTGGAGCGTCGGGCCCATACCCGGCTGTCGCTGGCAGTGCGAAGCCCGCAGGGGCTATGCCGCGATGAGTAGGAGGGCCGCTGCGGTGAGCCTCGAAGCCTGGGGCACGGGCACGGGTAGAGTCGCCGCAGGTGCAGATCTTGGTGGTAGTAGCAAATATTCAAACAAGAGCTTTGAAGGCCGAAGTGGAGCAGGGTTCCATGTGAACAGCAGTTGAACATGGGTCAGTCGGTCCTAAGCGATAGGCGAGCGCCGTTCCGAAAGGGTGGGCGATGGCCTCCATTGCCCTCAGCCGATCGAAAGGGAGTCGGGTTCAGATCCCCGAATCCGGAGTGGTGGAGAATGCGGGCAATCCCGCTACCTCTCGCAAAATGCAGCAAATAAGCCACAGTTTAGACAGGCAACTTAGAAGTAAAACAGATGCAAGTAAGAAAAGGGTTGTTGCTGTAATAAAGAAAATGTAAACCGGCACTTTAAGGAGCTCATGCTCTGCTGAAGCCCTTTTTGGCCCTTATGTAACCTTGCGGTCAGCTCCGACACCCTCCATTACAGCATCATTAGCAACTGCAAAAGCAGGGCTAAAGAATCATCTTGCTAACAGATATTACCAAGCAGTTGTTTTGGGGGTTTTTTTGTTGTTGTTGTTGGTTTTGTTTTTTTTTTTTTAATCCTCGCATTTGGATACATCCCCAGCAATTGAGTCCTGTTAGCAGTCATGCTGTTATCATGTTTACTCACTATGCTATCACTTTGCTGTTCAGGTCACTTGCCTGGAAAAGAATCACAGAAATTGTCACTGCTCTTTTCAGTTGCTGTCACCAGCTCCACCAGGAACTGCAGCATGACAAAATTTAGCAGAGATGTTTTTCCATAATTCAACCTCTGTCAAGCTGTCAGAATATCTGGTTTATTTCTATTTTGTTTTTCCTTTTTTCTCTACTGAGAATAAGATTCTGTAAGATGCAAGACAATTTAGGAGCAGCATTATTTTCCCAAGATACTAAACACAACGGCAACACCAATGCATAATGCAGACTGTAAAATGACAGAGCAAGAACAGATTAGAAATTAAAATTGAAGCACAAAAAACTGAAAGCATGTTTCTGCATGATATTAAATAATGCCATGTATTCAGAGAGGCTTATATCTACAATACCCTGCATTTTAAAAAAGCAGTACTTGATTGCTATAGATTGGAAATAATACTCGATGCTTAACAAAAAAATGAGAGCAGATACTGTCATCTTTTTAGATATACTTACCAAACTGAACACAACCTCCACCTCTGGAGAAAAAAACACCACATTCCTTCAGATTAATGCTTATATGCACATCGGCACACAGAACTAAAATTTAATCTATGGCTACAATACAGACATTACTGACACATACATGCTTAATAGTAATTTTTAATATTTGATGGAGGTGAGGCAGAACACATCCAGAAACAAAATCTCCAAGTTTACAACACCAGCTGCAGAAAAGGCAGAAGTTTAAAAAAAATAAGGAATTTTCAAACTTTCTGCCTCTTCCAGAATTTGTTTTCACTTCAGTTTTTGGTGTTAATGGAAAACAATTCCCAATTGCTTGCAAGACACTCCACAAATGTGCTCATAACATTTTATCTCTGAAACACAGTTTACGCTATCCTTTAGAAGGCGCTCCTTGTGCCTCTCACCCTCAGATCTACCACCAATAAAAAGCAATTGACCACCAAACAACTATGATGCCTCCTGTCCCAGGATTTTTCTTCAAGTTTGCATTAAGGGATATAAACCTACTGGACCAATTCTGAATCTTCAGTACTGGAAATCTTATTCTTTCACATTCTGACAAAACATATCAACATTCTTGTTTCCATTTAGTGAAGAATTTGCACATGATGAACTAGGTCTTTCACTTATTGTACTCTTCAGAAAATAGTGCTGCTGTTACCTACTCCGTAACATCAGTATCTCTGCATCACCATTGTCTTCTAGGTTTCAAGTAATGTGCCTTGCTGCCTATACTTGAAATTAAGACTTAAAGGAAGTGCCATAAAACTAACACTATAACATTTATAAGTCACATGAAAAGTTCTGCAGAGATTACTGCTTTCTACAAGTAACCTAGTGAGTCACACGCCATAGATAAAACTAAACCTCCCTGCAACTTTTACTAGCAATACATCATTCAACTCCTCTGTACAAATTACAGCACTTCTTAAATGCCACACCCTGGACTATACCTCCTCATCCCACCATTTAATTCCAAGAACGAGAAAAACAGATGCAGACCTGTCAATGGAAGATCGCTTCTTCCTCCACTCACTTTTGAATCTAAGTGAGGATTTGAAGAAAACTGGTGGAGCAGTACTAGTCTCAAAGTCCCAGATGCCTGCAAAGTCCCTGAAATTTTTATGAAAAATGGCAACCAGGCAAAGGACATGTGAGAGTCCCTACAAACAGCATGGCTGTAACATCAGACTACCACCAAGCATGACAGAAACGGCATAAAAAACCAGACCTTGTAAGTCTCCAGGGACATCAGAAAAAAGATCTTGAACTGTAATGTATAAAAATTGTGAATTTCAGTTAATCAGAAAACATAAATCCAAGGAAAATGGGGCTCTAGTATAGTTTGTGACACTGCTTGCACAAATACCTGTCATTTTCCAGGCTGGTTCTGCTGATGCTACCTGCTCCCCAGGATGAAGACTTCTTCACACTCTTGCCATTTCTCCAGGAAGTGTTCAATTCATAGAGCTCATTTCAAAACATTTCATATGGTATTGACTTCAGATATTGAATAATTTCCTCCTACTGACCGCTGTGGGACCCTCTCATAACAATGTAAAGTCTGACGTATGGCATCAGAAATAGCGGAAAACATACCATTTAAGGGTATGGGTCTGAAAGATTAAATGGAGATCAGTATGTCCGGAGAGATATTCTGTACAGACATAAAAGGAGCCACTACAAAACCACCAATGAAGCTACATTCTTGTTTCCAGATCTGCACAAACTAAACTATCTGATTTATTAATGGTGCATAAGAGTTATGGACAGGTAGGAACAAAGGTAAAGTTTCATACTAAAATAATATCAAGTTTAGAATAAAACATATGCAGAAACAGACTTTGCAAGACAAGCTGTATCAGATTTGTGTATTTATATTTTTTTTTCTACCGACTTTCGTTACTAAATCCTTTGAATTTTCTTACTCAGTTATACAAAGCTCGAAGAAAATTCTCTAAAGACTGTTTATAAAATATATTAACACCTATTTAAAGTTTGCTATGTCTTCCCTAAGCAATAGAAAATACGAAAAGAAAGAATACCACACGGAGGTATTCAAATAAAGAATTTACCCAAGTAGAGAATTACCGCTCCTGTGCTCAGCTATGGCATGTTCCTGGGGAAATGGACAGCAAAGCAAAGAGGCACATCCGCCAGCAAGTGAAAGGTCTTGGAAAGGGCTGTTCTACTGCATTTGGACCTAAAGTCCTACTGCCATGAAAGGGTACGGGTTGTTATGGTTGATTTGTTGACTATTTTTTGTTGGTTTGGGTTTTTGGAGTTTGTTGGTTTGTTTTTCAATCGGGAAGTACACAAGGCATCTAAAAAAACCTACTTCTCCCATGTGCAATGAAGAAAAATTGAAATTTGGAAGCCTTTGTTGAACACTAACAGTTTAAACGTCACTGATGTTCAAACTCAAGAGCAATAACTCAAGTCTAGAAATAGGGCCCGTCAGCGTCAGGAACGAAGCCGTTGACAGCGCAAGGCCTCAGCTGAGAAGTTCATTCCTCAAATCCAGTGTGCTGTCCACACAGGGAGGTAAAATCCGAGTCTCTCACCCCTTCAGATAACCTCTGCTCCCCAGGAAATTCACGGCATCGAGTCAGCGCGCACAGCCAGGCTGTTGGCGAGTCCCTCTGGCCAGCTAACGAGCGGCACTAACGAATTACGAAACTAATTGTCCCAACTTCTCAGTCTGGAGGACGTCGGTCCGCCACTCGGGCCTTCCGGCACGGGCCTTTCACCGGAGGAAAGGGGATGGCGGTGGGCAGAAGTAGTCGGGGAAAGTCTTCCCGTCTCCGGCGAGGAGGGAGGCGCGGGCGGGAGGGTTTCACAGCCCGAGGCGGGGCGGCGGGGCAGGGGCTGCCCCCGCCCCCCCGGGCCGCGGCTCCGGCACCCCCTGGCGGCCGCGGGGAAAGGCCGGGACGCAGGCACCGCCCCCGGCACCCGGCTACAGCCGCCTGTGTCTGCCTGCTTTTTTTACATTGAAATGATACATTAAAGCGTTAATTTTATCACCAATTGGTGCTTAAAATGAACGCGGTTGGAGGGCTCGTTGCTCCAGGCTAAGCCGTGGTACTAAGGACAAAAATTACATCCTTTTTATTCCTCCTTCTTAAAAGATGAAGGAAAATACAAATATCTAGGCCTAACAACGAAAACCATGTTTCCCAGTATTGCTACAGCACGGAGGAGTGTGTCAAAGTTTCACCATGCTGATCCAGTCCAGCTTTGACTGGCCTAAGTAATGAGTAATCAGAGCAGCATGTCATCCGGATGCCATGCCGCAGCCGTGAGCCCTCTCCAGAAGGTTATCCCTGCGCCTTACTGAAATACAAGGAATTCCAGGAGCCAGAGGACCTGCTCCCCAGCTCTGCACCAACTCGGATGCCCACCCCCCAGCCTCCCACTCCCGAAAAGCAGCCGCCTTCGGGCAAAAGTGAATATTGCCTCTTCCTGAAATAGTTGTCAGCAGAATAGGACTGAGACTTTATTTACTTCCCATTAGACTGATTAACATTTCCTAATGAAAATACATCTATAAAAGCTGACTTGATAATAGTGATAGCAAGTGACAGCCTTTCCCCGCTATCCGCCTGTACAAGGATTAACTTGTCATCTTCCATCCCTTAATGGAGAATTTGTACTTCAAGGTACGCCTTTTAGACAGAGTTGTTCAACACAACATTAGAAATATTATTTGGATTTGGAAATAAAATATTTCTGGTAAATGTTTACACACAACAGACACACTCAATAATAAAAGATTAATTCAATTTGCAAATAAAACATCCACAAACAACAGCACACCAGCAGAGCTAAAGGTCCAAATTGTGAGGCAGCAATGGCCTCTGCCATTATATACCTATAACTCCTGCCTCAATGTTCACAGGTTTATTGCTATTTTGGGCATTTTTATTTCAAAATTTGTGTGTTACAGCCATCCATACAAGGTAAAACCTCCCAAATCTGTGCCTGATGACTCATGTAACAGACATATATCCTACCACTTGCACAACAGAATGGGGTATTTTGAGCCTTCACCTTCTCCCTTGTTTAGGATGCATGCCAAAGTACTAAAAACCAAACCTGAACTCCAAATAAACCCCAACCCTAACCAATATATTTTTCTTAAGACAGACATGGCAGCAACAATGCCATCCATGCCATCTGAGACAAGTTGCGTCAAGTCTTCCACCAAGCGCATCTTCACAGGATGTGCTTTGTCTGGTGGTACCTTAACAGGAAGGCTCTAAACCTTGACTTTGCAGAAATCCCTTCCAAACAGGGTTCATCAGAACATATACAGACATGCGGATGTATATATATACAGACACAAATACACGTGTATATATACAGACACAAAAGAAATACAGTTCTATGTATTCCTACTAACTACACAAGTGGGTGAGACTGCAAGCCCGTAAGACTGAAAATTAAGAATTTTTCAAGTTCTAATACTAACATGACTAACCAGTAGGTTTTCATCACTGTGCCTTACACATACAGAGTTAGAGTAGTAACCACAGCAATATAAAGGATCTCCACACTGAAAGTTTATGTTGAAAGATGGAACTATCTTCTAATTTGATCACTAGCAGGTATGCAACCCAAGTGCTAAGCTACAGTAACAGACTTAACTCTCAATGAAAATTAGATTCAAACTCTTCTGTTTCACACGCAGTGATGCAAGCTATATTGATGGTAAAATTTTATCCTCTAAATATTTGAACATTTGCTTCTCCTCTACAACATCAGAAAATTGCATAGCACACAGCTAAATGGGTCAAAGAAAATCTGAACATAAAGCAGGGAAAGACGTGCAATTATGAATACATCATGAACAAAAATAAAAGTCATTCTTATGCATTAATGGTACATCAAGCTAATTCAATAAGGCTAGAATCATTAAAAAGGCATCCTGGGGCACTACACAGTCATTACAATACTGTGCTGACAAGAAATATTAAAATAATCATTTCCAGTGTCATTGATAAAATCCGATCTGATAAGCGGAGGGGGGGCCTTTCTTAATTGGGAAATCTGAAGTAAAATGGATCTTATTAGCATTTGATCTTGTTTTTAAAAACGTAATTCCACTGTCAGACAACTCTCAGTTCCAAATATCAAAAGCTGAAAAAGAATTTATTATCCTCCATTGTTGGGCACATTATTAAGCTAATCCTCTGGAACCTGGAAGTTTACTTTTTTTATTTCAGACTGAAATTCAGGGCCTGCTCGTGCAGCTCTGACTTCAAACAGCAGCAGAGATTAGACCCAAGTGGGAAAATGCTGAAGGTTAAAAAGAGCCCTCTAAAATGTTCAAAATCCTGCTTCATTTTAGAGTACAAACTTCTACACAAAACAGCTGATTGTCACATCACAGGATGCCTGAATACTTACTGTACTTAGGAAATTACAAGCTCTATCATACTACAAATTAAACAGTTTAATTTGTAAATTATTATTAGGGTATTGGAAAACTAGTGATTCATCATATGCACATTTCAAAGGACTAAGAATAACCATCCTGACAACTACTGTTTACAAATTACAGTTTTCAGTTTCTTAAAGCATTAAAAAACAGTTATCTAAAAACAGATATACATTAACTATGAATCAGCTTTCATAAATTTTCTGCACACAAAGTGAAATATTGTTGTAAAGCAGTCCGTATTACAAAATATGAACCTACGGACTTGATGATCTTAGAAGTCTTTTCCAACCTAAATGATTCTATGATTCTATATTCTGTTGCAATCAATAGTGAGCTTATCAACTGTAATGAAGCATTGTAAACAATGTATTTGGATTTAACTAAAGTAGCATTGTCATCATAACAATCATTCAAGTTAAATTATTCTACCACTCAACTGTGGGGAAAATAGGAAATGAGTTATAATAGACAACCACTAACAGAGTTCAGTGGATGCTTGCAGGGGAAAAATGAGAAATTTAATTTCTAATGTGTGTGCAATGAAGGAGTAAAAGACACTTTAACACCACTTCCAATTTCTTCCTCAGAAAGGTAGGTCTACATCACATCAAGACAGTAAATGGAAACAAGAAACTAGATTTTAGAAAAAGCTTGTAAAACAGCACCTTTTGTAACAAAACTAATTGGTATGTTAAAGAAAAGTCTGCTGTAACTTGGACTGGTAAGAGGGGCTTGGACAATGGAAGTTTACAGACAGTTTCAGGTTTACCAACTCACTGGCAATTCAAAGTTTCTGAAAAACAGAAGGGGGAGAGGAAGAACAGGGTGCATTTGGACCATAAATTATGTATGTAAATCCCAGCTGATGCTAACCATTGCATAGTGTTTGACTTGACTGAAATAGTGTGCAAAATGAGAGCACTGAAGTTAAAATGACTAAACCAAGCGCAATCTTACCTATTGCATCTGCTGCAATATCCATATTAAAAAAAACAACAACAAAAAACAACAAAAAAACCAACCCCCAAACAACAAACCACCCATAGCAATCAACATTAGTCTAAAAATTTAAAGAAGCGAAGCATTCAAAGTTACAAGCCAGCGAAAGCTGTGGGACCTTGGTGAACATACTGAAATACCCCCACAGACCTGCCAAAGCAAACACTTCAAGTATCTAAACACCAAGCATTACCCTACCCTGGAATCTAACAAACAGTGATTAAATCCTATACCTAAATCCCAAGAACGGACATCCACCCAGCTGGGAGCAAAGTCTAAAAAGAATTTCAATGCACAAAAAGCAGTCTTCATAGCTATAGTAGCTCCATGTCTTGCATACAGCTACTAACTTGTCAACAACTATTTTTCCTCAGCTACACACAATAAAAAAACCTGTCTTATCCATTCATCTATTAATGAAATGTGATAATTGGTCTGTATCCCTTTCAAGTTTGCTGAAAAATGCAGTGAAATTTATGAAGGCTGCTGGCACTGACTCAAGTCTTCCTCAAAATAGTAAGAAACACTTAAGGGCATACTATGCGAAGACCTCTACTTAGCCTGTTCCTCCTCCCCTCATCCCTTCTTTTCCTTGTTTATTGATAATATTTACAGCAAGAAGTGTTTTTTTCAAGTCAGACGAGGCTTTCTGATGTTGGATAATTGGCTCCATTTATTGTGGAAAGGATCTGAACACAAAGAGAAGTTATTAACCGATGCTGTATGATGCTTGCTTTTGAGCAAACAGTGCTCAAAAGTCCATTGAGGTGGACCAAAGAGGCAGTCCCTCAAAAGGTTGTATTGCAGAATTCACTTAAACTAAAAAAAAAAAAAAACAACCAACAAAAAACAGAAAAAAAACCCACACCCAAAACAAACAAAAAAACCCCAACAAACCACCACAACACAAAAACAAATCAAAAAATTAAACCATGGGTATAGGGCCCAAGTTATGCGACCAGGCAGACGTTTGGCTCCCTTGTTGAAGAAGGGGCCCAATTCCTTTAGTATAAGATGAGTAAGAGCCGCTCCAGTTTAACAGCAGCTTCAGAAAAGATGCAATAGTAAGCAGAAGTCAGCAAGGTAACAGACTGGCTGCACACAGTCAGACTCACAAAGCACTAAAATGTTCTACAGTTGATGCACCAGCTGTGTCAAGTCACAAGCCACTTCAGGCAATTTTATGAAGTTACATCAGGTGTGATTATATACATTTTATATTACATGTCTATCAACACACTAAGAATTTGGAACACATTTGCAGTGTGTGTGTGTAAAACACGTACATTTCATCATGCTAGCTTTTATTTCCTATTGAATACAATTTCACAAAAGAAGTAACCTACTATTTGCTGAAAAAGTAAAAAAGGAAAAGTAACTGTCATTACTCAAAGGCTTTCACAGTATTAATGATCATTAAAGCAACAGTAATATAGCCAGCAGCTACAGCGCTGGCTGGTGCCAAGTGACAGCCCTCCCCACCATTCCACCTATCTCCCAGTGAGTCAGCTTGCTGATGTACATTACAGTATGTCATATCCTTTTCCTAAAGGAAAGATAATTTAGAAGTTTTCTTCAAACTTCTGCACTTCTACACCTTGCCTTTCAAAAGGTCTGCATATAGACTACATGAACCTTGTGAAGAAGCCACTCAAAAACATTGTTAAGTCTACTTTCAACCTGAACATCATAGAGTTGCACAAACCAAGCATCATTTAATCAAGCGCTCCCTACTAACAACTTGCGCTGTTTATTCACACCCCCTCACATAATGGGGTTAAGAAGTTGCTTTGTTTCCTGCTGAAATAAACAGCAAAAATTATCAGGAATTGGATTTAGTCCCAGACATGTCTGGCAACTGTAGCACATTTATACAGAAGCATTCTTAATCCTATTATTTGTCAAATGTTCAATAGTTGGTTGACTGCCATGTAGGTAAAACAAAACCTTGATATTTCTTAAACACATGATTTTTGTCAGTTCTTTCTACTTACTACTAAAATTTAGCAGAGACACAAACAAGCTTCCTGGAAGCTTAACAAGTTTGTCACACTAGATTTGTGCCAAGACACTTCTCTCACAAAAGGTCCCTGAGAGGAGGGGGAGGAGGGGTGTGGGTGTGTGTGTGTGGTGAAGTACACTGTACAAAGATCCACAAACACCATGACTTGGAATATATAATTAAAAATCTAACCATAGCTAGCATTCAAAAATAAATGTACTAACAAAAACCCCTAATGGTTCTTTCAAACTCATACTCAAAACAGAAAATCTAGGCAGTGAAAACAGTAATTTCTGCAACTCATTGAAGCAAAAACAGTGAGCAAAGCATAAAGATACAGCTTCAAATGCTCTTCTCTGAAATCCTACCAACAGGATGGGTAAAACCACCCATATTTGGAATTACACCTAGCACAGTGCATGACAGTATTTTCCATTTAAAAATTTGAATGTTTTGCTTTCTTTTTTTCCCTTTAAAAAACTGAATGTTTCGCCCTTTTTTCCCATTTAAAAATTTGAATGTTTTGCCTTTCTTTTTTAATTTTTAGCTTTTTTTGTACAAATCTGATACACACTGATGTGACACTGTCTCACATAACCACAGATGGCGCAGCTCTTTGCAATGAAAAGCGAGCAACAAAAAAACCCCAGAACTAAGGAGCTCTGAGAAGTATTCCAGCATACTTAAGAAGGTTTTTACATGCAGAAGAACTACTGCGATGAAAAGCGGACACATTCAGCCACTGAACAACCATGATTAGAAGAGAAGACGGCAAAGCCTCAAGACACCTGGCTGAATTTCCACTAGAGGGTGCACAAAGCCCATCTCATACAGCAAAGGCAAGTAAGCATCACTTCTGCAGGCACAGAAGTTCTTCCAAGGGGTAACTGATCCAAAATAGTTACAGATGGTCAGAAAGCACTTTTGTTATTCCCTTTTTTTGAGATGGTACACAACGATCCCAAATGCCTCCTACAAGGCAAACTATAACATTGCTGCTAATGATGTTTTAAATCATCCTTAAGCAGCCAACTTTACTTCTAAACCTGTACACAAGACCGTCAACTTCTAGCACTCCATGAATGCCACACACTACTTCTCATGATTACTCTATTCCTATTTTCTCAATTTATTCTGAATTTCTTAAGTATGGAAGACAATTTTCAACTACTTTGCACAAATAGCCTCTCCACATCTCCATGAGCACTAAATAAAAACAAAGAAAATTTTGCTAAAATAAACCAAGCACCAAAGAAAACTGAAAAATAAATGAAGACTAAATCAAGTAGCTTAAGATACTTAAGACTAAAGGTGTTGGTAGGGAACACAACACCATGCACATGCCATGTTCAGCCTAATGAGCCCTCTAATTCACTTAAGACAGCATTACAAAATAAATCCCTAAAAACAAGCATTGTCTTTAACTAAACTTTAATGAATACTTGCACAACAGGCAAGTATCTGAGCTATCAGACATTGGCCATTTTTTAGAAAACCAGCTACAGCACTGTGTGATATGCTGGATGAAAAAAGTAATCTTTACCGTCTTGGAAGACTCTCTCCACATTGAGTCCATAAGTAGCACAGGTTTCATAGTAAGTGCATCTCTTGAGATCATTTGATAACTTCCTTGCTCTGGCATCATCTATGACACGTGGATTACTGGAACTTATAGCATCTACAGCAACAGCAGGGGAAAAAAAAAAGTATTTAAATATAATTTGAAAACATCTCATAATTACCATCCCAGTGAATTTTAAGCACAAACCATGAGACCTTCAGAATTTTTAGAAAACAGGGGTGCACATCACTCCAATTTTATAATTTGTTGCTAAAAATCACCAGCATACTGATTGATTCTAAAAATGAGGAAGAAAACTAAAATGCTTTTTGTTTACCTTAAAAATACATTTAAGTCACTAACTGCAAAATATACATAATCACAGGAAAGAATGTGAGCTCTGATGTAAAAGATACTTAGAAAAACAAATGGCTGATGATTATAAACATGTCAAATGATTTTTATGCCTCCTATAAATATCAGCAGTGGCATACAAGTAACCTTCATCTGTAGAGCATGAAGCACAAAACATCACATATTTGTCAGAACAAGAACATTTTCAGTAGAGAAATGGGATGGGGGGAGAAATGGTACCAGGTATGACTGTAACACTCAGGGAAAGTGTTAGATTTACACAAGAGATGCTTTTCATAAAAAACAAACAAGAACAACAAAAAAACAGAACAAAAACCACACAGCCAACTCTAAGACAAGGCGGGGGTGGGGGGGGGGGGGGGTGCACGCAGATAAGAAATAACAAAGCTGTACAGGACTGCAATTATCACACAACTAAAAGTCAGCTCTTCCCTCAGTTCCTCATGTGTACTTTTTTTGGTCCTTCTCATTTTTTATGCTAGTTCTGTCAGTGTTTTGCTTAGGCACAGACAGCAAACAGCCAAAGTATGCTAGCGAGGCTGGGCTGGAAATAAACCACTCTGCGAAATCCTAGCCCTGAACCCACAGCACACACTATGCCTCGGTCAAGGCAGACACTCGCCAGCTTAATGTAAAACTGAGATTTTTTTCATATATTCACAGGTTGCACTGCTGACCTTTCAAGTCACAGTCAAGACTGGATCCAGAAAACTCATCATAAATGACTGTCTCAAATCTTGATTTAAATGCACCCATGAGACATTGTGTGAACACACTGTAAAAGCCAATAAAAATTATATTTTTCTAAACAAATAATAATAATAATACTTTGTACCTCTCTGGAAAAGCTACTTTTCATGCATGCTTTTTAACTCCAATTCCTAGAGTCTATCTGTTGGAGCTGAAAAAAAATTTACATCGGGGGGGGGGGGGGGG